>MNCI01012338.1:0-74926 GCA_015680685.1 Gnetum montanum
GAGATTCAGCCAACTTTGCAAAGTATTGTGAGTTGTTGAGAGTTCGTATTTTGTTCAATTGCCTAGTCTATGCGGTCCTTATAATACCTACTTGTAACAAATAAAGTTTTGCAAAAACATTTGAGCACAACTCTGCGAATCTACTTCTAATTTTTCCTAGAGAAAGAGATAGTTCCACAAGAAAACTAGAAATAGAGCAAGATTCAATGAAAATAGAAAGAATAGAAAAAGAAAACAGATTTGTGTAAAGATCTCAAATGTTTAAATAAGGTAAAATGATACGAGTAAACACTTCACAATAAAGCTATCCAAAATTCAATAACTACGAATCGTTCAAACTTCCAAGGCTCAAATAAGCAATTTCTTCAAGATAATCCTACTATGCTACNAACCTTTAAAAGACTTGATAATTTATGATTGAAATACCATGGAGATTCATTTTAAAAATAAAAAAAGCTATTCTGGTCCTATCAAAATACCAAATATTTTTTGAACCCTCTTGACTATTGAATCGTTCAATGGCTTAACTACATGTAGAGGCTCTCTTACAATAATCTCAATAGCAGTTCTTATACATTTCATAATAATAAAATCCACTACTAAAATGCTCTTAAGGTTTTCAAACACAAGCTCTTCTATGGCAAAATTTTAATAGAAATTTTCTATCATGCAACAAGAACAATAAGAGCAATCTAAAAATCCCAAAATTACTTGCCAAGCATGATACTATCTAAACCACTAGCTAAAAAATTTAAATAAAATAAAAAATGAACATAAATCATAGGACTATGACAAAGAGGCTGAAATATTGTCTTTAACAAGTCATCTTACAAGGAATCTTTCACAATGTCTTTTTTTACAAATACTCCTTTTGTCCTCAGCCACCAAGAGCCAGAGTGAGACCCCCTTTCCTTCCTACCATTGAAGCCCTTTTATAGGGTCTCATAGGTAGTTAGGTAAGTTATAAATATTTTGGGTGGTTATAACCACCATAGAGATAAACAAACTATAGTTGACAAGTGTCACATTTAGTTGCCAAGTGGCCCATTCAATTGCCAAGTGGTCACCATGGAGATAAAAAAGTTGTAGTTGACAAGTGGCCTTTGTAGTGGTTATAACCACCATTTCAATTGAGAGGCTACAATTGTTATGAAATTACAACATTTATAGGAAATTTAAAATGAAGCCAACTATCTAGTGGCTATATTCACCATAGGGTTAAATGTTTATAGGTGATGCATATCTTGTAGTTGCAACCATCATGATAGACTAGGGAGCCATGGAGGACTCATGTTTTGTTTCTACATGTCTCATTATAGTATGGCCATAAATATATTCATATTTCAATTTTATGGCACCAAAAAACCATAGTAACTTATCCAAACTGGTACCCAATGAGATTTTCCCATTCCTTCCAGAGCCATTGTGGCTACACTTATTAGTAAATCCCCTTGCCCACTTGATAATGATCTAGGAAGATTGGAAACAGCTTCGACTGATTCTAAAAAGAGGTCTTTGAAGTTTGAGAGATCCGATGAATCAAGGAACTTCCACTTTCCTTCAACTCTTAAATTATCAAAGGAAGAAGACGCGGATGATGGCTTCTTAGCAATGTAGAGTGGAGTTTTAATGTCAGCAACGAGAGCTTCTATATCTACATCGAGACCCTCTTTGACTTTTCTTAGAATGCTTTCCACTACTACAGAAGAAGATATGGAAGTTTCTCCATGACTTGTTGCCCTTGAATTCTGGACATCTTGATGATCGCACTCAGGCTAAGCAGTAGCATCCGGCACAGGTTGACTCTCAAAAACTTGAGGATCTGGATATGATGCAAGAATATGAGAGCCATGATCTAAGGTGGAATTGCAGGCACATATGTCAGAGTACTATGAGATGCAACATCTCTCCTAAAATACCCAAAATAGTTACCCATAACAAAACCCGCTTGAGGCCGGGCAAGCGTGTAGGCAGCTCACCATGTCCAAACGGAGGAGACGCGCTTCTACTTAGAGGGCTGGGCCGACTGTCACGAGGCCCTCAAAAGGGTGATTGATTTGGTGGCTCAGCACTAGGATGAATAGCAGGAACTATTAGGGCAAAACTAGCAAAAGTGATTACATAACTGTTGGTGCAATACGACCTGTCGTCGAGGGAGGACACGAATGCGTCGATGGCGAAGGAGTATGAGGAGCGCACGGAGCAGGAGGTAGCTGAAAATAGGGATTGACAAGGAAACAAGGGACTCTGCTTGGAAACCTTGACCTCTTTGTTTCTGGTGGTGGGTTGCTGCTGTTTGTGGGTTACCCTGTTTCTGGCACCACACGCCCTACACCAGCGAAGCCAAAGGTGCAATGGAAATGATTACAACCATTGTTCCCGACGAGACCTCCATGTGTGCTTTGCGTTCACTGAATTTCTGGGGCCAGATTCTTGGCAGGATGCCTTTTTCTACCATAATTTAATATTTTCGTTAGCTGCGGTTACGCACTACATTTTTCTTGGAGTTTATTTCTCTACCATGCCTTGGTGCTCTATCAAATATGAGCTAGAAACCCTATTGCGTTTTTTCCCTTTTATGCAAAGACTCCACTCTCCATATACTATGGATTATTGAAGGAGATCTTATTTTTCTTTTGCAGGTTCCAAGAGCAAATGATAATTGTGGTTTAGGGTTCTAACTGCCTGAAATATTTGCCCCAGATTTACCTGGGGCTTCCTGCGTTTTTCTTCTTTAAATTTAGATGTTATTTCTCTTTATCCACAAACTGAAATTTTGTTTATTTTGACAAAGTAAAGCATTCTATATGCATTTTCTTGATATTTTATAGCCTTTCCTCCAATCTTTCAGCATCTAAAATTGTTTTGCAATGGATGTTTAAAAGCTCCCTTATGAATTTAGTGAAAAAACATAGTTAATAGTTTGTGGAATTCTTGCCACTTCTTCAACTATGAATAAAAGAGTACTAAAAACTGCAAAAAGCTTTAATCAATTTTATCACGCCAACATGTTCCATGAAATGGCCAAAATGTGCCAACAATAACAAAATGGGCAAAAGCAGCTGCTGTTAAGGATTGTATATCATCTACAGCTGCATGATTTATTCAACAACAAATCATAAATAGGTTTGGTGTGTCACGTGCACTTATTTTAGACAATGGTACGCACTTCACAGGTGCAACTTTTCAAAAATTAATGCAATTTTTAGGGGTTGAACACAAACTGACAACACCATACCACCCCCAAGCGAATGGTCAAGCTGAAGTCACCAACAGGGAGATTATGAAAATATTGACAAGAACTATTAGCAATTTTAGGCGAGACTGGAGCACTAAACTGAATGATGCTCTTTGGGCGTACCACTCCACATGGAAACTCCCTACAAGATACTCTCCCTATGAGTTAGTGTATGGTAAATTACCAATTTTTCCCATTGAAACTGAGCTCCGTACACTATCCACGGCATGTGACGTCAACCTTGACCTTGACCTAGCACAAAAACAATAGTTAGTAACCCTTAATTTGCTAGATGAAAACTAACAAGCTATCCTATCATCTAACAAATTGCATATGGATTTCAATAAGCAACGTCATGACCTAAGGATTAGGAAAGTTAAATATCAAGCGGGAGATAAGGTTCTCTACTGAAATCCCACACATGTTCCACAACGTACTAAATTTCAAACACTGTGGAAAGGACCTTATATTATTTATGCAACTTTTCCTTCATGGGCCATGACAATATACAAACCTGAGAGCCCAAACAAGAAACTGTTGGTCAACATGCAACAAATCAAACCTTTTCATGAGCTTAGGATAGCCAGTACACATGCTACCTCTATTAGTGGACAACCTTGCTCACTATTTTAGATCTCCTTCTTCCAACTTAGTCGTGGGGAAGATGGCTACCTATGCTAATTGTTTCAGGCTCTCAGTTCTTTTTGAATTTATATTTTACACATTTTTTTACACGTTTTTATTTCACACATTTTTGTTTTACACATTTTTCCAACTTTTCTTATTTTTTTTTACAACATCGTTCATATTTTTACTATTTGTTTGATTTCTTGATTTACTTTTATTTGTCATCCAATAAGTGCTTATGATGGTGGATTGAATTATATCATATTGATTGCTAATGNGGAAGCTAAGTGAATAACAATAAGTCTTTGCATGGTGTGGTTCTCATGCAAAGAGAGAGAGAGAGAGAGAAAGGTGAGAATTCAAAGCACACCCCTTAGACATAATAAAGCAATATGGGCTACAAGCACTGGTTATGAAACTAGAAATACATGTTACCCATGCTTGAAGGTTCCTTCTAACTAAGGCCATTTCTCACTTTCTACTTCTCCATCTCACTCTCCTCGGGATGGTGGTCACTCTTTGTGAAGGCATTCTTGTTGCTTCAAGAGGATGGATTAGCCAAGTGTATTGATGCGAGCTCATTGAATGTGGTTGGTTTAAGTCTAGATTTGGGATGAAGTTCTACTCAGTAATCTTAACCATGAAATACACAAGGGGCTTTACAAAACCTTGTTCTTGGGATTCCATTCCATTCTCTCCTCTCCATCTTTCTTTCCATTTTCCACCTCATTGCTGGTTTTAACATTAGTCCATTTTGGGTTGATGCATTTTTTTTCTTTGGTGAATTCTTATGGGTAACTTTTTAACTCTTGGTTCCAAATGACATTCCTAGAGCATACAGACTCTTTGGTTTGTGGGTTTGTTAGGGCATAAAAGGCATGAGCCTGCTTTGGGAAGGATCCATTGGCATTCCTTTTTGGTGCAATTGTTAACTTCTTTCCTTTAAACATTTCCTGCAATCAATCATTTCTTATTTCATCCCCATCCATGACATCCATTTTATTGGCATTTTTGTTGATATTTTTCATGTTTTTTGGTCCTCATGTTTTTCCATATTATAGCTACCAGAGGTTCACTCTTAGTTGTGGGGGCCCTAGCACAAATTTTTTAATTTTTTCCATAATTTCCTAACCCCTACACCTTGGGTAGTTTCCAATGATAAATCTTCGAACCAGTTTCTACCATAACCACAACTCAACCAATGTGCTTCATATCAAGGCAAGGTATCAACTGCATTGTGGATTATCTATCCTTGCTCATTTGTAACTATGTTGTGTGTGCATATGGCGATCATACAAAAAATGGACTGGGCTTGGAGGAAGCACTCAAGATGGACCGAAACTGGAGCATTTACGAAAGGAGCAAGTTTGGTGGCATGGCTATGGATAAACAATGGAAGGCACAATCTCAACATTGGCGGCAACATGCTCCATGTTCTCTCTCTTTCTTTTTCTCTTCAAGCTGCGAAATGAAGGCTTGGATGTCATTTATGTATGAGTATTCACCACAATGGTCATGAACACTAATGTTGTAATATTCTTATTGATCCATTCACTGGGCATATTAAGTTTGTCATCCTATTTCACTATTAGTTGTCAATTAGTCAATAATCCCATACCTTCCCAATATTTTGTAACTCAAGGATGAGTTTTCATTCAGTCATGGGGGTATGATGAGAGCAGTTACTTTAGCAGTTTATTCTAATTATTAGATCAGTTACTCTAGCGATATATTTTAATTATTAGAGTAGTTGCTTCCAAGCCTATAAATACAGTGCCCAAGTGCACAATTGGGAGAGAATTCTTTTAATAGTTTAGTGAAACTCTTGTAGTCTATTTGGAAGTTAGAGTAGTTTCCAAGTGCTCACAATAGGAGGTCGAAGTGTGGATGGATCTTTACTCGAGCATTGTATACTTGAGCACACCTTGTGTGTAGCAATAAAGACGAGCTCTTCGATTCATCCTTGCAGCACTTGAGGTTTTTTTTCTTACACATTTCTTTTATTTTATTTTCTTATGCATTTATTTTATTTTATTTTATTTTATGCACTTTACATTTTTGTTATTAGCACAATAATTCATTTTGATCAATTAAGCAAATCGTTAAAACACACAAGCACGACCACTTTGAGCATGTGTGTAATGCTTGGTAACCTAGTAATGATTAGCATTTGGTAATCCCACCAGTGTTGCACTGGTTCAAGATGTGTACAACAAGTGGGAACGGATGTTGGTGTTAGGATTAGTTAGAACTTAGTTAATGAGTAGTTAAGTTAAATTAGTCACTTAGTTACCTCTCTCCTTCCCTACTAGCGCAGGACATAAAAACATAAAAGCTATAAAAATTATGTCTCAAGCTTACTTAACCATACAATCATGACATACAGGTAAGCTTGGGAAGACAACGATCAACCAACCTATCCTAGTTCCACAAGGGCGCATAAGCACTTAGTCCTTGGAATTCGACTAGATCATACGTGAAACGCTCGTATTCGTATGGTTGAGCATAGGGGTACCTCACCTCTCATCAATAATTTAAAAAAATAATACAATTTGTGATTTTAAATTCTATCATTGCAAAGAACATGATAATAAAAAGAGGGTTTAGGATGCATGCTAAGTAAGATAAGGTTCATACATTCGTAGAAGACTATATCAACATGATGTTATTTGAGGTATGAAGATAAATATGAGAAAAAGGGAAACTACTGTAACCACAAAAATGTGAATGTTGAAAAATATAATAAATTGCATAATTGGAAGATGCATGAGGAGATGATCCCAATGACATTTATTTCACCTTAATCAAACTTTAAAAAAATTAATTTAGTTTAAAATTATTTTAAATAAATAATAAAATAACATTAACATAGTAATGCTTAATTAAATAGAGCATGAACTATTATCTAATTGGTTAACTTAAACTACCATGCACTAAAATGTACTAGGTTCAAAACCTAGTATTGGCATCCTATGCTAGCTTAGGGTGTTGTTCTAGGCATATTACTTGTTATAGTCTTACTCTCTAAAAAATATTTTAAAAATAATATTCTTTTTCCTCAAATACATAACATACATCAAAATGAAAATTGATCATTTTGATGTTCCAAATAAGATGGAAAATACAAAAATTTCTTAATTATCATATTTTATTATTTATTTATGAAAAATATACATCTTAAATATACAAAATTTGTATAATTTTTCTATTTTACAAAAATACCAAATATACAAGAATGATTTCCAAAGTCTAGACAATCAATCTTCTATAAAACTAAGCTACATGTTATCTTATGTCCCTCTTTTAGCATTTCCCTAGCATTAAAATAAAAGAGGGGTCAAAACCTCTTAAGTTAAAAAGGTTATTTTATTTTCCTATCCATGGAGCACATAAAGTTTTGAACTAACTAATATTTATAATTAAATATTTAAATGAGTCCAAATTCAGAAATGACACAAAGGTTCCAAAAATCGAAATATTTTATAGTTAGTTCCAAAAATATAATAGCAAGTTTTGAAGTAACCTTTCTACTAACATTGAATTATTCTAAATGACTTAAGCAAGTCCCTAATGATTAGGTCTTGGAAATAGCCTAATTGCTAGCATCCTCAATAGTCATGGCATACACCTTGGAGGAACAAGTTTTGACTACGCCTCATTGCATAGCATTAGACTTAACTACTCACTACCATCATCTTAGTTAAGTCTTCAACCACACATGAACTGAGGGATCAAAGTCTAATGTTGGAAATTGATTCTAACCCTTGTTCCCATGGGATGAGACTAAGTGGAAAATACCTTACTTTTGCATGTAGGTAAGGGCATCTCAAAGAATTATAGTTCCCAATACCAATTGAAAACCCCAATTACAATATATACTATATTATCTCATTTTTTCTTATATCCCTTTTTAAAATATTTTTAAAAGAGCCAAAAATCTTGCAAAACCTTAACAAAATCCCATTGTCAGAGAAGTCCAATTCAAATAGTCATAAAATTTTCAAAGAGTAAGTTGGGCAAAGTTTCCTCATATCATAGAGAATTCATCAAAAGTACACAAATTGATTTGGATAGAATTTTAATGCAATTCAATCTAAACAAGTGCAAAATAATAAAAATTTAGAAAAATCTCAACTTAATAATAAAAATAATAAAATAATAGAATAGAGTTGGATAACAAAGAAGAATACTACAAAATACACAAAAAAGTAGGATGGCCTCAAGGAAATTATAAGCCTTCTTATACAGTTGATGAGGCTCATCAAAATCTTTTTGTTGCCTTCTTTACCCTTCCAAAATGCATGCCCTCTACTCTCTCTTCATCTCAAACCCACATGCCTAAAGCCTTTTGTGAGGTAAAATAAAATAAAACAAAAGCTTAATGACCTATTTATAGAAAGGCAAGTCACATGCAAAGTTACACATTGTTGGGGTACATGTTAGTGTGTATTGGTTTTTTTCTAGTTATAAACACATTACAATTTCAGTTCAAACATGAAACGCAAAGTGAGCCTTCACTATGGAAGCACAAGATATTGTCATGAAACCATAACTCATCTAGGATTTCTTAGGAACCCGAAATTTGCATAAATGAACACCGTGACTCATATTTTAGTGAACCAAAGGTCAAATAGAATGATTTTGAAAGTCTCGAATACATTAGTAAGGTTAGATTCTTGGTAGGACATTATAATAAGATAATTTTCTAAAAAATATATTTTATGTAATATTTGATTATGATTAAAAACTAGATAAAAATTATATCTTGATGACAATTTTATAGGGGGTATGCCATGGGTAGGGTTAGGATCCTAATTGGTCCATGAAGAAAGTGTTATGTAATCACATGTGCATAATAAAGTGTAAAATATGCATTATCAAATATTTATAAAAGTAGAATAAAATATGCATAAGAAAATATTTATAAAAGCATAATAACTATAAAGGTAATTTGATTTCAACATTCAACTATAAAATATATAAAAGATTTATGTTGGAACATCAATAAGAAGCAAAAGATAAAAAACTTTGAGAAGCATATTGTATTTCCTTAAATAAGGTAATAATTTAATCATATTTTTTAGTTCATGAATTAGAAATAACTTGTTAAAATGGTATTAAAAATATTAAATTAAATAATTAAAATCATACATTAAATTAAAAAAACTATGTAAAATTTTAGGTTATGGTTGAGCCTTCCCCTGGTTCATGTATGATCATTGACCTATCCTTTTTGGATGGGGCTCATCCATCCATTTCAAGCCTCCTTTTCATTTTGAAAATGTTTGACTTAAGTAAGAAGGCATTAGGGAAGAGATGCAAAAGATGTAAAAGGAGGATGATGGGATCCTAGAGAGCATGGATCATAGATAATAAGCTTGCCCATCTTAAATTCCATTGCAAATTCCACTAAAAACTTGATATTATCTCTCAGAGTTAAATTCATCCAATAACATGTGGATTCCTTTATAGAATTGGATCACATCATGCCTAAGTTGGTGAAGGCATAGGAAAGAGCAAAGTACCTTACTTATGAAGAAGAAATCTATTGGAAGTACTTTTCAAAGAAGAAATAGATTAGAGATGGGGATTAAATTTTGGCCTATTTTCACATGGTGGCCAACAAATGTAATAGTAAAAAGATTATCATCTCTCTCTATTAGCACCTAGATATTATGAACAACTTCTTATATGACATTTTCAACAACATGAGTTCTATCAACCCATAGCCCCTTGTAGACCTTATTTCTCGAAAGGTCAAGAAGGGGGACAACTTCTTCCTCTAGTAACCCCTCTTCAAGGAAGACATGAAATAATATATTTCTTGGTCTTGATGGCTAGAACTTTGAATTCTATAGGAAATATTGGAACATTATTAGGTGATTTTGAGATAATTTTGATCTCTAGTTCCGATCATGGTACATTTCTTAAGGCTTGGAATAATACTCATATTTTATTAATTTCTAAGATAAACACCATTTTTTTTCTACAAACGATATGCATATTATTCTATGTAACTACATTTACAAGTTGTTTTCAAAGATAATTGTTTCTTGGCTCAAATTTATGCTTTTGAAGATTGTGAAGGATTATGAAGTAGGGTTCATTTCCAATAGATCTATTACAGACAATGTGATTTTTTGTCCATGAGGCAATCCACCAAGGTTACATTAATAAAAGAAAAAGGGGATATGTTGAAACCTAAAAGAAAACTATAAGTGCAATCCAAAATGTGATGAGCAGTGAGTAGTCCCTATGCCCAACCATAAAAATCATAGGCATGCACTAGTGATCTAGTCGAATTCCATGAACTTAGTTACTAAGTGAGCCCATAGATAAAGATGGTGACTTGGAAAGATGTGATCATTTTCTTCTTAGCTCTCACTTATGTAGGTTCTCATGTTTGATTAAGTGTGAGCCAAGGCATATGATATTTATTTATATTTTATATTTTAATATTTTTAATCCTCAATGTATATGAAAAGATAAATGATTGATAGATTGACTATTTAACTATCTAACGATTCTTAAACTAACTAGCCTAACATAAATATCCAAGCCCACTTATCGTACACATCCTAAACTCGTATTAATGCTACTAGGTTACCAAGTGGCTATCATTGGGTGCACCAAATAGCCACTGCTAGGATTACCAAGCATTAAACGATATGTTGGAAGCAGTCATACTTATGTGTTCATTATTTAAAAGCATTAATTAATTAAATCAAGAATGAAAATTGCATTAATAATAAGGTGCATTAAAGAAACATTAATCTAGCCCAAGTGTTGCAAGGAGTATCAAGAATCTCATCTTTATTTTCAATTACATCAATGTGTTTAGGTACAAGATGCTCAAATAAAGATTTGTACAATTGCTTGAGTTCCTATTGTGAGCACTCTGAAAATATTCTAGCTTTGGTGGAAGAAAATTACAAGAGTTTAGCTACACTAATGACATAACATGCCATAAATGTAGTGGGTACATGCATTTATATAAGAGTGACATGACACTACATCGATACATCTTTCCATGCGTCAACATAGTTAATTGATGATTTGTCATACCCCCATGATTGAGTGAAAACTTATCCTCAAGTGAACAAAAGTAGGATTGAGCTTCTTAGAAAATTGGGAAGGTATGGGATTATTAACTGACTAACTCTAACTAACAAACTGACTCTAAGTACCTAAATTGTATAGAATTACAAAAAATTACAAAAACTAGTGTCTAGGACAACAAAAATGGACACCCTTATAAAATTGGTAATAGGAACCCTTTGATTACTAAAGACAAGGTGAAGATTAGAGAGTGCTAGGAGGTGGAGGATCTTGGGATGCTGAAGGATCTTTACTAGGCTCTAGTGCTTGTGGCGATGGTGGTAGTTAAGGTTGTCAAATTGTGGCTGCTAATTTTGGTGGAAGGAAAAAAGCATCTAGCAATGCTTTCATTTTCTCCTCTTTTTCCCATGGGTCTATGCTATCCACATGGTTTCATCGATGTGGAATGGTATAGGGATGTCCCATGGGAAAGCCATTGTCAAGAATATCTCCTTAACATTTACAAACCACAATATCAATTATTTTTGTTTGATGTCGAACGTCTTAACTAGATTCTATAGCTTGTGGTAGTTATTCATTCTTCTCACCAAGTCCTCAATAAATGATCATTTATATGTGAATTAGTTCTTGAGGACTTCAAGCTTGGCATCGACTATTTCCAACTTTTTCCTAGTGTCTTTATGATGCTTGAATTTAGCCTCATAAAAGAGGTATGAACTAATCACTTGTTTTTTGAGCTCTATCCTTGGCTTTCCATAGTCAACATAGCCAAGTTGACATATTGAAGGTTGGTAAGCTTCATGTATTCTATCATATCTTCTATTTGCAACTTCTTTAGGTAGATTTCAGCTTTGTTGTATGTATTCAAGCTATCAAAGATTAGCTAACACATGTCACCTCTTTGTTGAAGTTGTTGGAGTACCTCATTCATATTCACCTTGGCCATTTGAATTTCTTTCTCATTTACTTCCTTGAGGATCCCCACCTAGTCCTTGTAGTGGTTTTTAACTTTTTCAAACTTTAGGACCTCATTTTTCTAAGTAGCTACCTCAATGATCATCTTTTGGCAAAGTGCCTAAACTTCCTCCATGGAGAGATTGTGATCCTCAACTATTAACCTCCTAAGGTCAAGGTTCACCTTAGCTAGCTACTCCCGTTGCTATCTTACAAATTTCATCATTTGGTCTTTTTGCTCGACATTCTATAGGCAATGAATATCCTTGATGAGGATCAAGTTTTCCTTGTGTACTTGAGCCAAGTCCTTATTGATGTTGATGGCTAATTCTTCTGATAAGGAGATGTTAAATATCATTGTCTCCTTAGCATTCTCAACCTTTCTTAATTTTTGCTGAAGCTACTAGAAAGCTTCATCTCTAGTGATATCCTAGTTAAGAATGGCAGGGTTGGAGAGACGAGCCTACAACTATGTAACTTTAGTTGTCAACTGATGATTTTTGGTAGTGGCTACCTCTAGCTGGGTGTTGGCAATGATGAGCTTGTCCTTCATCTTTAGTAGCTTCGACTAGGTTATTAGGATCTCATTTGGAAGATCAAAGAACTTTGGAAGTATTTGCCCGATTTACACTAGTTTATCCAACACTTCGTCATGTTGGGTTGCACTTAGTTGATCACTTCCTGCTCCTGTGAAATCTTGTACATATTTTAAGACAATAATGTTAGGCATTACTATCATAGGAGCATTCAATTCTTCAGCCATCTACCACCACTTTCATCGCTATTTCCTACCTATGATGTTGCATCACTAAGAATGTTTTCCCCTTGCCTTCCTTCAAGTGCACCGAGAAAGTCGTAGTGTTTCTAGATATTTTCAGGAATTCTTGTTATCCAGGGATGGAAACCATAACTTCTCAAGCACTTAGATTCATTCTCGTGGGCATATACATGCCTTATGTAGAAAATAGCAAGGCAATCTCCTCTGTCCAACTGATAATTCAAGTAACTTTGTTAAGATGACTCAATAATAGACAGTAGACTGATGGCTTCCTACACTTGCCTTGTCCTATTGTTACTACAGTAGCTAGTCATGAAGTTTTATCATCTTTTTAACAGCTGCATGGGTCTTTGGTGTGGTCTCACCGACAAAAGGTGATGATGATTGCTCCTCTCTAGCAGCTTGGCAATTGCTTTATCTTTCATCATCTCCTATCAAGATGCAGTAGGAGCATGGTAGAGTGTAACATTGGTGTAATGTGTTATGCCTTCCCTTCAGCAAAATTTTCTAATGAGGCATGAAAAGGGAAGTTTCTTCCTTCCTCACTCATTTTCTTTAAAGTGCTTCTCTATTTTGAGGTAGATGAGCTAAGGGAGGCTAATGGAAAATTTACCACTTAGAGTAGTGCATGTGCAAGTGAATTAGTCACCTTACTATGCCTCATTGTAGGATTTAGGTTATAAGTTGTTATCTTAAAGTAAATGTGCTCTTCCTTAGGAAGTGTATTGTATTCCTTGTAGTCCGTCCCATAGTAATGTTGGATCCATTTGTTCTTTGCTTCAAGGTCTTCCTGGGTAGAGATTTCTACCAAAGTTGCCCCCATATTGGGCAAGCCAAGGACCTCTATAATGGTTTCAACCAAGTAGGAGATGGTTATATCTTTGATCTTGACTGTGGCATCTCCTTGTCAGTTTCTCAAAAATAGGTACGTCTTTCCCATGTACCATTCTTCATTGGATGAGAGAATGGACCACATGGAAGATCCCTACAATTGAGTGTGGACTTCCTCGAACACCAAGTCCAAGCAGGAACATAAGTTAAGTTCTTGGAAAGCTAAATTTTGAACCTTCTTGAAATGAGTCTTTTCAAGCCAAGCCTCAAGAAATGTAACCTCTAGATTGGCCCTTGGCCTAGGCACCTCATCTTGCCTAGACTAGTTAGTTTCTACTATGGAAATCTAGTGAATAGATTTCACTTCGATCTCCTCCCAAAGAGGTCCCATTATGTGAGTTTAAACCTTCTATTCTTGAGGTTTTTGTGGCTGCTGCTAGTCCCTTCCTCCTCTTGGATTCTTCTTCCTTCCTTGGAATGATCCTCCTATGAGTGCTCCCCTCTTTGGTGTCATCTGTGATCATAAATGTAACAAAGGAGTAGTAATTAATGTGTAATCCTTAGTTCTTTGATACCTTTTTCATTTGGTTAAGTTACACTAAGGTTAGTTTGTGATCATGGCAAATTGATTATTACTTTATTATTTTATTCATGAGCCAACAGCATTTGTTCATGAGATTTAACTTGGTGTAGGCAAGAATTTTAATATTATTTTAATAGTTAAACCTTGGGAAGTTAGATAAATTCTTCTTCACAAACCATAGGTTTATGGCCCACCCTGATGTAAAGTTTACCTCCAGTAGCTAGAGGGTTGAAGAATAAGATGAATCAGATAAGCGGTTTGAAAGTTATGGTGCTCAAAAGATTCTTTGGACTTTGAAAATTGCAAAAACTATCCTTGCATTATGAAGCAAAAATGTGAAAATTTGATTGAGGGTCAATGCATATTTATAGGTTTTTTACATTGCGTCGATGGGTATGCATCAATGCATTAGGGAAGACTTTGATCATGCAAATGGAGTCCAAATTAAGCCAAAAAGTCCTAGAATGATGACAAATCATGGAAGAGGGCTTTGAAATTTATCTAGAAAATGAGATTTGGAGAAAATCATATTGCCAAGAAGAGTAAAAATTGGATTTTTTTGTTAGGAAAATGATGGAATTGAATGTGAAATAACTAAGGAACAAGAAGTTTAACAAAGCCAAACCAAGGAGTATGCAAGTGGGTCCTCCCCATAGCAAGTTCATGTCCTTAATGCCCTCATACCTAGGAGTTCGTAGTTACCAAGATGATTAATGAGCTTGGAATGTTACAAATTGAGTCCGCATAAGAAATCATCAAGGAATTAAGACATACAAAAATAGACACATTGATTAACCATGATAAGAGGTAGTGAGTTGGTAGATGGTAGTTGCTTGAACGATGGTAGAGAAAGAAAGAGAGTGAGAATGAAGTCTCACATCCTAGCACATAAAGTCCTTTGTGGATTATATGGTTAATTTGACTTGATATTTTTTCATTCTTAGTTAGAACCAAGTCCCTCCACTTATAGTGACTTTGCATTAGTACATTTAGATCGTCCAACCTCAAAAATTCATGAACACTCCCAAAGATCACCCACCATTCCAAGGAGAGAAGAAGAGAAAAGTAGGAAGTTAGGAAAGGCCTTAGTTAGAGAGGTGCCTTTAGGCATAGGTAACATGTCTTTCTAGCCCCATAACTAGTGCTTGTAGCCCATTATTTTGTCTAAGGGTTGTGCTTTGAATTTCCAAGTTTTTTTTTTGTTTTGTTTTTTTCAATGGGAACCACACCATGCAAAGACATTCTTCTTGTTAATGGTCAACATTAGGAATGCTGATAGATCAATGAAAATATCCATAAAACTCAAGTAGGTAGGTAAGTACAAAAGGTTACAAGTTTTCTTGAAGCCACATCCTTATTAATTTCACTTGATTCGTTCAAAGTCTGATCAATACCAAGGCCATAGATTCTTTGCAAGTTATTATTAAAAAAGAACCTAAAGCTTTCAAGATGAGAGAACACCATGGATTTTTGTAGAATGGATGTATGAAATGAGATCACTACTTAATACTATAATAAAATCAATCATCTATTAATCAATGTCACAATTCAAAGATGAAATCCAGTCATTAAGCCATTAATTCATACTATAAAGTTCAATTAAACTTTCCATAATTAGCAACTCTGTCGAGCACCAAAGTCCTAATGGCAGTAAAGAAGAAAAACATATGTGAGAGAAATTAAACAAAGAAAAATATATAAAATAAATTATAAAAATATTTAAGAAAATGAGAAACATATAAAGAATGATGTAAAATAAAATAAAGTTGAAAACTAAGGAGTCGTGACAAAAGTCTAGCATGAATGGCCATCTCCCCCACAATTGAGTTGGAAGGAGGAGATCTGAAAGATTGTGTGTGCTTGGCCATCAATGGAGGTGTTGTTGCCACTAGTTATTCTTGACTCTAAGAAAGGTTTAACTTGTCTAGGTTTTCAAGGTAGTAAATCATTATGGCCCTAGATGGAAAAGTTTCATTTATCATATCAGATCCCACCCATAGTATTTGAAATTTCATATGTTGAGGTACATGCATGGGGTTCCAATAGAGAACATTATCTCCTGGTTGAAACTTGGCTTTTCTTATTCAAAGGTCATGACATTGTTTGTTGTGTGCCTTGGGTACTTCATTCAAGGATACAACCACTAATTAATTCTCGTCTAGTGTTTTTAAGTTCATTAATCTTTTTCTTTCAACTAGACTTATATTGAGGTCAAGGTCATAGGCTGTTGAAAGTGTATGGAGCTCTGTTTGAATGGTAAGAGTTGGGAGTTTCCCACACACTAACTCATTGGGAGAATAATCAATAAGAATTTTCCATGTTGAATGATAAGCTCAAAGAGCATCATTCAGTTTGGTGCTCTAGTCCTTTTTGTACTTACTAACTGTGTGTGTTAGTATTTTTGTTATTTTTCTATTTGTGACCTTAGATTAACCATTGGCTTGGGGATGGTATGGAGTTGTAAGTTTATGTTAAACCCCCAAGTGTTGCATAAGTTTACCAAAAGTGGCACCTATGAAGTGGGTTCCATTATAAAAAATTAGCATCATTGGCACACAAAAACTATTTATGACATTTTGTTGTACAAACTATGCCACCATAAAGGATGAATAGTTGATGATGGTAGTAGCTTTATCCCACTTTGTGCAATAGTCAATAGCCATGATAATATATGCCTTTTCATTAAACATGAGGTTGATGAGCCCCATGAAGTTAATTCTCAAAAGATCAAACAACTCTAATGGTTGGATCCATTATTGGGGTCCTTTCATTTGAGTAGTTATCGCTCCATCTCTTTGGCATCTATCACATGAACAAAATAAGTGATGGGCATCCCTAAAGATCATTGGCTAGTAATACCCTTCCATGAGGATTTGATGTTTATCCTCCTCCCAACATAGTGGCCCCCACAAGGACCTTTGTAAGCATCCTGGAGGATTCAAAATTGATCTGTGTCCACTACACACCATCATACCATGCCATCTATGCAACTCTTATAGAGGTTGCCTTTGATTTTCATGAAATTCTTGGCCTAATGAAGAAACTATTATTTTTTCTTATTGTCCCATTCACATGGCATCTCCTAATTGAGTAGGTAGGAAAGGATGTGATCATACCAATTGGAATCTTTGGGATTTTGAGCATTCATAGCATCAATAAAGAGGAGTTCATCTAGGAACTAATAAGATAATGACCCATCATCCTCTTTTCTATCTCATCATAACTAAGATAATTTATTAGCAACCACATTCTTGGTTCCCTTTCTATCAATCATCATCAAATCAAACTCTTTAACAATCACCAACCATCGTATAACACAATGGTTCATTGTTAGTTTATTCATGAGGAATTGAATGTTACTATAGTCAAGATGCATAAAAACTTGTTATCTAAGCACATAGTGCTTGAATTTCTTTAAGGCATACACCACTTCCATGCGCTCCTTTTTAGGTGTGGTGTAGTTTAGTTGTGCACCCACAATGCTTTTTCTTGTACAATGGATGTAGTATGGATATTTCTAATCATTCAATTATGTGAACATGTCCTCCAAGGCATAATTGGATGTATCGATCATGATGTGGAATGGCCTAGACAAGTCAAGTGCTTGTAGAATTGGAGTTTCTATAAGTTTTTTTTTAATTGTTGAAATGTGCTCTCACATTCCTTGGTCTAGGTGAATGGTGCATCCTTCTTTGTGAACTTAACCAATGGTTTGGAAATCTTTAAGAAGTTTTTAATGAAGTGCCTATAATAACCTATGTGGCCAAGGAGTGATCACACATCTTTCACCATTTCCGGTTACCTGGTTATTCCACCTTGATCCCTTTGTTGGAAATTTAATGCCCCAAGACAATGCCTTCTTGGACCATCAAGTGGAATTTTTACCAATTGATCCTTAGGTTAGTCTTCACACACCTTTGAAGCACTTGCTCAACATAGTCCAAGGGTTGCTAGAAGGTAGCCCCATAGGTAGAGAATTCATCCATGAAGACTTGTACTTTGCTACCAATATTTTATTGAAAGGTGCTAAGGATCAATCATTAGAAAGTGGTGGAAGCATTGAATAGGCCAAAGGGCACCTTTCTACATGCAAAAGTTTCCAAAGAACTCATTAATGTAGTATTGGCTTGGTTCTTCAGTGCTATCTAAATTTGGTTATATCCAATAACCATCCAGAAAGTTGTAGTAACACTACCCTACAATAGTGTTTAACACTTGGTTCACAAATGGCAATAAAAAGTGGTCCTTGTATGTTTCCATGTTCAATAGTCAAAAATCTATACAAACTTTCCACTTTCCTCCCTTCTTTGGAAAAATAACAAGTGGGATAACCCACTCACTATTTATAATTAGATAGATGAACCTAGCTTTGAGGAGTTGCTCAATCTCCTCCTTGATGGTCTACTTAAGTTTTGGATTCAATCGTCATTTTGATGGAGGAGTTAGTGTAGATTTAGTGTTGGCATATTTGAGGGTCTATCCTTGTAAGCTCATGATATAACCAAGAAAATGCTATTGGCCATTTTTTTACAACTTTCAAAACATTTTGCTTCTATTTAGAAGTGGTGTGGCATTGATAATCACTGGCTTACCATTTTTGAAAAATGCATATTCCATGCATGCCAGTAGAGCCTTTAACTCAAGGGGCTCTACTTAAAACTATTAGGGATCTCCAACTCTCCCCAATCCATGTCACTTTTCTCATTAGAGAGTTGGTGATGGAATTGCTAAAGTTTGTCCATGCTCTTAATATAAGTACTGGTAAGGCTCTTAGTTGATGCACATTGTTGATTCAGTCTCATCATTTTTTATCAACCATTGGGACCTTCTTTTTTATGGCTAATGCATACAAGCACCTTTATATCACCATTGTTTCTACACACTGATTACATGCATGAAGTGATGTTTCTTTGATGGTCCATAGTCTTTGCATGCAATGGCACCCTATGTCACTGTATTTGATGCATAGAAATTTCTTCTTCTCCACTTTTCCAAATTCATTTTCCTTGAAAATCTCCAAGGAAAGGTGTTGCATCCCCAATATAGCATCAATTGTTCTCAATCATGCCCTTCCCATGATGATAGGAAAGTTTCCCTTGTAGTTATCCACATAAATCACCAAGAAATCATCTATGTAAGACCATCCACAAATGATTGTCATAATGTCCTTCACTAGCCCCAGAGGGATAATGATGGATTAGTATGCGAACTCCAATTTAATGTTGCTCTTTTTCAAGGGAGGTAGGTTCCATGCTTGTGCATCTCTAAATAAATTAAGTTAACTTTGAAACCTAAATCCAAAAGAGCCTTACATAGTTCATTTCCTGCAATCTACAAATAGATAAGGAGACTCCTAGGATCATATCTCTTCTTGGGAAGGTGGTTGACATTATTCCAATGTGTGACCACATGGGTCAACATGACAATATGGATTTGAGAGACTTTTGGTTTGAAGGTAGCTCAGTATGGCTTTCAAAGATAAAAGTAGTAGGGTTGGTAGCTACAAGTGTTTGAGAGAACTTCATGGAGTTATTAGTTCCAAAAAATGACCTCTTATGAGGCTTAGATTTAGGACCACTTAAATGGATATCCAGCTATAGGTTCACTACCCTCACAGCATTTCTTTGCTATGGCTACACTAGAATTTCACCCTACATTGATAGAGTAGGTGGCAAAGGTATTATTAGTTGTGATGCAGGAGTGGATGAGTGTTGAGGAGGATTGAAAGCAAAAGGAGACTCTTTCCTTGAAGAAGATGTTTTGTAATATTCCAAAGGGTAATTGTGATATGAAAAGGATGCATGACTAGAGGATTCACATAGGGATACAAGCTACTGAACATAGTAGTCATAGGAATTTGGTTTCCAATAGAGATACTATTGTCTTGGTGGTGGCATCCCCCACAACTATGGGTGCTGCCATTGCTAATACTACTCTTAAGGTTGAGATGGCACTTTACTCAAATAATAGGCTTATTAGTGGAACTATTGCCTATAGTTTCCTTGTGTATAAGGCAACCACCTTAGTGCTTGCCATTTTTCCAGTCTAGGATTCAAAGTGTACATCCCAGATTTTGCAGGTGTGACAACATGGGAAAACACCCCTTAGGATGATCATATTGGCAAATGTCATAACCATTGTCATCAATTTTAGAATCTGTAGCCTCCTCTACTACTATAGCTTTACCCTTATTTTTGTGATATCCCTTTTCTTCCTCCTTTCATGGCCACTGCCCCCTTGATCTCTTTATTCTTCGACAATCTTTAAAGTGGTTTGGAACTTCTCATCCAAGGAGTTCCACATATTATCTATCTTGGCTAATATTTTAGTAACAAATTTTTGGATTGATAAGGTTTTCCTCTATACCACTTCAACAAGTGGTGCCCCCTCATTATCATAAAAATAGATCTTCCTCTTATGGATGGAGACGTTCCTATTATACCCTTATGCACTTTCTCTTTTCTTAAGCTCGTCTTCTTCTTTGGTCACTTATTTAATTAGCCGTTGGATCTAATGGATCCTTAGCTCAAAAAGTCTCCTTTGAGCATAAATCCTAAGAGTTTTTCCTATTTCATTCCTAAGCCCATCTATAATATGGCGTAGTTGGTCCCTTTAGGAGTACCCATGGCCTAGGCATTAGTGCAAAAGATAATGGTACCTATCCAAGGTCGCATCCAAGGAGTCATGATTACCTTGTTTCCAACTTTAGATTTTTCTTCACAAGTTGGATGCTCTAGAGCAAGTTTGATAATTATCATTGAACAGTTCCAGCATCATACTCCATCGACATATAGATTTTGGCTCCAAGGACCAGTACTAGCTCTCAACTTCTTTAATGAGTATCCTTGAAAATAATTTCAAATTTTGTCATTCATTTTCATTATACTACAAGGCACAAGCATCATGAAAGGCTTGTAGATGATTTTATGGATCTGAGTTATATCCCTCCATCAAACTTGGGAATATTGTTCATATCCAACCTCTTAATGTAACTATCTTTCATGTGCTTGGTTGGAATTCTAATTGCCTATAAAATATTCAACATATTTTTGGTAGCTAGTAGAGGTTCATCATAGTCATAATGGTCATGGTGGCCCCTATCATGGCCATGTTTCCTATGCTAAGTCCTACTATGCCTTCTATCTTGATGATGATCCTCCATTTTTTGTTGTCCTTGCCCCTATTCTTGCTCATCTTGGTAGGAATTGGGATCATCCCTATCTTTCCATTCATCTCCATCACAATCTTTGCTGCTCCTTCCTTTGTCTTAGCCTCTACTCCTCTTGTCAGATTTGGAGGAGGAAGACAATGAGGATGATGATGAGGGTGACAAAGAAGGGGAACCAGCACTAGAATGATGCCTACTGTATCCTCTTCTTTAGTCCTTGCCCCGATCATTTTATTTATATTTCTTCTTCTACTTATCATTATCCTTATCCTTGGATGAATGGCTTTGGTGGTTGTATTTCAAGGTCCCCAGATCTTTAGAACCATTCTTTCCCCCCATCTAGGTTGTCCACATTTGACTGCAACCTTTGGGTAAGGGTCTTCCCATCAAAGAAAGGAGAAGATTCCATGTATTGGGATGCTCCCAAAAAGAATCCATCATCTTCTTTATGTTGCTGCAAGAATAACTGGGTAGGGATCCTCTTGCTTTTTGAAGCCTCATATCAAGCTTCCATTTGCTAATCCTTTCTTCTTTGGGCA
The DNA here is from genome assembly GCA_015680685.1 of Gnetum montanum. Lineage (NCBI taxonomy): Eukaryota > Viridiplantae > Streptophyta > Gnetopsida > Gnetales > Gnetaceae > Gnetum > Gnetum montanum. The sequence continues at coordinate 21,778 of MNCI01012338.1, forward strand.
TTGGTGGGATGATAATCCTGATAAAGGTGATCTTGGACCTCATATTTAGCATTAAGTTTGACAATGCCCAACCTGATCAAATTGTTCATAAACATTATAGGAATAGATCAGTTCGGAGAAACAATGATGTTTCCTTTCATATCCCTCCATCACAACTACTTGTCCTAATTTAGGATGAAGGTGAAATGAAAAGTGTAAGGATTCCAAATGGGTATAAATAACTCAAAGTTGTTGGGACATCTTTTGGACCTCCTATCTTTGATTGGATCCATTCATGAATGGTGAAGATTCCCCCATGTGTGAAGAAGTCATATTAGTGTTTTCTAAAAAATAACATGTTATTGCTCTTGTTTTTTTTATGACTTAGCATTGGATGATCTTTACAATGTCTTGTATAATTTCACTATCTTTCCCTAGTTAGCACACTCAGTTGAACTAAATCCTCAAAAATGGTGCCAATGATGAGCAGTTAGTAGTCCCTACATCCAACCATATGAATCACAAGTGTGCACTAACAATTAGGTTGAATTCCATGGACTTAGTTCCTAAGTGTACCCATAGATAAAGATGAAAACTTGGAAAGATGTGATTATTGTCCTCTTAACTCTCACTTGTATAGGTTCTTATGTATGGTTAAGTGTGAGCCAAGGTATATGATATTTACTTATATTTTATATTTTTAATCGTAAGTGTAGATGAAAAGATAAATGATTAGTAGATAACTATTTAATTATCTAAAAATTCTTAAAATAATTAGCCTAACATAGATATCTAGGCCTACTTTCCATACACATCTTGAACTCGTATTAACGCTACTGGGTTACCAAGTGATGAGTGGCGAGGTACCCCTACACTCAACCATACGAATACGAGCATCTCACGCGTGATCTGGTCGAACTCCAAGGACTAAGTGCTTATGCACCTTATGGAACACTTAAGGTTAATCAATCATTGTCTTCCTAGACTTACTTGTATTGTCACGGTTGTATGGTTAAGTAAGTCTGAGGTATATGATTTTTATAACTTTTATCTTTTTATCGCCTATGCTAAGAGAGGAAAGGGTGAAAAGACTAAGTAACTAACTTTCACTAATTGAGCTTTAATCATCCTGGCATCAGTATCCATTCCCACTTTTTGTACACACCCTGAACCAGTGCAATGCTACTAGGATTACCAAACGCTATTCGTTACTGGGTTACCAAGCGTAGCACACGTGCTCGAAGCGGTCGTACTGAATGCACTTAACTAGGAGTTGAGGGTTTAGAGAGATTAATTATCTAAGAAAGAATTTAATAATTTAACATTAATTAAATCCTAATTAGCTTAGTCCATGCGCTGCAAGGTTTCTCAGAAATTTCACCTTTATTTCCGTACACAAATGTGTGCTAAGGTACAAATTTCTCGAATAAAGATCCGTTCACTTTAAGACTCCTACTGCGGGCACATGGAAATTATTCTATCTTTGGAATGGTAAAACTGCCAAAGTTTAGCTAAGGGTCTAGATCTAGATGATAAAATAAGGGAAAGATGCCTCTTAGTTATAGAACTAGCGATGGGCTACGATATTGTGTATGCGATATCGTAAGGATCGACGCGATATCACGGCCCATGCGATATCGCGTTCCATCATACCCCCATGACTGAATGAAAACTCGTCCTCGAGTTCCTTACAAAATATTGGGAAGGTATGAGATTATTACCTCAAATGACCCTAATGGTAGATGGGGTCTCATGTGAACAGATCATCATTACAATACATGGCAAAATTTAGTGTTCATGACAACAAGAGTGAACACTATACATAATTGACATCCAACCTTATTTGGCAGCTGAAAGAAAAGAGAGAAGAGAGAGAGAAAAGAAGAAGTCTGCAACTGCCAACGCCAAGATTGCACCTTTCTTTGTCCATCCATAAGTGCGCCATCAATCTTGTCCCTTGCATAATTGCTTCAGTGCTAGTCCATTACAAGTGTTTCCTCCAGATCCAATCCGTTGTTGTATGATTGTCATCTACACACACAACATAGTCTGATATTAGCAAGGATAAATGAATCATAATGCAATTGATACCTTGCTTTGGTGTAAGTTCCATTGGCTAGGTTGTGATATGGCTAATACAGATCTGAAGATATAATACTGGTGACTACCTAAGGTGTAGGGGTTAAGAGAAAAATTGAAAAAATTGGACCAGGATCCCCATGACTAAGAGCAAACCTCCGGTAGCAATAGAATGGAAAAAGATAAGGGATAAGAAAGATGGAGAAAAAGAAACAACAGCCACACCAATAAAATGGATGTCAAAGATGGAGATGAACAAAATAGATGATGATTGTGGAAATGTCTAAGGGAAAGAAATTAATGGATGCACCAAATAGGAATGCCAGTGGGTCCTCCCCAAAGCAGGCTCATGCCCTTAATGCCCTAACAATCCCACATTCAAAGAATCCGTAGGCTCTAGGAATGTCATTTGAAGACAAGAGTTAAAGTCTTAACCACAAAAGTTTACCAAAAAGAAAACAATGCATCCACCAAAATATGGATTACAGATACAACCAGCAATGAGGTGATAAATGGGGAAAGAACGATGGAAAGAAGAGAATGGAATGGAATCTAAAGAACAAGGTGGTGTACAACCCCTTGTGTATTAATGGTTAATGTGACTTCGTAGATCCCATTCCAAATCCAGCCTCAAACAAACCACATTCAGTGAATTCGCATTAATACATTCGTCCCATCCATCCACTTGAAGTAACAAGAATGCCTTCACCATAGAGCCACCACCATTCCGACGAAATGAAAGAGGAGAAAGTGGGAACATGTTTATTTTAGTTCCATAACTAGTGCTTGTAGCCCAAATGATTATTTCTTCTAAGGGGTGTGCTTTGAATTCTCACTGTTTTTTTTTGTGTTTTTGCGTGAGAACCACACCATGCAAAGACTTATTATTTTTATTTGCTCAGCTTCCTGATAATGCAGCAATGTCGGAATGGTACGAAAACTCAAGAAGAAAACATCCAAGCACCCAAGAGAATGGCCAACACAAGTGCATCCAATCCCCTTGAAGTCACACCCTTTTCAATCCTTGAGCCCTTCCTTAGTTTGAGAAATGCCCAATCACCAGTTCATTGATAGTTCTTATTATTAAGAAAGGGGCTGTACAGTTCCAAGCTAGGAGAAACCATAGAATTTTATGGATGTATGGATTAAGTGGACTCATTGCCTACTATATCAAAAGAACCATATCTTAGTATCAACATCATAACTTAAAGGTAAAAACCAAACATTAGCAATCAATGGAATATAGTTCATACCACCATCGGGAGTACTTATTAGGTGAGGAATCAAACAAAATAATCAAACATACAAAGAAATGAAAAAAAGTATAAACGATGTTGTAAAAAAAAAACAAGAAAAGTTAAAGAAATTTGTAAAACAAAAATGTGTAAAACAAAATCTAAAAAGAAACTAAGAGCTACAAATGATCAGCATAGGTGGCCATCTCCCCCATGACTGAATTGGAAGGGAGGGATCCAAAATAGTGAGCGAGATCATCCTCTCTCAAATGTGCTATGTGCATAAACCATTCTACGTTCATGATAAGGGTTGGTCAGTTGCACACAGACTAGTATTCTCCTATCAAAGTTCTCATTTGGATTTTCTAAGAGTTTCCTACTTCCCTCAATTGGTGGTTTTAGATTAAGGGTTGGAAGTTGGCAACACTCTTGCTCCAATGCATCTATGCTTTCTTCGTGGACGCAAGTTGGTCCCCTAGTTAGTTTCATGCATATTGGTGGGTTGCTCTCTTGATTAGCTATCAACCACTGGGTGTTCTCTTGTTGTGTGGTTGCTACATACAGGAACTTTTGTATGTTAACTTCCTGGGCACACCAGTTGCATGCAGGAGATGTTGAACACTCATGTACACCATCACCCTCTGTATCACTATATGTGATGCATGGAACCTTCTTCTTCTCGATCTTTCCATAAATTTTTTCCTTAGATATTTCCAGGGAAAGATCATGGATTCCTAGGCATGTGTTCATGGTACTTAGCCATGCCCTTCCCATTATTATTGGGAAGTCCTCCCTTGTCATTGTTGACTTGTATCACTAGGAAATAAATTGGGTATGACCAACCACACATAGTGGTAACGATGTCCTCCACCAATCCTAAGGGAATAGTGATGGACTAGTCAACCAGCTCTAAGCGAATATTGCTCTTCTTTAGTGGAGGCAGGTTCCAGGCTTTGTACATTTCTTGCGATAACAAGTTGACTCCGAAACCTAAGTCAAGAAGAGCTTTACGTGGTTCATTCCCAGTGACTTGGAGGTAGATTAGGGGACTTCCAGAATAAGAGAACTTCCTGGGAAGGTGGCCCACCTTGATCCAATTAGTGATGGTATGTGTTACCACAACCGTATGCATTGAGCTCTGTTGTTGGTTTGAAGGGAGCTCCAAAGTCTTATTTGATGGAGGAACGTTTGGAGGCTCAACTGCTTGTGGTTGTGAGAGCTTATTTGGACTATTGGTTCTAAAGAAAGGTCTTCTCCTTGTATGGTTATCAGAACCAGCAGCGGGTTGAAGGTTTACAGCTCTCGTAGCATTGCGTTGCTGCGGTTCAGTGGGGAGTTCCCCTTACATCGCTGGAGTGGGTGGTAGTGGAGCTATCGGTGTAAGAGTTGTGGGTGGGTTCAAAGGATGGTATGGATGTGGTGTGTCTCTCCCAAGAGAAGGAGTCCTATAGTACTCCCGAGCTTGGTAGTGACGTGGTGGTGTCACACGACCAATAGAGTCATGTGGAGAGATTGGCTGCAGCACGTAGTAGCCATATGGATCCAATTGCTGGTAAGGGTACTGTTGCCTTGGTGGTGGCATCTCCCATGACTATGGGTATTGCCATTGCTAATGTTGCTTGATAGGTTGTGGTGGAGTTCCACTTGGATAATATGTTAACGGTTGGTGGAACTGCCTCAGGTTACCTTGGGGATAAGGTAACCTTCGGGGTGCTTGTCATTTGTTAAGTCTTGGGTTGAGTGCATACACCCCAGACTCTTGTAGATGTGAGATTATCGGGCAACATCCCTTAGGATGATCATATTGGCATATCTCACATCCACCATCATTATCTATATCTAAATCCACAACCTCTTCAGTGATAGCTATTTTACCCTTACCTTTGTTACGTGCATGGTCCAAATCCCTCTTCTTTTTCTTATCATGGTCACTACTTCGCTCCTTAGACTCCTCTATGATTTTTAAAATAGTTTCAAATCTACTATCTAAGGAGTCCCACATCTAATCTACCTTAGCCAATACTTCTATTGTTAATTTCTGAAGTGGCAAGGTTTTCCTACTCACCAACTCTTCGAGTGGTGACTCATCCTCCTCCTCACAGAATCTCACTCCCCTCTTTCGGAGGGAAGGATCGTAGTTATACTCTTCTGTGCTTTCTCTCTCTTACATAGCTCTCCTTCTTCCTTAGCTATTTACTCCAACAATCTATGAACCTCATGAGACCTAAGTTCAGATAATCTCCCTTCCCCATATGTCCCAAGGGTTCTCCTAGTTTCATGTCTTAGCCCATCTACGAGATGGCGTAGTTGATCCCGTTGTGCATAACCATGGCCTAGGCAACGATGTAACAATGCATAATATTGGTCCATGACAGCATCCAAGGGTTTGTGATTACCTTGCTTCCATCCTTGGATCTGCTTTCGCAAGTTGGACACTCAGGGGTATGTTTGATATTTATCGTTAAACAGTTCTAGCATTGTACTCCACCTCCTAATGGTTTCTAGTTCTAAGGATTGGTACCAGCTTTCTTCTTCTTTTATGAATGTGCTTGGGAACAACTTTAATTTCTTCCACTCATTCTCAATGTTCTGCAAGGCATAGGCATCATGAAATGTCTGTAAGTGGTTCTGAGGATCAGTGTTGTATCCCCCCTCAAATCGTGGGATATTATTCATGTCTAGTCTCCTGATCCTGCTATCTTTCTAGTGCCTTGTAGGTATTCTAGCGGCCTCCATGATGTCTAACATGCTTCGGGTTACAAGTAGGGGTTCATCATGGTTATTTCTCTCATGGTGTCTGTGATGCCTACATGGTTCCCTACGTTTCCTTCTTTCATGCCTTGACTCTCTAGATTGCCCTCATCCTTGCTCTTGACTCTCTCATCGAGGTCTCTCCTTTTGCTTATCCTTATCCTCACAGTTAGGTTCCTTATGACTGCATCCTAATGTTGAAAGAGAGGATGAATATTGTGATGAAGGTGAAGAAGAAGAAGAACCATTGCCATGACAATGTTCCCTACCTTCTCTTCGGTGGTCTCGACTCCGATCGTGATGACAGTTAAAATGCTCACCCTTATTATGTGTTCATGTTCCCTCATTGAAAACTTGGTGTTCTTGGGTATCAGAACCAAGATTGTGAATCGTGGAGTGCAGGTTCTAATACGCCACCTCCTGACCATCGTTAGGAGGGGGAACATCGTTTTGTGGAGAACCTATGAAAACAGGTTCACCACCCTCAATTTTGTTTAAGATGGGTGTTGTTTATTGTTATGTTATTTTTCTCTTGATTAACCCTAAGGGTTCGTTTTAGCTCCCAATGATGTAAATGATTTCCTATGTTCTATGGAGCACACAAACAACTAAGTCCTCGGCAACGGTGCCAATGATGGGTGGTGAGGTATCCCTACACTCAACCATACGAATACGAGCATCTCACGCGCAATCCGGTCGAACTCCAAGGACTAAGTGCTTACGCGCCTTATGAAACACTTAAGGTTAATCAATCGTTGTCTTCCCAGACTTACTTGTATTGTCACGGTTGTATGGTTAAGTAAGTCTGAGGTATATGATTTTTATAACTTTTATCTTTTTATCGCCTATGCTAAGAGAGGAAAGGGTGAAGAGACTAAGTAACTAACTTTCACTAACTAAGCTTTAATTTTCTTGGCATCAGTATTTGTTCCCACTTGCCATACACACCCTAAACCAGTCCAATGCTACTAGGATTACCAAACGCTATTCGTTACTAGGTTACCAAGCGTAGCACATGTGCTCGAAGTAGTCATACTAAATGCACTTAACTAGGAGTTGAGGGTTGAGAAAAATTAATTATCTAAGAAAGCAATTAAGCATTTAACATTAATTAAATCCTAATTAGCTTAGTCCATGCACTGCAAGGTTTATCAGAAAGTTCATCTTTATTTCCGTACACAAATGTGTGCTTAGGTACAAATTGCTCAAATAAAGATCTATTCACTTTGAGACTCCTACTACGGGCACATAGAAATTATTCTATCTCTGGAATGGTAAAACTACCAGAGTTTAGCTAAGGGTCAAGATCTAGATGATGAAACAAGGGAAAGCTGCCTCTTATTTATAGAACTGGCGATGGGCTGCGATATCATGTACATGATATCGCAGGGACCAACACGATATCACGGCCCATGCGATATAGCGTCCCATCACCAAGTATCTATTATTAGATGCACCAAATAGCTAGTACTGGGATTACCAAGCATTAAATAGTATGCTTGAAGTAGTCATACTTATGCGTTCATTATTTTTAAGAGCATTAATTAATTAAAGAAAGAATGTAAATTGCATTAAAAATAAGGTGCATTAAAGAAACATTAATATATTCCAAGTACTACAAGGAGTATAAAAAATCATGTCTTTATTGCCAATTACATCAATGTGTTTAGGTACAAGATGCTCAAATAAAGATCCATATAATTGCTTGAGTTCCTACTTTGGGCACTTAGAAAATATTCTAACTCTAGTGAAAGAAAACTACAAGAGTTCGGCTACACTAATGACATTACATACCATAAATGCGATGGGCACGCACATTTATATAAGCATGACATTATACTACGTCGACACATCTACATCAATGCATATTTTCATGCATCAATGGGGCTATGTTGACACATGCATGTCAATGCAGTCAATCAATGATTCATCAAGACATATAATCAATAGAGAATTTAGAAGAATTATAGAGGAATATAACAATGCCTCAAGTGTGACTCAAACTAGAAACTCCTTACTTAAAAAGATAATGAGCTAACCACTAAAGCAACGTATCATTGGCACATCAATAAAAAGAAGGTTTATTTTTTCAAATTTCATCTTCCCAAGGCTTATGATAGGGTGAATTGGAAGGCCTTAATTTTTACCCTCAATAAACTAGGCTTCAATGAGATACTTTGTTAATTAATCAAATATATCATTTAATTGGTTAGATATTATGAATCTATTCAAGGTTGTTCCAAAAATCCTTTCATCCTTGCTAAAGAGAAATTATAGGGAGATCATATTTTCTCTATCTTTTTACCTTGGTTGCTAAAAATCTATGCAAATGACTTTGCAAGACTAGTGTCTCTTCACATTTCCTAGGGAGTCCTACTTCTCTAAGATATGGTAATGATACTATGATTTTTTTAATGCATCCACCCCTGAAGCTAATAAGACTTAAGAAGCATTTAGGTGTTTTACCTAGTCTATGGGTTTAGAAGTTAACTAGCAAAAAGAAATTCTCTACTTGATTGACTATCCTTCATCTTGATGCTCTTGGATTATGAATCTTCCTAGTTGTATGATAGGATCTCTACCTACAACCTACCTTGATATTAGATAATAATTCATACTTTATGATATCTTACAAGTTAAATAATAAATTATTTTATCAAATCATAAAATTTGACAATAATGCATAGGCATGTGTTGTTAAAGAATTACAAAATTATAGAAAGTCAAAAGTTGTATCTTAAAGTAATGAGTTGTGACTCCTCATCAATTATTAAAGACTTGACCAAAGTATTGTCAAAAGTGTGTGAGTTAATTCTAGTCCTTTCTAAAAAGAAATAACTGTTATAGTCAAAAGGTTCAAAAAAAAAGAGAATTTATAATACCAATTTTTGAAGATTAGAAAAATATATTTTTCACATTAAATAATTTTTTTAATTTTCAAGTTTATTTTGACATCACTATAATGCAAGTTATCTTTATTTACCTTTTTACAATCCTATAAAGTAACTAAATTTCAACATGATATCAAACTAGGATGAAGGCAAGAACCATGATAATAAGAAAGAAAATCTAAAGAAAAATCTCAAAAGGAATAATGTGGAATATGATGATTAGATGCTTTAAAAAATAATTAGATAGATCTCATTAATAATTATATATTAAATAAGATGAGATCCTATTCATGTAATTCCTATCTAATTCCATGATTAGTTTATCCTTTATTAAGAATATTCTTAAATGAGATGATAAGGATCATTCCCATGATTTCTTAGATTCATGCTTATCTCTCAAAATCTATTCTTCGAAGATCAAGGCCTATATAATTGTAGCAACATATGTTCATTAGCAATAGAATTGAAAAGAATCTCACAAGCATATGTTTGTTCTAACTAAGTTCTTTATTTCCTTTTTAACTTAGATCTTAGATCCATGACCCTGTAGATTTTTCATTTGGTATCGAAGCAACTTATTTTAGATCCTTGACAACAGATCTCTCTAGTATAGCCTAAAATCACAAATTCATATATCTCTAAGTTCCCATCTTTAAAGGAGAAAATTTAGAGTATTGGACAATAAAGATGCAGACATTCTTGATCTCACAAGATCTATGGGATTTTTTTGAGAATGGATTCAAAGATGTTGATCAAGAAACATTTCAAGCTTTAAAGTCAAGAAGCTTCATAGGAAATATGCAGAAGCATTATTCATCATTCAATTTGGATTAGATGTAATAATATTTCCCAAAATTATCATGCATTGAACTAGCAAAGCTGCATGGGATGCACTAGAGATTGTATACAAGGGATCATCAAAAGTTCATCTTGTTAAGCTATAAGTATTAAGGAAAGATTTTGAATCTTTGTGCATGCTAGATTCAAAGAATATTGATCAATATATTATACAATTTCAACAAGTCTGAAATGGACTTGATTCTTATGGAGAAATGCTTGAGGAAAGGCATGCTATTGAAAAGATACTTCGAAGTGTAACCAGATAATATGATCCCATCATTGTGACTATTGAAGAAGCAATATATCTTGATAAGACTATCATGGTTGAGCTCATAGGAAGCATAAGGACATACAAAAAAAGGATTGCTAATCGTGAGGATTCAACAAAAAATGTGTTTCAAGGGTAATTTAAAAAAACATCCAATCAGAATCAAAATTAAAGATCCTCATTTAGAGGATGTGAATGCGGTTGTGGTAGATCTGGAGGTCATGGTCGTGGAAGATCCAATTAATCAAGGGAAGGTAAACATTGTGATTTTTGTGACATCAACACCTACAATACTCTGTAATGTTGGTCTAGAAAGAAGTATGAAAAGAAAGGTAAAGAAAAAATTGTAGAACATGAAGATTAGCAAAAGGATCAAAGAAAAGGTAAAGTATTATTTTACATTAAAAAAGTCAAATTTTTATTATTTCTACTAGCTTCAACTTAGTCACAAAGGACATTCATAAGTGATAAATCAATTTTTGGTTAACTATGATATTGTAACTTTGATATTGTAGCACTAACTATAGCATTGTATATGCAATATTGTGGGATGCATGCTATCCTATAAATACTACACTTAGGCGCACAAATTTGTAATAGATTTCAGTCCATAGTAATAGAACTCTTTTAGTTTATTTCTATGAATTTAGTCTTTAGCACTTAGAAGTATATGCCTATAGTGTGGTGTTAAGTGATTGTACAAAGTCTTTATTCAAGTGGATTGTACTTGGACATAGTTCATAACTAGCAATAAAGATCAAGATTACTTATCATCATTGTAGCATCCACTTAGTTTTCTTTTTATTTACTTAGACTAATTATTCTTGTTTTTCCTAGTTAATCATTTACTTTACAAGCACTTTATTTTACATGTTGAAAGTAAGCGGTATGAATACAACTAGTTTCAAGCACTAAGTGTAGTTATCTAGTAACCTAGTAATGTTATTGCTTGGCACGTGTAGTAGTGGTACATTTAGTAATTCCAATGATGACTACATGAGTCCAAGGCATGTACAGAAAATTAGGAATAGATATCCATCACCATAGGATAGAATAGATTCATTTACTATTTTTCTTAGAATTAGAAACTATTTTCACTTTATGATATTTGCCAAGAGAAATGGCCTATCAACATCAACATATCATATACCTCAGTGTGAGCTGATCCATACACATAGACTACACTAGCTCCATGTGGGAAGACAACAATCTCGAACTTGAATCAATTACTAGCATATTTACATCACCTCATCCACAAATTATGATCTAGTCAGGTGCAAACACCTATGACTTGTATGGTTGGGTGTTGGATTACTCCACCACTTATCATTGGCACCATTGCCAAGGACTAGTCAATGTATGCTAAGTAACTAATTTCATTAAAGTTTGTTGTATCAAAAACCAAAAGTTAAAATCCACAACTTTCTAATAACTCTAAAAGTAAGCACACTTAACTAAATGTCTTAAACCACAACATGGCTTCAAATAAGGATACATCATCACCTACTAAGAAAACAAAAAGAGGCAATGATAGAATCAATGACGAAGAAGAATGGGGGATGTTGATGCAAACAAGGATCACATATGCTCACACTAATCCTTATCACCAAATGTTACTTTCATCTTTTATCAAGACAGTCAAATGAGGTGGAGAGACATACAAAGAAACATAGTCTTGCATCTAGATCATGCAGCACTTAATATGCTCCAAACTATCATAAGGGAAATGACTATGAACCAAATCCAGGAAGGATATCATGTGACTAAGCACATGACAAGGCCCTATGAATCCACAAAGGAGAAAATGATGAAAGATGTTGCCATGAAAATCAAACATGTACACAATAAATGGAAGTAAGTTAACACTTCTATTGTTTTGGAAGAACTCAATGCTAATGTATTTATTATAGGAAAACTCCACTAGAATCATGAAGAGCCTTCAAAAACACCTATCATCAAACTTGAGGAACCTATCAAAGTTTAACTACAGTCCACCCTAGCAAAGACACCTAAGAGGGAGGCTACTATCTCAAAGTATAAACAACACTCAAGGCCAAGAGTTTCTATCAACTCCTACAAAGAAGAATACCAGATTCATGAAAGGAGGAAAAGTTGACACCATTATTCTACTACCTCATACTCATTCTCATGATCATTAGTGGACTCTAATAGGAGGAGGCTAAGATACCAAGACCATGACAGGGAAGAGAGAAGGACTCATGATCACCATGGCTATCACCTAAGGTTTTCAGATGGGTAAGATGAAAGTTATGAGTGAAGAAGACAAAGGGATCAAAGAGAAGATCACAAAATGGATGAGCACATAAGGGAATACTGCTATAACAAAGCACATGAATCCAATCATGATGATGAACCCCTAATGGTAACTCGTATCATTATTAACATCTAAGAAGCTATTTACATTCTCACCAAGCACATGCGGTATAACCATGTCAAGAAGCTCAATATGAATAACATGCCAAGATTTGAGGGTGGCTATAATGCTGATCCACAACACCACCTCCAAGCATTCCACAATGCCTGCTCCCTACAAAACATTGAAAGTGATTGGAAAAATTTGAAATTATTCCCATGAACACTTGTGAAAGAGGCATAGAGCTAGTACAGGTCACTTGAACTTGAATCAATCAGAAGAAAGAGTACCATGCTAGAGATCTTTAATGACAAATATTAAACCTACTCATGGATGTCCAATTTAAGGAAACAATTCCAAGGATGGAAGTAAGGAACTTATGAAACCCTTGATGTGGCAATGGGTAGGTACTATTCACTACTACACAGATGCCTAGGCCATGGATTCTCATAATAGGAATAGTTGAGACACATTGTAGATGGGTTGTGGAACAAAACCATAGAGACCCTTGGGGTTTATGCCTAAGGTAGATTATCTAAGATGACTATCCATCAAATCCAAAGACTAATTGGCCAAGTGGCAAAGGAAAAATATGAGCTAAGAAAGAAAGAATCAACAAAAGAGTATAATAGAGATCCATCCATCAAGAAAAGAGATGCACAAGTTTGTGACATCAAGAGGAAGAAACCTTAAAATAGGCAATTCAAAAGAAGACTCTACCAATTCAAAAAACTATAACTAATATTGTAGCAAAGGTAGAAAAAATGTGGGACTCAATAGATGAAAATTTTGCAACAACGTTGAATATTATGGAGGAAAGAATAAAGCAAGCCTTTGCAAAAGGAAATGATAAGAAAAAGAAGAAATATTTTAGATGAAAAGGCAAAATGGCTTCAGTGGCTGAGTGTTTAGACACAAGCTCCACCGATGAGGAAGGATGTACCATGTGTTAGTATGAACATCCCAAGGCATGTTGTCCAGTAATGGCACATTTACAGGAACGAGGACATATGCACTTAATCCTAAATTTTTTAAGAAATAAACACCCAAAAGGTTACCTTATCCTCAAGGTAACTACAAGCAAAACTTCCAACCAACATACTATCCTAGTGGGGCTTTGTCACAACCACAAGGGCAGTACTACTAGTAGTGGAAACAATCCTAATTGTGGGCCATGCCACGACCTCACCAACAATATCCATACATGTAGCCAGATCCATATGAATATTTCGTACAATGTACAATCTCTCCTAGTAACACTGTTGTCCAAACTCCACAATATTACCTAACTTAGTACCATAAACCAATATTGCCAAGAACAAACCCAAACTTGTATATGCATGCATCAATAGCTGGTTCAAACCAACACCGCAATCCTTTATGACCAATGTCACCTCCTATCATGTAGGAGGAACTGCCATCACAATTGCAACAAAAGAGCAAAACAAGGGTGGTGAGTATGTAAGAGGATATGATTACATGTGAATCACAACCTAGGAAATGACCATTCTTCTAAACAAGCCTTGAAAAGATTCAATCGATGGGAAACACATCTACTTCCACTCAATCCACATCCACTCCACCTTAACACAAGAAGTTTCCATCTTCAACAAATTCAAATGTTACAACTGGCATGCTTACTCAAATGATCACTCATTGGATCAAGGCAAGAGCCCTTCCATAAAAGCAAATTGATCTAGGAAGTTCCTTAGTTTATCTCTAGATAGGATAATAGAAACCAAGCAAAGCTCTACTTGATTCTAGGTCAGGAGTAAACCTTATCTCACAAGACATGTATCAAGCCTAGAATCTACCACCACTAAAGAAGAGTAATATCCTATTGGAGCTTGCAAACTAGTCAATCACAATTCCACTAGGATAGGTGGATGATGTAATCACAACTATCAATGGCTAGTCTCACCTTGTATATTTTTTAGTCATTCATATGGAAAAAATAAGGAAGAATTTCCAATTATTATGGGAATAGCTTGGCTTAGCACTATTGATGCTAAGCTTAGAATTCGTGACTTATTTTTGGAGATTTTCAAGGAAGACAAAGCCAGTATTATACAAAGATGGAAAGTTCCAGGTATGGCATACATCAATAATGGATGCAATTGCATGCAAAGAATATGGGCTATCAAATGAGAGGATATCAAGGCATGCAATAGATGTGTAGAAGAAATATGTATGCAAAATTATCTATGTGTGGTAGCCACACAATAGGAAGGCATCCAGTGGCTAATCAAGAATGAAGAAACAGAATCTAATAAATACATGGAACTAGTAGAACAAATTGTTACTTCCTACATTGAACAAACTAATAAGTTAGAACACTTAAAGGAAAGACACTTCTACCCAAAAACAAATCAAGAAGAAGTGACAAACTAGGGACACTTGGAGATCCCAGACACTATGGAACTAGAATCATTGAAACTAAAGGTCTTACCGGTTACATTAGAATATGCATTTTTGAATAATAAAAAGCTAATAATAATCAATGCCACTTTAAGAGAAGAACAAAAAAGGAAGTTTCTAGAAGTGATTAACAGATGGCCCATAGCCTTTGTGTGGTCTTATGATGAGATCACAAGAATTGATCCATGAATTTTTCAACATCAGATATACACTGATCTTACAATTAAACCACAACACCAAACCCAACAAAGGCTAAATCTAAAACTAAAAGAAGTAGTCAAGCAAGTGTTGGAGAAATTTCTAAAGGCAAGATTCATCTATCCCATTGCAAATAGTGAATGAATCAGTACCTTAGTGATTGTTCCAAAGAATGTGGGAAAATGGTGAGTCTACATGGACTTCCAGTTGTTGGACACTACTACATTCAAGGATTACTTCCCTTTGTCATTTGTTAATCAATTCCTAGATAATATTGTAGAACATAAATATTATAGTTTTTGGGATGGATCAATGGATATAATTAGATCTGCATTGCACCTAAAGACCAGGAGAAAATAACATTTACTAGTCAATGGGGAACATTTTCCTACAAGCAAATGCCCTTTGATCTTTGCAATGCAACAACGTTTCAAAGACTTGTGCTTAGAATCTTTTAGAAGCAAATTAGAAATGACATAGAAGTATTTATGGATGATTTTTTGAGATATGGGATGAACTTATAGCAAGCACTAAACCGATTAGAGTAGGTACTAAAATGATGTGTTGAAACCAATCTCAAGCTCAACTAGTAGAAAAGCCATCTCATGCTCAAAGACGATATAGTGTTGGGACATAAAATCTCCATGAAAGGTATCAAGGTAGATCCTAAAAAGATTAGAGTCATACAGAATATCACTCAAAGGCCATAGATAGTGAAAAATGTAAGATCATTCTTAGGCCACACAAGATATTATAGAAGATTCATAGAAAATTTTTCAAAGATAGCAAAACTTCTTGTGGAACTCACAAAGAAGGATGCATCCTTCAAATGGATAGAGTCATGTAAAAAGGCATTCAAAGATCTAAAGCAAAAACTAGTGGAGACATAATCCTTCAAGCTCTAGATTGGTCAAGACCTTTTCACATCATGACCAATGCTTCCAACTATGCACTTGATGTAGTACTAACACAATTAGATGATCAGAAGAGACCTTCCTATATACACTATGCCAACAAGAGCATCACTGGAGCACAATTAAACTACACCACAACAAGAAAAGAGCTAATATACATGGTGTATGCACTTGAGAAGTTCAGACATTATGTACTTAGGTGTTAGATCTATCTATACTAATCATAGTACCATCCAATTTCTCATGAACAAACCAATGGTTAGTCCCAGAGTGATAAGATGGCTCATTATCCTACAAGAATTTGACATCATGATGATTGACGAAAAGTAAATAGAAAATGTGATAGCTGATAATCTATCAAGACTAAAATGGGATTCCAAAGTTCAAGTAGAACCCTTATTAGACCATTTTCTTGATGAAGATCTATTTACCAAAAGAGTGCAAGCTATAAGTGCAACATAGAAGCCATGGACCGTAGAGTATTTAACTTATCTATCAACACAAGAGCTTCTAACTAAATGGACTAAGAAATAATGAGAAAAATTCCTTCACAGAGCAAAAATATATATGGAAATTAATGGTAATTTATACAAGATTTGTGTATATGGGCTCATCAAATGATGTGTGCCAAAATGTGACCAACATAGAGTCTTACAGGACATCCATAAAGGCCATGTGGTGGCCACTATTCAAGGCATAGAATGATACTCAAACTAATGATGGAAAGCTACTTTTGGCCTACCTTGTTGAGGGATGCCCACACTTTTGCCCAATCTTATGAGTAATGCCAAAGAGATGGAGAAATTATGGCCAAATATGAAGGGCCACAACACTAGATACAGCCACTTGAACCTTTTGACATATGGGAAATTGATTTTATGGGGCTCATAAGACTGATGTTGAATGGAAAAGAATACATAATTGTGATTGTGGATTACTATATGAAGTGGATGGAGGTAGCAGCAGTTAAAGACTATAAAACAAAGACAACTACCAACTTTTTTCAACAGCATGTGGTGAATAGATTTGGCATACCAAGAATGCTCATATTAGGTAATGGGGCTCACTTCACCAATGATACATTCAAAAAGCTCATGCAACAACTTAGGTTGAACCATAAGTTAACAACACCATATCATCCCCAAGCAAATGATCAAGCTAAAGTTACTAATTAGCAAACTAATAGGATACTCACTAGGATGGTTAGTAGGTTTAGAAAGGACTAGAGCACTAAACTAAATGATGCTTTATGGGCCTCTAGGACATCTTGGAACTACCTATAGGATACTCACCATATGAGTTAGTTTATAGCAATTTACCAAATCTCATAATCTAGGCAGAGCTCCACACTCTAGTTATTACCAATGAACTTAACCTTGACTTGAGCTTAGCCCAATGAGAATGCCTCATGAATCTAAACCTTTTAGACAAGAATAGGCTTGTAGCACTCATGAGTAACGAAGTCCATAAAAATTACTACAAACTTAGGCATGATACATGGATAAGACACATAACTATACAACTAAGTGATAAGGTCCTTTACTATAATCCTAATCATCCGCCCCAAAAAGCTAAATTTCAAACACTTTGGAAGGGACCATACATTGTTCAAGCCACTTATCCATTTGGTGCCTTACATATCTACCACCCATCCTATCCACATCAACTCATTCTTGTTAATATCCAACAAGTCAAATTCTATTACAAATATTCCAAGGAGCCTAACCAATCTACCCAATAGTCTTCTACCTATTCTATCTTCCATTTAGCTAATCCTAACAATAGTTGTGAGGGTGTTAATCTAGAACCATAGGTACTTCATTGAATTCTTCATTTTCTTTTCATTTTCCTCACATTTTTTGATATTCTTTCATTTTTTAAATACTTTTTCATTTCTTAAATTTTTTATATTCTTCAACATTTTTCAATTCTTTAATGATTTTTCATTGTTTGACATTTTTCATTCTTTACATCTTTTTCCAATTCTTACTATCTTTTTCATACTTTATTTTCATAACTTTTGTAAATAATTTTGATTATTAATAAAACAAATTAAGAATAAGGCAAGATGTAGTTGTTGGTGACTGTTTGGAAACACTAACGTTGGAGGCCTCTAGTCTTGTGATCGAGGTCATGGATGCAAACATGTTCTTCAAACAGGGTTTAGGTGCTTATTGGTCTCTAAAAACACCAAGGCCTAGATACCTCCAAATAGAATCAATGGTTATGAAATGAACTAAATGTGAGTATGTGTTTGCTATTTTGAATGTTGAAATGGTTAGGTTGTGTATGAAATTTTAATTGGCTTTCATAAAAGAAATTTAGCTAACTTTGTCAAATATTGTGAGTTGTTGAAGATTCCTATTTTGTCAAATCACTTAGTCTATATAATCCCTATATTACGTTACTTGTAAAAAATAAAGTTTCACAAAAACATTTAAGTACAATTCTGCCAATCTACTTCTAATTTCCCTCAAAGAGAAAATTCCACAAGAAAACTAGAAATAGAATGAGATTCAATGGATTTTAAAAAGAGAAAAAAAAAGAAAGTAGATTTGTGTAGAATCTCAAACATTTAAGCAAGATAAATTGACATAAGAAAAATCTTTGCAATAAATCTATTTCCAATTTAATCTATTACAAATCACTCAAACCTTCTAAGGTCAACAAACAATTTCATAAAAGACACTCTATTTAACTACCAAAATGGTTTGTAAAAGACAAAGTACAAGCTTCTATTTGGCTAGTTAAAATTGGTCAAGGATTGCAAACAATAGAAGTTCCAAAAAATTTTGACAATTTCATGTTTGCAATATTAAGGTAATAAATTTTAAAATAAAGAAGTTATTTCAATCATCTCAAAGTATCAAAGACTTTCTAGATTCTCTAAACTCAAACAAGCAATTTTTATAAGACATTACTATTAAATTACTTAAGATGCTTTTCTACAACATAAGCTCTTATATGAAAATCCTTAATAGAAGTCTAATATTTTGCAAAAATAGAGCTATAAAAGCAATCTATAAAAATCCCAAAATTAAATGTTAAGGACAATACTATCTAAACCATTAGCTAAGTAACTAAAACAAAATGGAAAGAAATGAACTCACAAGATTAAAACAAAGTAGCAGAATTGATGTCTCTAGCAAGCCATGCTTTACAATCTTTAATATTTTTCTTTTAAGTATCTTCTACCTAGTTTCCCCCAAAATTATACCTTTGAATGCCCTTTTATAGTGACCTTAGGGTAGTTACAATAATCATGAGAAGTTAAGGGTATTGCACATATCTAGGGGATTCATTCATAACCACCCTAAAAGTTGTAACTTCTATGAGAAATTTAAGCCATAGTTGGCAAGTGCCTCATAAGAAATTATAAATATTAAGGAGAAATAATTATAACTTCCTATGGAAGTTATTACTTTTATAGATATTTTCATTTCTCATAAAATAAAGTTTTATTTATCAAATGTTCATAAACTCTTCCTTCTTAATTCGTAAGCCCTACCCCCCTTAAAAGTTTTGCAATATATATTAAAAGAACATCATTATTAAGGCCTCATAACCTTAAGACCACATGCATCTATATGTCTACGTAAGATGTGTAAACATTTGAAAGTGGTATAAAATTCTCATGGCCATTATCACATGCACCATATCACCTTCATCTTGCATTGGGAGGTAACCTTGCCATTTGCCCTACTTTGCTTCACATTTGTTGTTATTTCTGCCCAACAATCGCAAATGCTCCAGAATCCTTTGCCAGTAGAGTCTTGCAACTATGCCTCTAGCTGCCATGGCTAGTTTCATGTTTAGTTTTCATCAGTAGCAACGTAGGATTTACATTATTATTGTTTGCCTATGTCGTTGGTGGATGAGCTCTTCTCCAAAGACATCATTTGTCCACTTTCACTACTTCTACAATCGTCTTCCAACTGTGCTTTGTGTCTTCATCACCACATTGTTGCTACAACTGCTACTATGCTATTGTTATTACTATTATTGGCAATGGCTCTATCGAAGCTACAAGCATTAGCATCAAACTCTTTCTTAATCTAGCTAGGGGAGGCCATGCTCTTCCTTGTCATCGTAGTCAAGGTTGTTAGATTTCTAGCAACAAGAACCTCTATTGTAAGGGTTGGCAATAAAAGTAACAGAAACAACATTTTCCTGGAGTAGGTTTTCCTAGTTACTCTATCTTTTTACCTTGTGTAGGGACCTCTAGCTCTCTAGCAGATCCATTTTCTTGACCTTCTTGCTCTACTTCTTCCCTTTTTTTCCTTTGTTAAGTGAAGACCAATAGTGTTTTTGTCTCTTGTTCCCGTAGTCGCTCTAGGTCAATTCCAGTGAAACAGGCCACTAAAGCAAACCAAACACTTCTATATTTTTTTAAAATTTTGTTATTATTCTGATTTGAATTTGGGCTTTTGTTTGCATAGCTACTTTAGGATGTTGTAGTAGGCCAACGATTTTGCCCAATATGTCATCAATATTACACACGTATATGCTGTGAAATTCTTCTTCTAGTTTTTATTTTTGTCTGTTATTGAATCCCAATTCACAAACAAGTTTGAAGATTTTTAGGCCTTGATTTTAGTTTCTTCCTTAAAACTGAATTTGCATTATTACTAACAACTTGTCTTGGCTTCAACTGTAAAACATACAAATGTTCACGATGCATTGATAATCTTTAAATTGGAAAACCAGTAGCAAAGCATTCTTGAAATTTTCTTATGTTAATGCCAAATAAGAGAGAAATATTATTTTACTACTACCATACTCTATGTGGCACAAGTAATTAACTACAATAACAACAACATGTCTAGTCTTGAATTAGGTAATTTAAACTTGTAGTCAAAAGTTTGCAAGGTTCCAAGCATACCAAGTATGTTTTAGGACATGAGCTAAGTTATGAATATTTCATAAAAATCATTTCCATATCCTAATATATCTTATAAAATGGTTGATAATATGTAACATAATCAAAACCCCCTATTGATGACTTACCAAAGCTTTTCCATCACTTAAACATGACCAAGTCCAATAACCTTCCTCTCATGTCAAGGGCACATTCTACTACTACTCCATCAAATGGTCTTATGTGACAATAGTAGTCCAATAAGATAAATATTTCTCTATGTTATTAAGTCATAAGGGATTGATTATTTGAACAGTAAGAACACAACATTCATCCATTCAATGACCCCTATTGATCATGAGGATGTATTAGATTCATTGCTATAGACTAGGCAAGTAATGACAACTCTTTTTGACATCCCAAGTGATGTCATTGCAGTGCAGTTAGGGTTAATAGCAACCAAGGGTAAGTTGGTCATGGTAGAAACCAAGGTAGAGCATGTAGAGAATGAACTTCTCAAACTACAAGAGGAGCTCACAACCCTAAGCATCAAACATAGAGATCCTACTCAACATGTTGTACTTGACCAGCTAGAGTAATTTAGAATAAAATAGATGAATCACCTAAGAGAGAAAAATAAGTAGATGGCAAATGAAAAGGAGAAAGTGATGTGGAATGCCTCTATAGTAGAAGCACAAACATATGGACATGCTAAGGCACTCATCATAGCACATGCAGAATATAAATAACTCACTACAAATTACACTAGGTTGATTATTGTAGAGAAGCAAAAGAACATTCTTGAGGAAAGCATCCATCAGTTAAGAAAACAACTGATGATGATCAACTAAGATATGAGCTACTTAGCAAGAGAAAATAGAATCCTCTCGATGGAGGAGGCATGTGCGATCAGATAGAAATCTACCATTGAAATCAACACATGATAAAACGAAGCTAAGAAGCAAGAAAGGCTTAAGGAACACTTTTGTAATCAGGTGGGCATGTATAAACAAATCAATGAGAAGTAAATATAATGGCAAAAGGCTAGATCAATTCCATATTAGTGTAGAATCCCAACTAGAAATCCATCTTGGATAATTATGCTCATGTTGACCAAGCGAAAATAAAAAACAAAGACCTACAGATAGAAGATTTGAAAGAATACATGGGGTTAGATAACCTCTGCTATGCTAACCTAGCCATGTTAATAGAAGATAGGCCCTAAAATGAGCTTGAATAGTAAGTAGCAACCACATATGCATTGTACAAAAAGCAGTTTGTGGATTGGAAATATGCTCTATAGAAAATTCAGATGACAAACTCTAAATTAGAAGTAGTTAAAGTTGGCTATTAAGGATAGAAAGATGTTGCAGCAAACCTAGCCTAAAGACTATCTGACTATCATGAGTTATGAGCCAAGGCCAAAGTATTAAAAGAAGAGAAAAGATAGTTTGTGACATGGTATGTCAATGCCAATCAAATGTTTCCATATCTGCCATGTCCATGGGATGTACCAGCTCTATCACACATTTTACAACAAGCATGGAAAATACATGACTTGAGAATGAAGGAGGAGAAACTTCAAGTCCTCCTAAATAGATACAAATTTCAAAAACCTAATGGTAAGGGGAAGCAACCGATGGAGGAGCCACCATCATTAAGAACTACATAGGCTACATCAAGCTTCATCAAGTTGTTTTGTTTGTTTTGTTTGTCTTGTCATGTCTTGTAGTAATTTTATAAAAGACAACTGTGGAACTTAGTGTCATGTAAATCTACCCTTTAATTTTGTAAGGTGAAACACCACCAAATTTTGGCTCCTGAGTCTCAACTGCAAATTTGTCTAAGTGTCAAAACCTGGCAAATATTTTATAAGTGTTGAGACTATTCTCCCCACTATTGGGACCACGCTCCAAAGCATAGTCAACATAGTTGACATAGATAGCCTAGATTCATAAGATTTTCTAAATGTCAACAATAACTACAAATTTTTCTATGTGTCCTAATTATGCTCACCCTACTAGAACTACGCTCTAGAGCATAGTCAACATAGTCAGCCTTGGAATGCCAAGTTTTGCAAATTTTCCTAAGTGTCAAGCTAGAGGCTATAGAGCGTAGTAAGGAGTGTAGTACCAAAAGTTAGAAAATCTACCAAACTATTTGGGCTACGCTCCCCCTACTGGGTTCAAAACATAACTAATGTAGTTTGCACTAAACCTCACTTTTTGTAGAATTTACCTAACTCCTTAGGTTACACTCTAGAGCATAGCCAATGTAGTCATGCAGAACTACCTGTAGAAGCCCCTAGAACTTAGCACTAGTTGACATCTCAACTCCAACATTCTCTTGGTAAGCAAGATTAGAAATTTTCATTTTTTTTTGCACCCCCCATTTGCCCCAAAATTGTACCTACACTTAACACCACTCAAGAGAGTGGGCAGCATAGTCCCATAGCATAGCCTCTAAACGGCACTATTTTGCATTATTTTTTAGGTACTTTGCAGTCTATTCAACACTCGTACATGTAGTCTTGGCAACATAATCATAGTCTAATAGTCTTGCAGGGTCCATTAGAGCACACCAACAAAGCACCATTTGCTTCAGTGGAAGTGTAGTTGGGGCTAGCATAGTCCCAACAATCCCTCTACCATGTGGCACCCGATTCACAATTCATGCTAGCCCTAACCCTATAAATACCCCAATATTTCACATTCTAGGGTTTAGCAAAACTAAAGCAATGTTGGCATTTTGGCATTTCATCTAGGCAAATCTCATATCCTATTAACAACCTTGAGAATTGGCATTCTTGGCACCCTGAGCACACTTAGCACCTTGGTGAACTTTGGAATACTATGCCACCATTATACATCGCCTAGTACACTGTACACCACTATGGCTTGTAGGATACCCCAACAGCCAACCCAACAGGCTCAGTCTTCATGGCAACATTAGTTCTTCATAGCCAAATACCCTGAGACTATGACTAAGTTACTTACTTCACCTATTTGTACACCACATACCTCCTAAACTTTTCTTTGCAATTGACTATGCTCCCCCCATTTGGAGTGGTTCCTTTCTCTCTTGTTGACATTCTATGCATTTTTTGCATTTTCTTTGGCATTTTAGCATTCTATTCACATTTTACACTATTTAAGAACATATTCGTACATTTTCACCCTTGTTTTTGTGTTCAAAGCCTCTACTACACTCACACCCGTAGACACCATGGACATCGCAAAACATCACATCCCCCTTGACATCCATTTCATCGTAACACTCATAAGTCCCAGTTTAATCGACAAGATCATTTTGGACACCCCACCTCCATTCCCGGTAGGCCCTCGTGTGGAAGTAGGGTCGAGGCTATGCAATCGCAAGCCTCTCAGAGTCCCGTTCCAGCCTCCAACATTTTCTATTACTATGGTTTTCTAGAGCTAGAAGGAGGACCTTCACCATTTCCTTCTTCAGCCATCCTTTAGTTGTTTCCTTGCATGCTTTTTACACCCTATGTACATTGGTCCCTACCGTTAGTTCCCCTAGAACCCCACTTAACAACACCAATGTTTACACTTAGCCAAATTCTGGCTCTTCAATAAAATGTAGCTTGCTCCAACATAGTGAGCATAATCAGCTCTGAGCATAGTCCCAAATTTAATCAGATTTTAGAATATTTACACTTAGTCATTTTTTTCTACATTTTAAACTTAGCCATTTTTTCCACATTTTTTATACTTAGCCATTTTTCTACATTTTTACACTTAGCTATTTTCTCAACAGTTGCATACCTAGCCATTTTTCTACATTTCAACACTTAGTCATTTTTCTTCTTATTTTGCATAAGCAGCCCTTTGCATTTTTCTTTGCACCATGAATCCTAAACAACCTTTGACCTCCACTCCAAGTGTGGTTGTTGTTTATCCTATTCAATGAAAAATCCAAATTGACCTTCCTAGGGCTAAGGGCTCTATCCTGGCATAGAGTTAATCCTTCTGGTAGTGTAACTTGCCTCTCGAGGTCATGGTGCTCAACAACAAGCAATATAATTTTGTTTGCATGAAACTCTAGACCACCAAGAAATGGAAGCCAAATGTAGTTATGAGCACATGCATCATAACGGAATGGAATGGTTCCCTTCCAATTTTTACTTTATCCTACTCATGGAAAACTATCAGTGGATGTTGGACAACATTGTCCTCAACAAGGGCCATGAGGTAGGGAAGACCACGAGAAGCCCCTCTATGAGAAGCCAGATGAGTTTGAGGCTCAATCCAAGCATGAGAACCTATTCCATGTCTTATTTCAATAGAGAGCCTCTACTTTTATTCCTCCATAGTCCCATAGCTTAGTGTCATTTCCTAGGTCAACGCCTATGGTGGAAACTCACCAAATACAGTAGACACACCAAATTTTTGCCCTGCTATTTAGCCTTCTCTTTAGCATGTCTTTCACCATCCCTATGTAGCCTATCCAGCCCCTTCAGCCTGTTGAGGTTACTTAGCCTTCTACAGTAGCAACCATTGTGCCTATGCAATCCTATGTCCACACCATGCATGTTCCTCTCCCACCATTCGTGACTCAGGCATCGTTCATCCTGCTCGTCAAGTTGACACCTTTTACGATGGCCCAGCCCACAAACCTGTGGTGGGGTCCAAGTGCTATGTCCATGGCACAACGCACACAATAGGCATCGCGTGTGGTCACATAGCCTAGAGTCAGGTTGTGGGCCATCCAACAACCACCATGGGTAGCACATCCCACGTAGCATGCTACAACCACACCTAACTTGGATCAAGTGTTCTAGCTGATCCAAAGCCTTACCAAAGAGGTTAAGTGGCTCAAAGCCACCTCCTCTAAAACTATCCATGTCATGGACTTCTACAAGGATGATCTAATAAATCTTGTAGTTCTACCACTGGCACTACCTACCAGGGTCCTACTCCCATAGTTCACCAAATACAATGGTGAAGGGGATCGTAACACCCATCTAGTAACCTTCTAATTAGAATGACTCCTACTGTAGGCATGGCTAAATGCCATCATTCACATGTTCTCCATGTCTCTGACCAGCAAGGCACTAGATTGGTACCATGCACTTCGCAAGGCCTCCATCACTTCTTTAGACGAATTGCTTACCCAATTCATCACTTACTTCAAGTACAACTTAAAGCTTGAGGTAACCCTAGACTAGTTGATGTAAGTCAAGTAGGGCCACTTAGAGCCCATGCAAAAATTCATCCAATGATGGAGAGCATCACTCAACAAAATCCACTAGCCCATTATGAAAACACACCTGTTAACCATCTTTAAAGGCATAGTAAAAGACTTCATTAAGTCGAAATTACACTACCTTACCCCATAGTCCCTAAGCCAAGAATTTTCTTAAACCAAGAAAATTTAAGATGCAACAGAGGCTAGCAAGGATCTGGCCTACACAACCTACAAAAATTTGCACATAAAGAAGGACAAGGACAAAGGCAAGTAGGTAACCACAACCATTGCAATGGTGGCCAACAAGGCTAAGCTAGCCAACACCAAACCAATAGCCAAGCCACCCAAGGCCTTAGCCAACAATAACAAGGCAGCTAGCTCTAGCGCAATGGTAAACAACCAACCTACATCATCAATGACCACGACACCAGCTACCACAAAGCCTAACTTCAAGCACAAGAATCACTCAAAGTACACACCGTTTCCCATCAAATATTCAAAGCTCTTGGACCAATTGCTTCATGTTCGATACATCTAGTAAAAGAAAATATCTGAGGACACTCATAAGTGGTACGATCGATATTGCAAGCTCATCAAGAATTCTTTAGCTACATTACTTAATGAGCCTCTAGTTCCTAAGCATTTCAAATTGAACCATTTTTGCCAATATCACCAATTGCAAAGTCATGATATAGAATTTTACATGGCATTGCAAGATGATATACAACACATGATTGACAAGGGTGAGTTGAACCTTGATGCAACCAACCTAATGTGCCCCCAAAACCAATCAATGAGGGTTTACAAGGACCCTCTCAATGCAAGTAGTGTAGGGTACATCAGAACTAGTGTAGGAACCATTCGTGGTTTGTGTGGCATCTGGTAACACTGGTGCCTCCTCAATGCGAACAAGTTTGAGGATCCCTTTTGTCATCAAAGCACCACCTTGAGCACCCATTGTACCGTCCGAAATCGTCGGTGTGAGGCTGGAATGAAACAAACACTGGATGATCCTCGGAAGAAATATAGAAGACTCTACCTTCGCTTGAGGGCAAGCTGGAATAGACGAAGGTAGAGTGCCTTGAATGGTCTGCACGTGGATCAAATGAGGACTTCCCTGACGTACACACTTTGCAATGCGTTGGGTTATACGTAAACGATGCACATAAACGTAAACCGTAATGTAAACAGGCACAATAATGTAAACAAGAGTGTAAACATAAACTGAAAAACAAATAAAACAGCAATAAATCTGGCAAAGTGTAAACTATTTTGTATTGAAAAAGTGATTACAATGTGCACCGGTCAGAATGCAGTTGTGGATTAATCACAAGGTAGACGTTTAGCCCCGATGGGTGATGACGGGTGCTGGAAGATGCAAGTTTTGGGTTGCAAGGAAATGCAGCATGCAAGTCTGATGCCCCAGTGTATAGAGGTTGATGCCCAGATCTATTAAGTCCTCTTGATTCAATTTTTTGTCTCCGTTTGTAAACATTGCGAACCCCGATCGAGTGAAAAATTGGGATTTTTATGAGATCTTGGGCGTTAGATTTGGATCTAGAAGGGTATGAGTGGCCATGGGTGAGAAAATTTTAGGTTGGATGACATGTGGCTGTGTTGCCCAAGTGCAAAGAATATTACAACTGTACAGCGTTCTGCATGCCAGCGTGTACACGCTAGGCGTGCAGAGTATGTATGCTCAGCGTACACACATGTAAATGCATCATTTCGAGGTTGAAACTTGATTTTTAGGTGCCTGTGATGATGCCCAATAGTTTCCCTACCTCCGAGAGTCAATTTTAGGTGAAAATTTTTCTCTTTAGAGCCTGTTTAGGGCCGTTTTTGATGGTGTACGTTGGGCTGTACGCTGGGCGTACACGCTAGCATGCAGGCATAAAAACCCATCATTTGGAGCCAAAAATTTAATTTTCAGGTGCCTAAGAGCTACTGGGGACCTTGGGGAAGGTCTTGGGGGGTCCAGATACTTAATTATGGCATGTTTTGGCTCATTTATGGGGCCTAAAAGTTGCTGTACGCTGGGCTATACGCTGGCCAGCGTACACCAAGGTGTGCCCACAGTATACTTGGTCAAAA
This sequence comes from Gnetum montanum, assembly GCA_015680685.1. Taxonomy (NCBI): domain Eukaryota; kingdom Viridiplantae; phylum Streptophyta; class Gnetopsida; order Gnetales; family Gnetaceae; genus Gnetum; species Gnetum montanum. Next base: position 49,885 of record MNCI01012338.1, read on the forward strand.
CCAAGTATTTTGAACCCAAAACTTGAAATTTCAGATGCCAGATGCTGATGTAGTTACTTGTGGGTCCCAAGGAACTCTTTCTTGTTCAATTATGCTCTGTTTGATGCTGTTTTTGAGGTTCACAAGTTTTGGTCATGTTGGGGAGCATCATGACTTAGCTTGATTCTTGTCTGAAAGTGCTGGGTCCAAATTTTGTGGTGTTTCATTGGCCCCTCTTTGTTGATGCTTGGAAGAATTGACCCAAGAGGCATTGACAAAGAAGTACAAAACACCACAAGCAAACTGGTAACAAGCATTTTCCTTTGGCACTTGGCCAGATGTCATCGCACTGGGTTCAGAGTACATGGGTGTAGGAAACAAGGTGTTAAGATGGGTAGGTAGATGTTTGCAACTGTGGGATTGGGAATTGATCAAGGAATTGTGCTGACGTGGGAGACTTGGAATTGTGCAAATAAGTCATGTTATTCCTTGTTGATGGTATATTTGGCAGACTTGGAACCTAGGCATGAGGAGTACGTCCTTTGGAGGAACAAGACTCTTGTATCATGTTTAAGAGAGCTCGTTGCCACAACCAAAGCCATGCAATGAGGTGGTGCGTTCTTTGGAGAAACAAGACCCTTGTGTCAGGTTTAAGGGAACCCATTGTCCGACAGCCAAAACCACGCATTGAGGTGAAACATGATGGTGTGAGACACGAGTATTTCTTTCCAAGACAACTGCCTTCCCGCCTGGGGCTTGTATGGTAAGTGTCAAGGGTCTTGTGGTTGATTTTGCTCTTTGCTCTTTTTTCCTTTTCTTTTTCTTTTTCTTTTTATTCTTTTTCATTCATTTTTTTTTGTTTTTTTTCGTTTTTGTTTTTTATTTTTTATTTTTGGAAAGAGCTTTCTTTCAATTTTACACTCATGCTCATGTGTCGTGTTGTGTGTTGCGATTGCTTGAAAGTGTCGCATCGTGAAACCATGTGCTCAAAGTTTTGGGGTGTACTGGGTGAATCTGGGAACTGTAACCAGATAGTAAAAGGAATGAGAGTGTTTGGAAAATGAAGAGTGTATTGGGAACTGGGAATGTACTTTTGAATAGATTGATTAACCTGGTTACGTGCGTCAGAAACAATGTGGCACCTTGTCACCGTGATGAAGTGTATCTGTGTACGAGTATCATTGGGTTCCATCCTGCAAACACAACTCCAAGAAGACAAGAAAACTTCAAGTGAATGAGTTAGTGAACACTTTAGACACAAATGTGACCAATGCAAATGGAGGCACCAGGTGTAACTTAAGGCAAAAAAAATGAGTAGCAATAGTGTTGTCAGAGCTGATGTGATGAATGATGCAGCAGGACTTGATGAAGAAATGTCATGAATTACAGCATTAGATGAATGTGCCAGAGATGATCTTGCTAGTTTATAGTCTTAGCAGACAATCGTGGATTAGTTTTACATCATAACAAATTGGACGTTGCCAGTTTATTGTCGTAGCGGACGGTGCGTTGCTAGTTTATAGTCATGGCGGACTGATGTAGCAATTTTAGTGTCATACCGAATAGAACTCTGTGGTATCAGTTTTAAGTCATGATCCAGGACTATTCTGTGGTATCAATTTACCGTCATGATGCCAAGACTATTCTGTGGTATCATTTTTAAGTCATGATGCCAGGACTGTCAGTGTGGATGCGTGCGTGTGCGTCCGTATGATCCTGTAAACAAAAGTAACTAGAGAAAATAATGTTAAATAGCAACTATAGAAAACATGAATCGAAATGCATAAGTAAATCAAAAATAATGTGAAAAGGTGGTAGTTTAAGGCCTTTTCGGGCCACGTGCTCTAGTTTGAGGCCTTTTCAGGCCATAGTTTAGTTTAAGGCCTTTTCGAGCCACAGTTTAGTTTGAGGCCTTTTCGGGCCATTATTATTTTATCGTCATTTCGGACATAGGTTGTGAAGGGCTATTGGGTGGATGGGGCACTGTCGCCACGTATGATGATCTCCCTTCCTTCGTGGAGGAGGTGGAGTTCTTGGTGTATGGGAGATGACACTACGCATGACCTAGCTAGCCAGGGGCGTTCTAGGATCATGTTGTAGTCTGGCATCTTGTCGATGACTGTAAAGTTTGCAAACGTGGGGTGTTGGTCTCCTATCGTGAAGGTGATGTGGATTGTGCCTTTAATGGCCATGCATGCTCCATCGAAGGAGTTTAGAGACTCAATTTTGGTCGGTTGAATGTCGTGTGTTAGGCCTAATTGTTTGACGATGGAGTGTGCAACAATGTTTTCTGCTACACCATCATCAGTGTCTACCCTGCGTACTGTGTATTTTTCGATGCTTACACTAGTGTTCAGTGGTGCATGCATGACCTCCCCTCATTTGGGGTCAATCTTGACATCATTGTTGCGAAAGATTAGAGTCGTTGTGTTTATAGCTTGTGGTATGGGGGATGTAATGGCTACGTGAATGGCGTCTTCGGTTGGAGACATGTTTTCTGTAGCAGGGATGGAGGCGAGCATGTGTGCTAGTGCTTGACGATGCTCTGGTGATGTTAAGACGAGGTTGAGCAAGGTAGGCATTACATTCTTATGTTTTAATGCATTTTGTGCATGGGATAGTACGTCTACGAGGTTGTCATTTATGTTTGTCATAGTGGGAGCTTCTTCTATTGCATGAGCCGTGATATAGAGCTCTTGTGGAGGGGCAATGCGCAAGGGTTGTTGTTTAGTGGGCCTAGGGGTAGAGCTAGGATTGGTTTGTGGTTTAGGTGTTGGTGACTTGGGTTGCCACTATTTGTATGTGGCCAAGTTACTGGAACTTGGGCTTGGTGTGGGTGTTGTTGGAGCAACTTGTGTGTTTAATGTCACGATGGACCGTTGTTGCCAGTTTATTGTCTTAGTGGACAGTTGTTGTGGAACCTTTACCACAAAGGGTGTTGTGGGTTTATGAGGTGGTACTTTGATGACAAAGGAAGGGCCCTTGCTTATGGAGGCAGAGGGGGCGGGATTGTCTGGTTGCACTGCATTGAGTAATCCTTTCTTTGCCATTCTTTGCAAATCATTTTGCAAAGTTTGACAAGTGTCTGTGTCATGTCCAGACATTTGGTGGTAATGGCAGTATGCACTTAAGTCAAAATGTTGTGGAACACGTGCATTGTATGTTGTAGTGGGATGACTTGCCAATTCACAATGTTTCTGGTTGCGTATGTAGGCATCATCTGACATGTGTTTGCATTGGATCAAACCAGCATTAAGTAGCTATTCTAGCAATTGGGAAGGTTTTCCCGGCAAGGGTATGTGTTTGCGTTGGGCGCACTCACGTCTAGGAGCAGCTTGTGTGGTGGCACCAGAGCTAGAGCTGGCGGCTTGGGGTGTTGAGGCCACGGGCTTGTTGGTTGCATCTGTTGGCATGGTGATTGTTGCGATTGTTGCATTTGATGTTGCTTATGTATCCTGCGCTATTTGTGTTATTCGTGTTGGTCACAGTTGTTGCATTTGTTGTTGTGCATGTTGTTGTTTTTTGTGTTGGCTCCTGTAGGCCAAGTAGGACAGGTCATTGCTTGCTCTTGCTGCCTCTTCTATGCCCTTTGCTTGGTCAAAGGCCTAGGTAAGAGACTTTGGGGCCTAGTAGAGCAGTTTGGACTTGATGAAGTCATTGACTACACACTTGAAGATTGCCAAGAGATGTGTCTCCGCGATCGGCTCATGCATTTCATTAGCTCTGGTACTCCATCGCTAGAGGAAGGGTAATATGGACTCTAGGGGTCCTTGTCTAACATGGAGGAGCTTCTCAATTGTCACCTCAGGTCTGATGTTGTATCTGAAGCATGTCACAAACTAGTGTATGAGGTCCTTGAGGGATGCGATGGAAGCTCAGGGTAGGGCACAGTACCAATCTAGAGCTTTTCCAGTGAGCGACAAGGGAAAGAGGCATAGAATGGCATGTGGCCAGGAGTGAAACGTGATGGTTTCTATGCGAAATGTGATGATATGTACATTGGGGTCACTATGATCATTGTATTTTGTCAGATGTGGCAATGAATAGCCTGCAGGTAATGTAAGGGGTGGGACCGTAGGGCAGATTGGATCATCATGATAAAAGTCCACCACCTTGGGTGTGTTTGAGGAGGCAGCCTTAAGTTGGTTGATTTCCTCTGTCAAAGTCTAGATGAGTTGGGACACTTGTTCCCAACTCGTGGATTCACCAGCCGATTGTGTTGACTGGACTCGCATAAGTTGTGCGATGAAGGGTTGGATCACCGGTTGTGGGCTTTGCAAGTTTAATGCCATGGCAGATGGTTGTTGGTAGTGTAATGTCATACCAGACGTGTGTTGGCAGTTTAAGGCCGTACTAGAGCATGGATAGTTTAACGTCATCCCGAACAATTGTTGAGCAGGTGCTTGAGGCACCGGTGAAACAGGCATGGCACATGTGGCGCCTGCGTAAATGTTGGGTTGATGTTGGAGAGTTTGGGACATGGCCCCAGCATAAGCATAAGCTACTTGTGTTGCTTTGGGCTAGGCCCTGTCATATGTACAAGGTGTTTGGATTGTTTGAGGTTGGACCCCAGTGTGTATAGACTGTGAAGCGAATGCCTTGGGCATGTGCTCCTGTGATTGTTGTGAGGAGGCAAGGCCCCAAGGGCTGTTGGGTTCGGGGAGGGCCGCGAACTCATACTTGTACACGGATGGTAATCTCAGGTAAGAGGAAGTCATCTCGAAATCATTATGTTGTGTGTATTGTATGCATTGGACTAGGTAATCCATGTTGGTGACAGTTGGCACTTAGACCGACTTGAAGTTAGGTGCGAATTACAGTGAATTCAGCTTTGAAATGGATGTGTTTTGTGTGTTTTTGTTGAAAAAACACTATAGCGGCACTGTAGTAGCGTGAAGCACTGTAGCAGCGTGAAGCACTATAGCAGCATGAACACTGTAGCAGCGTGAAGCACTGTAGCAGCGTAAAGACTATAGTAGCATGAAGCACTGTGGCAACGTGAACACTGTAGCAGCGTAAACACTGTGTTTGAACAGGTCACGTGATCAGTGTTTCATTTAAACAAAAAACAAGTCAGGCCCTCCTTCTAGCGTCATTTTCTGTACGGTCCGAAATCGTCGGTGTGAGGCTGGAATGAAACAAACACCGGATGATCCTTAGAAGAAATACAAAAGACTCTACCTTTGCTTGAGGGCAAGCTAGAATGGACGAAGGCAGAGTGCCTTGAATGGTCCGCACGCGCATCAAACGAGGACTTCCCCAACGTACGCACTTTGCAATGCGTTGGGTTATACGTAAACGATGCACATAAATGTAACCTGTAACGTAAACAGGCACAATAATGTAAACAAGGGTGTAAATGTAAACTAAAAAACAAATAAATCTGCAATAAATCTGGGCAAAATGTAAACTGTTTTGTATTGAAAAAGTGATTACAATGTGCACCGATCAGAACGCAGTTGTGGATTAATCACAAGGTAGACGTTTAGCCCCGGTGGGTGATGATGGGTGCTGGAAGATGTAGGTTTTGGGTTACAGGGAAATGCAGCATGCAAGTCTAATGCCCCAGCGTATAGAGGTTGATGCCCAGATCTATTAAGTCCTCTTGATTCAGTTTTTTGTCTCCGTTTGTAAAAATTATGAACCCCGATCTAGTGAAAAATTGGGATTTTTATGAGATCTTGGGCGTTAGATTCGGATCTGGAAGGGTATGAGTGGTCATGGGTGAGAAAATTTCAAGTCGAATGACATGTGGCTATGTTGCCCAAGTGCAAAGAATATTACAACTGTATAGCGTTCTGCATGCCAACATTCTGCATGCCAGCATGTACACGCTGGGCGTGCAGATTATGTATGCTCAGCGTATACACATGTAGATGCATCATTTTGAGGTTGAAACTTGATTTTTAGATGCCCATGATGAAGACAAATAGTTGCCCTACCTTCGAGAGTTGATTTCAGGTGAAAATCTTGCTCTTTGGTGCCTATTTTGGGCCATTTTTGATGGTGTACGATGGGCTGTACACTGGGCGTATATGCTAGCATGCAGGCATAAAAACTCATCGTTTGGAGCCCAAAATTTGATTTTTAGGTGCCTGAGAGCTACTGGGGACCTTGGGGAAGGTCCTGGGGGATCCAGACGCTCAATTCTGGCATGTTTTGGCTCATTTTTGGGGCCTAAAAGTTGCTGTACGCTGGGCTGTACGCTGGCCAGCGTACACCAAGGTGTGCCCAGAGTATATTTGGTTAAAACCAAGTATTTTGAACTTAAAACTCAAAATTTTAGATGCTAGATGCTGATGTAGTTACCTTTGGGTCCCATGGAACTCTTTCTTGTTCAATTATGCTATGTTTGATGTTGTTTTTGAGGTTCACAAGTTTCGGTCATGTTGGGGAGCATCATGACTTAGCTTGATTCTTGTCTGAAAGTGCTGGGTCCAAATTTTGTGGTGTTTCACCCATAACACCCTTTGTGATTAGGGCCCTATAGCATGTTGCAACTGCAATAGCTCAAACGCCCTTCATCATAAGGGCACCACAACATGCGTGCTCCCTGCCTATTGGGGGTCTTGTGGTGGGCAATGCATTAATCCCTACTCGCCCAAGGCATCATCGTGCAGCCAATACCAACAAGCAACCAAGATGAAAACCTAGGAGGCACAGGGAGTGCCTCACTAATCAAATGCTTAGGCAAAACCAAGAGCAAAGGGCATTAGCCCACCAAATCTTGTCCCCTTATCTTCCATCCCAATGGCCTAATCAATCGAGGAGGTCATAGCAACAAGTAAGCAACAACAGAGCATTGAGGTTTGTGTGACCAGCAACCAATAATGGAGCACTAAGGCTCCAAAGCAAACAAAGCAAGTAATGCCCAAATCCCTCCATGCAAGATCGATCTCTTGGGCCACATGGAGGAGATGAAGGCCATCAACAACAAGGTAGTAGATAGTAGAAAATATTTTCTTGACACATTGGCGCAAGTTAAGTAGGCTTTAAAACAAAAAAATACAACATTAAGCCTATGTGACTTGGTAATGACCTCCTCTACCCATCATGAAGTGTTAGTGCACATTTTGACCTCCATTCCTGTCATGGAGGACATCCTAGTAGATAAACAATCCATTCACATTGTGATGTTGCCTCCTTTCCCATAGGAATTGAGTTCAATGCCCCTGGCATTTTGTGACAAGGCAATCAAGGTGGACCTTGAGAGGGGTCAAGTTATTACCACATCGATGTTTATTACCATCCGCATGGAGGAATGCAAAATCCACAAGGTGCATGTCTAGGACAGGATGACAACCAACATTATCCCATATACAATCATTGATAAGCTCAGTCTCGTTGATCAAATTAAGCCAATAAAGACAACATGCCTTAAATCTTTCAATGGGTTGTATGTTGTCATAAGGGAAACTATCACAATAACCTTCATGGCAGGGGAGCAATTCCCCATCACCACCAACTTCATAGTGGTCGAAGAGATGTCAAGTTTCAACCTAATTTTTGGTAGGCCCTAGTTAGCCCAACTACGAGCTGTCTCCTCCCTAATCCATTAGAAAATCCACCTTTTATATGAAGGTAGATATGTTATCATACATAGTGACAATGCAGCCCCTCTGACCATCAACAACATTGACACTGAACAAGGGTCAAAGGTGGAGTTCCCCCATGACACACCTCCTGCAGAAGATGAAGGTAAAAAATGCAAAGTAGATCGACCTGAAGGACCAATGGGAGCCCTTAATGCTCTAGAAGATGCTTTGTGGGTAGAATTTCCCTTTGGCATAGTTGATGAAGGTTAGGGAAAATACTGTATTGTACCCTCTAGGCCCTACACACCACCTAACCCACATTGGATTAGAAAACAACTCCAAACTAAGGCATTCCCTTGGTAAAATAAGTGCTAGGTGCCTGCTTGCCCCATGTTTGAACATTTTTCCTATTTGCATTTTGTTTACATTTTACGTTAGCTTGGTTGTCCACATTTGTGCATTTTTTCTTCTTTATGCATTTATTTTCTTTGTCTGTGCATTTCTTCTAAGTTTACATTTTCGCTTCATCACTTTTTTAGTAGTTAGCTTACACATAAAAAACTTCAAAATACATAAACATCATAAAATGCAAAAGTTACAAAAATATGCAGCCCACCATGGCCTTAAACTAGCAACTGATGGCTTGAAAAGGTCTTAAACTACTATGCAGCCTACCATGGCTTAAAACTGGAAATCTCCCTTACGTTGCGTGGCCCAGAATGGCCTTAAACTAACACGTGGTCCACCATGACCTAAAACTGGCATGTGGCTCTCCATGGCCTAAAACTAGCAACACTTTCCCCTTTACCGCATGGCCCAAAATGGCCTTAAACTATCACTAGGACCCAGAATGGCCTAAAACTATCAAAATGTTATCTACACACATGGCCTGAAATAGCCCAAACTAGCAATTGCTCAACCTAACTGCATCAACCCATCACATTGTTAATATCAAACACATAGCAAATAAAGACAAAAGTTTACTCATCAAAAACTCCATGTAGCAAAAATTCACTATATCTCATAACAATGTATCACATGATCATTCACATTACACAGCAAAAATATGCAAAAAATAAAAAAATGCCTAATGATAATGCTACATCAAGATCTTCTTAACTAGCGGTGCTAGGTGGGGGTGAGGCTTCTCATCTTCTACCATGCCATTGAGGCCTACAACATTGTTTGGTTCCTGTCAACAACAACAACAAAAACACAAAACTGTAAGCAAATGTACAATATATAACTAACAAAAAAAAAGAATAAAAAACTAACATAGATCTAACCTAAGAGGGTCTCACATTAACCATGTCTAAAGATAGGTTATCAAGGGCCTCCTCCAAGCATTGAAGGATCTTGACCTCTAATAGCTGCATCCAATATTCTTGGCTAAAGTCAACACCTGTAAGGGTCTTGTCTTCATCCATAATGGTCCATGTAGGTGGCTACATAGAAAAGGTGGCAAATGAAGCTTCCCCTGAGGGCATGGTAATCTCCTACTCCAAAGAGCCACTAACCAATATGTGGCAAGCAAATATCTCGAAGGCCCAATTCCCACTAATCGCCTCAATAAACATCTCAAGATAGCGAGCCTTGATGAACTCTTCTTTGAGTTGTTGTAGATATGTGTCTCACTCACACTTATAGTGGCATTTGTGGTCCTTCTATGTGTGCCCCCACTTACACACCTTAATGCTAAAGCTCTTCCACTCTTAGCCCTTCTGGGCAAGTAGATCCATCTATAGCCTCTACTCAATGATCTCCTGAGTAGCCTCATTCTTGCCCCAAATTGTCTACCAATACTTAGCATAATCAATCTTTGTTATCTACCAAGTACCATCTCCCTATGCTAGAGCCAAAAAGAAATCATATTGGGACTAGAGGTCCTCGATCTTCATGTTCTGGCTCATCATTATCTCCTAAAGCTTGTGCATGTGTTTTCATAGGTGCTCGTTCTAGCGCCTACAAGTCCATAACACTTTCACACTGGAAAGCGTGCACTTGCTAACTGCCTCATACACACGATGAGGCACTTGCTCCACTACAGGGGGTATTCAAGGATAACATCCACCTTGGCCATCTGGTTCAGATCCTAGTAGCTTAGAACCTATTGGCATGCAACAAGCAAATCAACATTAGCCATAGATTAAACATAACATTAGTAAAATAACATAAGTAAAACAATAACATGCATACTGAGCTCAAGATCTACCTACTGTATGCAGTCCACCATATCCTCAACAATGCCTTTCATGAAGGCAAATTTATCTAGTGTCTCTACCCATGGCTTCATGTGGTGGGTAGGCGCAAGCAATGGATCTTTGGCAAGAACATCCAAGGCTATAACGCAACATGGTGCAATACTTAATAATAACTAAATAGCCAAAGATGCAAGAGTAGAAAAACAAAAATAGATGGCAACTCAAAGAACTTACCAAGTAAGCCCTCAAGTGTGAGTGTATGGGGATCTCCCAGCTACACACCATCAAAGAGGCTGGCAAAATCACCCTCGTCAAGGTGGAACAACCCCTCTATGTCAAACTACTAAAAGGTCTCTATGGCCCCATGCCATTCCTCTCTATGTGCCTCCTCGTCCTCAACTTGAGGAGGGGCCATCTTTACCACTATCACTGCTGCTACTTCTTCAGCAACCCCCTCACTTAACTCACAAACATAGCATAATAGCATTAGCATAACATAACAAGAAAACATAAAAATTATAAACATAGAAAGCTTTAAAAAAATGCATCTTTACATGTACTAACCTACAACATCTGTGTCTATTGTGGGTATCTTGAGGAAAATTTTCTTAGTGCCCGCTTGTCCAACCACAGGGGCTACCTCCTCTATTGGGCATGGCCTCTTAATCTTTACCTTCAAAAGCCCCAACATTTCCACAATATAATGGTTAGCCTTGTTTACATCTCCAATAATGATTAGGGGACACTCACCTATGCTGTCATAGGAGTAATGTGACTATGACCTCCCCAGATGGGCTTTGGTTATAACGAAGTACGACTCATCGATCCCCTCTTGGGGGTCTTATGTGCAAGTGGTTGCGAATAGGTGCCTAATCCAAGAATTGGACAACTACTCATGATCCTACACTACCCAATGTCTACCATCTTGGATCAATAGAAACTCCATGAACCTTTGTAGATACACTGTGAAGAACGCAAAGTGCACGTGAGACCTTACCTGGAGGTTGTAGCAAAGTTTGGTGATCTCTACTTGCAAACTGACAATGAGGAAGAGGCCTAGTTAAACCTTGTGCTCTCCTTTAGTACCTCCCTCATCACCTGTGCCTACTCCACCCCAAGGATTTTTCCTTGGAAGAGCAGATTTAAAAAGGCACAGTCACAAAAAAGAGGGTAGAGCTCCAGGACCTCAAGCACACACATGTCTCTAAGCATGATGCTTTTGTAAGATCAAGTGGTTTCTAGCCACTCCTCAATCTCTACTTTGCAGTCTAGCTCTCTATTGTCCTTATCAATGATCAATGGGCCCTCGAAGGAAAGGCCCAAGAGGTTAGCAAAAAAGGCATCACTCAGGTCCAAGACTACCCTCACTCCGTGCATGTGGGTGATGAAGTGATGGACATTGCTACTAAAGGAGTCTATAATGATGACCATTTTGGCCACCAAACTGCTTAGGCTAAGGGCCAAGAAAAGGTCCATCAACCTAGCATGCATGAGCCAACTGGTTAATTCCTCTAAGGCCTAATGGCAAAACCAATGTTGTGCCCCTTCCACATCACTTTATTTCATGATGAAGGTGGCCTCACTGTAGCCTATGGTAACCACCATCACCTCTCCTGAAGTAACTGCAACTGTAACATAGGCAAAAATAATGATAGCATTATGCAAGGGTGAATTAACAAGTGCATGTGAGCAAGCACAAAGACAAATACAAATTCTTACATAGAACAAACGATGTGCGTAATGAAAGTGGTGGTGCAACTAGCTCCTCAAAGTTGGGGTCACCACTAGCCCATCCCTCATCAAGTCAACCATAGGTCTTGCACTGCTTGAACGCCTTTAGGTACCAGTGGAGTAATTTTTTAGATCATCCCCCACCTACTCAATTATGACCTCCTGAAAGTTTGGACTAGAGAAGAATACCTCTAGGATAGTGCAAGTCAAGGGAAGAGCCTTTGGCTCATCATGGAGCCCCTAATCATCAACTTTGAATTTGGCATTAGACATGACCATTTAGAGGTTAGCAAATCTAGCATGAGTCAATAGCAAGCAATACAATGCAAAATCATAGGAGCACTTACTCCCCAACATAGTATACAGTTCCAAGTGGGTTCTAAAATAGGGTATGCATGTGTAGAGCAATGAAGAGGGTGTTTCTCTTATTATAACAAGAGAACTCTGGCATCTCCCAAATCCTAGATAGGGGATGAGAGCCCCTGGGGCCTCATCTCAAACCACCTGCTCTATCATCATTGATTATGGTCTCATCAAACACAAATTTCAATATTTCCTAGTTGGCCCTAGGCAGCAATGTCTTGGTGATGGTGCCCACAGCCTTCACTGCTAAGTGTGACCACATGATCACCCTAAAGTGCTATAGCTAGTATGTTAGGAACTCAGATGTCCCTAGCCAAAACCATACTACTTGATGATCCAACTTCATATCCAATGCAAGCATATTGGGCACAGGCTTGCTCATACAGTAAAGAATACCGACAAGCTCTACAATGACTAAGATGGGCTTTAGCAACACTCTACAACTACATAAGTAAACAAACACAACGTTAGTACACAATAGATGCATTTTGTCAAAAATACATTAAATTACATTCAGTAAAAATTAACATGACATAGCATAAGTTAGAATAATATCCTAGGGCCCCTTGGGCCCCACAAGTATGGAATGTCAATGTACACATTTGACACATTCGGTACTCACTAGGGTACAACACATTAGCATAGCATTAACACTCCGTCTACCAAATGTGCACATTTTACATTATTGTGGTTTGCATGTTTTAGTAGTCCAACATTGTTTCAATTTGTAAGTTTGTCATTATTGCAATTTTTAGCATTATTGGCACCTTTACATCTAGCAAAATTTTTCAAATTTTTTCTAACTCTAGGCTACCTCCGAGAGTGTAGCCTAAGAGCACAAAAACTTTTCTAACTATTGACTATGCTCCCTAGGGAGCGTAGCCCTTAAAAAATTTAAAATTTGCAAAAAAAATTGTTTAACATTGCGCCTTGTGCACCCTGCACCTCTTTTCACCGCACCTCCTACCACAGTGATCGTGACTCCTGCAACTATGCCAACGAGCATTCCCCACGCCACTACCCTATCCTATGCTCTGTCATGGCCTCTGCCACATGCTCTACCTCATGAGTGACAATGATCATTAAATTCTCATCCCTACTATACTCCCATCAGGTAAATAAAATGATGTTAGTTCTTAATAGCACCCTCACCCCATGGTGGTTACTCATGATCATTGCCAGTGTCATCACCCCTGCCCTACGCATGGCCAAAAAAAGGGGCAAAATCATAGCAGTAGGCAAACCCTCTATCACACGTCCACCTTATAGGCAATGGCCCTAGGGCCACTACCCAAACCCTCGTCACTACCTTATGAAGGGCAGAAATTTTTCTAAAAAAGAAAAGGGGGGAAGGTCATGCAAGAAACTTAAGTAGCAAGCTACTATGCCTTGGCCTTGCAAGTGGTGGCCCTAGGGTTCCGCTAAAACCCCAATTTTAGCCCTGTGTGCCAAAAGGAAAAGTAGAAAAAAAATTTCTTCTCTAGTCCACCATAGGCCCATGGCCTTCTATTTTTGGCCACATCAACCACTGTAATGGCCACAACCACCTCAACATAAAACCTCACACCCATTGCCATCTCGTGTGTAAAACCCTCACCCCATGCACTCCCTCCCTGTCACATGGTCACGATGGCCCCTTCCACGGTAGGGAGCCACTAACAACCCCACATGAAAACAAAACCCTCGCTCATGCTTACACTTTACTTCCATGTAGCCACAATGGGCATGGCAACAGTGGTCCCTCCCACAGCAAGCAACCAAAAACCTAAATCCCAATGCCTAAGTGTAGAAAAATAAATCTAGAAAAAACAAAGGGAGGTGAGCGTAGTCAGGGTGCCTAGTAGTCAACAATGCCCTCCACTCCTCCACACATGCTTGCAACAAGCATTCTAGGACTCACTCTCCCTCATCCACATTGGCCAAGCCAAGGTGTTGACATCCACTTTGGTGCAACATTCTGGCAACTATACTCTTGCAATTATGCTATGCTCTAGAAAGTTCATTTTCACCTTTTGACAATGACAAATTTATAAAGGGTAAAACATGTTTTTATACCCCTAGGGACCACTTAAATTTTTACCTACCTAGGACTATGCTTGAGCATAGTCACTAGAGGTAGAAAATTTTTTATTTTCTTGTTGTCTCTAAACTTTGAAAAATTTTAAATTTTTCTTGTTGCCCAATTGATGCTGAAGCCAGTTTTGCTTTTTCAATGCACTAAGCCATGTTCCAATGATGCACTAAGTGCACTTCACTATCTGATACAATGTTAAACTAGCACTTCACCATCCACTATAACATTAAACTGGCATTTCACGATCCACTAAGACCTTAAACTGGTGACCTCATAACATGTTGAGGCCTAAACCTGACCCACAAATCCCTTGCATTTAAAATCGCATCTACATACTTAGGCAAAATTTTATCAAATTGTTTTCTCTAACTATGTATATTACTCTCATTAAGATAGGTGTGGCTAGACATTTTTTTGGTTATTTTGTAGGATTATTGTAGGATTCACAACATGACTATGTAGAAGCATCTTCATTCAGCTCTGGTCCTTACTAGGCTGCATGGTGATCTTACATGATGCATCAATCCTCAATGCCTAGACCTTGAGCCCATAGCCTACGACGATTACATAACATCCATAGAGGCACCACTAGACTAGCCAGACCATCTAGTTAGGGCTCTAGATCTAGAGGCAAGTGACATCACCAAAGATCCCCTTATTGAAGTCCCTGTAGCAACACCTAGTGGCGAGGTGAAAAAATTGAAACTTAGTTCTTTGTTAGAGCCTCAACATGCCCAAAACATCACAAAGGTACTAAAGAAAAACATCAAGGCGTTCACATGGTCTTACAAAGACATGTCAGGCCTAGATCCTCACATAGTGCAACATAACATAATCCTTGATCCCAACATAAAACTAGTCAAGAAAAAAATCCACAAGGTTAGGCCTAAGGTGGCATTAGTAGTCCACAATGAAATTACTAAGCTCTACAAAATCAGTTTCATCCGAGCCATTGGCTATGCAGACTAGGTCTCGAACATTATAGTTGTACCTAAGAAAAAAGGAAGTATATGCATTTGCATAAACTTTTGGGACCTCAACAAGGCAACCATCAAAGATGACTTCCCATTGCCTAGTATTGATCAATTGGTCGATACCATAGCTGGTCATGCCTTGTTGTCCTTCATGGACAGGTTCTTGGGTTACAACCAGATTTGGATCAAACCATAGCACTAGCTCAATACTACCCCTTAGGGTACATTTTGCTACATAATGATGTCCTTCAAACTCAAGAACGTAAGAGTGACTTATCAATGAGCCATGATGTACATCTTTAGCGACTACCTATTAAATCTGCTCAATGATTACATTGACGATATAGCAGTTAAGTCCAAAGCATCACACAACCATGCAGGCGACTTAGGCCTTATGCTCAAACATTTCCTCAAGCAAAAACTTAGGATAAATCCTAAGAAATGTGTCTTTGACGTCAAAATGGTCCACATGCCAAGTTTCATAGTATCTAAAGTAGGCATATGCTTAGGCCCTGATAAGGTTAAGGCCATTACCAACTTAGCAACATCGGCCAACCTTAAGGAGCTATGAGGGTTACAAGGTAGATTACAATTCATATGTCGGTTTATCGCACAGTTGACCAATAATTTGCAACCCATGTAATATTTTCTTAAGAAAGGAGTCCACTTTGAGTAGACAACTCAATGCTAAGAGGCCTTTGACAACCTTAAATAGGAATTGGCTTAACTTCCAATGGTCTACCCTCCACAAGGAGATAAACCATTCTACATCTACCTTACTACCTCAAATGCATCCATCACTTCTTTACTTTGTTAAAAGCAAGATGATGGTATAGAGGTCCCCATATACTATCTAAGCCACACATTAGTTGCCTATGAAGAAAAGTACAACGATGTCGAAAAGACTTGCCTTGCCTTAGTCTTCGCACTTACAAAGTGGAGGCATTATATTTTCTGTAGCCAAGTAAACATCATCTACAAAAGTAATGTACTCTAAGTAATTACAATAAATATCTACAAGAGTAGTCACATTGTACGTTGGAAAGTAATAACCATGGATTTTGACTTGCATTACATTGTGCAAGCATCAACAAAAGGTTAACCAATAGCCACACAACTTACAGCTTCCCTAATTGATGATTAAGCAATGATAGATCTAGAATTTCTAGATGAGGATGTCACTAGCATAAGCAAAGTGCCTAACAACTTCGAGGTACTTTTACACTTCAATGGTGCTTCAACCTTTCAAGGGGGTAGCACCATTGTAGTAATCATGTTCCCCTCTAGGGAGATCTAACCCTTCACATATAGTTTAGCATTTCCATGCACTAACAATGTGGCAAAGTACAAAAGTCTCCTCTAGGGTATCTTAGTAGCTCACAACCTAGGGACACAAAACCTGGCAATTTGAGGTGACTCAGAAGTAGTCATCAACCAAGTCATAGAGGTTTATGTTTGTAAATCCCAACACTTGAAGCCTTATTGTGACTTGACAAAGCACTTGCTTAAGTAATTTGCAATTGCTAATGTTCAACATATCCCCTGCAGCAAAAACTCCATTGCTAATGCATTAGCTAAGTTAGCCTTAAGCATTGCACCTGCAATGTTTCATGCATTGCCCACTCTGGTGGTAGTTTGCATTGTGCCTATCACGCAAACAACCAACAATGCATCCATAGCCGCAATAAGCACGACCCACACAATAGAGTGGTATTATGATATCAAGTTGTACCTTCTACAAAGTGAACCTCCGTAGCATCTAACCACTACTTAAGAAGATGCAATGCAGAAATGATTGTAGCAATACGTTATTATAGGTGAAAGCACTTTGTGCCACTGATCCTATGATAGTAGACTATTAACATGCATTAGTAATAGAGAAGTGCAAATGATTGTTGAACAAGTCCATGAGGGACTCTATGGAGGCCACATAGCACCTAGGGCAATGACAACAAAGATCATATGCTTAGGCTACTATTGGTCATACATGGAGCGTGATTATGTCTCCAAGGTAAAGACATGTGACACATGTCAATGGCATGAAAACCTCATACACATGCCACCCATTGAGTTGCATACAACACAGATCACGTGGTCGTTCCAACATTGGGGGTTAGACATCATAGGACCTATAATTCCTTTATCCTCCATAGGGCATAACTTTATTATAATTGCCACTAACTATTTTATGAAATGGATTGAAGCTATTCCCCTTAAGAGGACTACATCACAACATGTTTGGAAATCCATACTTGATAACATAGTATCTTGTTTTGGTTTACCCATTACCATAGTCATCGATAACAGGCCACAATTTAGAAGTGTTGAGATCAAAGCCTTTTGTGAATGCTTCAGAATCAACCATTCTTTTTCATCATCGTACTACCCATAGGTGAATGGCCAAGCAAAGGCAACAAACAAAGTCATTATTAATCTTCTAAAGAAGATGCTCAACCATAGCAAATGGCGATGGCATGAACAATTGATCTATGCACTTTGGGTCTACCGCACGACATGACGAAGTATGATAGGTAAGATGCCATACAACTTGGTTTATGGGTCTGAAGCCATTTTTCCTCTTGAATTGTAGGTCCCATCACTCTATTTAATCCTCTCAAGCTTCATCGACAAAGCTCAAAATGATGAGTTAAGAACCATGGACATCAAATTGATAGAGGAGAGGCGCATGCAAATGTTTGGTCAAATTGAGCAATACCAACAAACCCAACGACAAAAGCATCATAACAATCAACATCAACACTCAATCAAGAAAGGGGACCTAGTCTTCAAGGCTGTTTGTAAGCTTGCAGACAAATTCTTAGCCAATTAGGAAGGTCCTTTCTTGGTCTTCAAGGCCTATGGCAATAGAGCATTCAAGCTTGCTAACCATGATGGCAACGAATTTTCCAATCTAGTGAACAACTCATACCTAAAGCCATACTATGCCTAGTATGTAGCACCTCATCAATGACAAAGTAAGATAAGTAATAGTCCACTACAACTATAAATTGGTAGAGAAATAGTCTGCTACGACTATAAACTGGTAGAGACTAGTCCACTACAACTATAAACTGGCAAAGCAATAGTCTGCTATGACTATAAACTAGCAGAGACAACTCTGCTATGACTATAAACTAGCATAGACCATCCTTGGGCCACGATGCTAAAATTGGCATCCATAACATTCATCTGCTATGACACAGCTCATTCTTGGGTCATGACATTAAACTAGCACAACATCCACCGTTTGCCATGACATTAAACTAGCACATAACAATCTGCTAGGATTATAAACTAGCACATCATGGTCTGCTAGGACCTTAAACTCAATCCACAATCTACTAGGATCCTAAACTAGCATAGCATATAGTCTACTAAGACTTTAAACTAGGTTTGCAGTTCAACACATAGTTCTATGGACAAGCAAGTGCAAATACTTCCAAATCTTCATTACTTGCCCACACCTCATGGGTGGGATGGGGCATTGTAATTTCAAAATGAAATTCAAGTCGTTAAGAGAGGCCTCTAGGACATTTGCAACATTACTACCCTTGGCATTTTGTTGATCCTTCAAAAATTCCCTTGGGCATTTTGCTAATCTTCTGAAGCTCCTACCACAATTGCCAACAGTACCAGCCCTAGGCCGCACTAATAGCATTACTGACCTTGGGTATTTCATTATTACTTAGAGCTCTCACTATCAGCACCACCTCCTGGAGTACTAGTAGTACTATGGCCCAGCCATTTTACTACCATCCTCCAACCCTCACCATTGCCTGGGCTTGGGAACACTTTTAGCATCTTCACTCTCTGCCATTTTGCTAGCATTCCAAGTTCCTATCCTTAGTGTGAAGTCTCAAGCACCTGCATCGCCATCACCCTATGCCATTTGCTAGCCTCTCCGAGTGCTTCCTTCCAGTGTGTTTGCTGGAGCTTTTGCAGCTTTCTCGCTCTGGCACCTGCACTAGTTTTTCTGCATTGGTTCTTTATGTTCATGTAACTGGTCTAACCATTGTAGCATTTGTATCACATTCACATCTAGCATTTTACTCTCATCTCATGTTGTGTGGTTGTTTTCTTATTTTTTGTGCATTATGTTTGCAGAACGAAGCCTCGGAGTCGATCATGCATAGATGCATCTCATCGCAGCGGCAAGTCACCACATTACCCTGATGTGCATGATCAGACTAGCTAAGCTACTCAAGAGTGCATGTCCCTATTACCTCGCTATAGCCTACTTGCATTCACCCTTTTTACTTTGCATTTCTTTTCTTTCCCCTGCATCAATGAGTTTACAACTCTTCCAATGCATATGGCACCCTCCTTATGTCAACTGTAGAATCCATAGCGAACGTGACGAGCCAGGAAAAATTCGGTGCTGGATACCTTTAAAACTTATTTTTCTTTATTTTGTTGTAGAGATTGTCACCTCGTCTATGACTGACCCACAAGTCGTATCTGAGGAACGGTTGAAAAGTCAAAGAAATCATTAAGATAATAAATAATTAGAATTGAATCCAATTAAATTCCACACTTATGCTTGTCACTCATAAGTATAATCATAAATTTTTACCCTAACTTCTAACAGTAAGTTCAATAATGAAAATTAATAATTAAACAAAATCAAAATTACAAATAATAATTGAAGATCACAAGAGAGACTTGCCTATGTTACAATTCTACCTTGTTGGTTTCACAATGTAACAATTTTCATTGGCAGGCGATGGACTCCAAGAATTGCCGCAAAGCTCAACAAATCTTCAACATAATTCACAAGAATAATTGATCTCAATTTGATGTGGAATTTTTTCGTATCAATTCCTTCTCCTCTTCCCTTATGTTTTCTCTCTAAAATATTCTTTTCTCTATGCCCCCCTTCCCCATAATACAATGTGAGATGTCTTATTTATACTCCACAATGTGCAACAATGTTTAAAAATAAATATTTTAATAATAGGTTGGATATGATGCCAAACCATAATAATTGATGCGACTACCAAGCATCTTTAATACCCTAAATTAACATGGAATCAACAAAAGTGGCAAAAGAGATGTGTCATTTCCTCTGAAGGTGAGGCGGTTGCTACTACTTGCATCAAAGTCAATGAAGGTGAAGTTGGCTTGGTAGCGTAGTAGACTAACAATAGTAGCAACACCAGGAAAACATATATTACCATGGCCTTTGGCTCATGGATGACACACATTGGAGTCATGTAAACAGCATCCCTGAACAATGTTGTCAACCACAATGGTCTCCTATGCCATGATCTATTTCTTCTAAAGCCTCACATGCTAGCCATGAATAACTAACCAAAAGTGAGCTAATTGATAGGTAGACTAGTATGAACTCTACACTCTATATTTATCACCAGTCTAATGACTAAGAGAGACACTACATAGAGAATAATAGTGGTGGTCATTCTGTCGTAGTTCGTCAATACATTAGATGGCAGTGTCGCCCAACATTTCTGCATCGGCATTGATGTTGATCACTTCACTGATACACTTTGTCGTTGTGCACTATATATTGGCTGCTACTCTGTGGCTATAGAGATTTCAGTGGAAATGTCATGGCCATGTGTCTTGTTGTCCCTTGTTGCTGCTGCCTTTGCCACATCCACACCCTCATTGTCATCGTTACCTACCATCATTGCCATGCTACATTTCCATGGCAATACTTCTGCACAGTGCTGCTACAGGCAACTCTACTTCTTCCCTTAAATTAAATTAAAAAGTCAAAATGGGATGAAAGAATAATACAAATCAATCACAGGTACAAATAAATAATTGTTACCTGAATACATCACAAATACAAATGAAGGTTGGAAAAATAAAAGTTGGGGGTGCAAGGGACCCATGTGCATGGACGGGATAGCCCTGGTTCAACATTAACCTTGAACTGCATATTTCTAGTAAAAACAAAAATAGACAATAAATTAAAAACAGTAGTGATTCATGAATAATTAGTTAAACTTAATCATCGTAGGGTTGGGAAGTGAAAGCCATGGGGTTGCACACGGTGATCTTGCAATCTGTCTAGACGAGAGAGCCGAAGAGCTCAGCTTGACCATCCATGTTGATGTCATTGAATGAGGAGTTGCTAGATGTGCTATGGTTCACTAGTTCAAAGGTCACTTGGTAAGATTGTTGTTGCCTGGTTCGAGAAAATGCCAATACTTGCAACTCAACCGTAACCTTCACCACTTGTGACACGAATACATGCACTCGGTACACATTGGTGACTGTCCTCTTAAACGTGAACTTGCGTCGCGTGGGCTTATTGCCCTAATTTTATTATTTATTTAAAAATATAAATTATAATATTTATATTTAATGTTTATATATAATATATATAATTGTATATTATGATTATATAGAATATTTATATATTGTTTATGTAACATATATAATATATATAATTATAATCATATTAGTATAATATATAATGTTTTTATATTATGTACATCTATGGTTATGTATAATGTTTACATAATGTCTGTGTATATCAATATTAGTCACATTAATATATAATAATATATCATATTAATTAAAATAAACTAATAACTAATACTATTATTCACTACTAAAATAAACATTAATTAAATACTAATCAAATAATATATAATAAAAATGTATTAATTTTGGCAAAAATTTTTACTTAAAAATGAACCAATTTTAGGGTTTAACATAGCCCCCAACTAGTCTATGGCCAGTGCCTAGTCATAAAGGTGAAATTAAATTAAATAAAATTAATGAACTATAAAAAAATTTGATAAGCGTGTTATTGTAAACAAAATTATGCTACTTCTTATTTCAAGATATTCTTTTAGGCTAATACAAAAATTAAACTTGTCCATTAAGCAAATGTTTATTCACTAATTATTTATTAAATATGTATATATGATTATTCCTCTTTTAATGATAAATTCTTATTCTTGGATATGAGTCCACATATAACTCAGTTAGGAGGGCCCTACCTAAGATTGCTTGAGCATAACATCACCTCACAAGGTTTGCTTCATTAGGTATAAGAATGTCTTATAACCTTAAGCTTTAAACCTCTCCTATGATTTCAAGATCCAAGATGCATTTCTTACATCTAACTCATTCCCTAACTTGTTTTTGGNATAAACAAGTGTTAGTATCCATCATTTGTCACCATAGTAGGGATCTCGACCACTGACACCTATGGGAGACATGATGGAAAACACAAAAAAAAACCTATGCACAAAATCACCATTAGTCAAAAGAGATGATCATGCAAAAAAAATGAGATGATAACTCAACAAAAATGAAAAAGAGGAATATCAAAAGTGAAAAACAAGGTAAAAACAAAAGAAAACAATAATAGTTTAAAAAGACAAAGTAACATAAGCAAAATAACTAAATAACAAAGTAAAAGGAATGATTAGAAGTGAAGATGTCCATTAAGATACCAACTGTGGATGAGTGACTCTTTCACTACTAGTGTTATACCCTAGTTCTAAGGTAGTGGTATCAAGGTAGATTGGTAGTTGGTGCCTAATCCTTAAACACTCTGCTTACAGAAAGGGGTTCTTGTGGGGTGCTTGAAATTGTGAGCTTGGAGCATTGCCCCAACTATAAGGTTCTTGTGGGAGTGGGACCCAACTCATAATTGAAGGTTCTTATGGGGTCATTTTTCTTTTTTCTTTTTTCTTCTTGCATTTTATCTTGTCTATTTGCAATTTTTTTCATCAATATTTTTTCTTTGTCATCATTTTTTCTTATTTATTTTTCTTTTTTTCACAAGTAATTCAATATTTGACCAACTTCAATTATGAGGTTCTTGTGACAGCCAATTTCATTTTGTAAGGGTTCTTGTGAGGGCTTCATATAGATAGATGCCTTTTACTACCGAAGAAGCTAGGTCCAATATAACACACCCTTCCCACCTTAGTGACTCATCCAAGTAAGCATTTAATAGAAACCAAACACCAATAAGCATTATCCTAAACTAAGCTATGTAGCTACCTTGACTTATGAAAAATGTACTTAAAGAATATTTTTTTTAAAATAATGAAATTTATTATGTGTAAGACACTTATTAGTCTAAGGCTCACACTTAGTTGGATTTTGGATTTAAACCTACCTATTTCAAGGTAGGAGGAGTTGTCCTTCTCCCTTGCATTCTAGACATGATGCTACCAAATTCTTTATAGTCCCAACTCATAATAGAATGTCCTAATACCCTCTACATTTTTCAAGGTAAAAGTTGGAGACTAAAGGTAGTTTTTTATTCAATGACAAAAGAGTCTAATTTAGGGGTCTATTTAAAAGCTAAGACTTCTAATGAATGGTTTTCATATAATTCATCTATAGTGGAATAACTTCGATCACTTAGCGCTATTAATTCATCTTCTCCATGTTTGTCAATGTGGTGTTGATTATATAACTTAAGTCTTTGACCATTGACTAGGAACGTTGTTGAGGAATCATCAATAGGTGATATAAAGACACTTCCATTATCATGGGGTTGAATAACTAAATAAGGATCTTTTCACCTAGTTGTTAATTTCTCTGGAAATTTATATAGTCTCATATTGTTTTACCTACGAAGAATTGTTTTTTAAAAATACTCTTATCATGTAATGTTTTCATTTATCTTTTTACAATTCTTTTCTTGTTCAGAGCATGTAGCCTCATTTCGTCAAGTTCATGAAGTCGATTAATTGTAGAGCCTTGGTTCATGTCTTCATCAAGATTAAGTTGTTGGGCTAATCATAATGATTGATATTTCAGTTCGACTAGTAATATACATAACTTACCATAAACCAATTGATAAGGTGAATATCCTAAACTTGGTTTATAAGTAATTCTATAAGCCCAAAGTGCATCTTGTAGTTTTTTAGACCAATCCTTCCCCTTGGTACATACAATTTTTGTTAATATATTTAAGATAATTCTATTAGCATTCTCTACTTGGCCATTTGTTTGTGGATGATAGGTAGTAGCTATCCTATGTTGGATACCACCAGACTTAAGGAATTTTTCCATGGTTTTATTAACAAAGTGGGTTCCGTGATTACTAATGATTGTCCATGGAGTTCCAAAGCATGTTAAAATATTTTTCTTAAAGAACGCTGCAACTACCTTTACATCATTTGTTGGGGTGGCTTTTGCTTCTACCCATTTGGTAACATGGTCAATACAAACCAAAATGTATTAACATCTATTAAATGATGGAAATGGTCCTAAAAATTCTGTACCCCACACATCAAATGGTTCTGTTATTAAAATGGATTTTAAGGGCATTTCATGTCTTTTTGTTAAGGCTACCATTCGTTGACATTTATCACACTCTTGCACATACTTATGTGCATCTTTAAAAATGGAGGGCCAATAAAATCCACTTTGAAGGATTTTGATAGCAATACATTTGCTATCAAAATGGCCTCCCCTTAAATCATCATGGTACATTTGTAAAATTTCTTGTTGTTCATTTTCAGCCACACATCTTCTTGTTATGTTATCTTTACATATTTTATAGAGGTATGGACTACTCCAAATGTATCTAGATATGCTACATAAGAAAGAATTTTTTTCTTCCTTAGTCCAATTGGTAGGAGTTTTCATAGTAGCAAGATAGTTGGCTATATCAGCAAACCAAGGATCCTTCTTAGAAAAAATCTGTTCATCAAGAAATTCATCATGAGAAATTTCTTGTGTTTGGTTCTCATCAGGAGTTTCTAGCTTAGAAAAATTATCTACTACTACATTTTCCCTACCTCTTTTATCTAGAATAGCTAAGTCAAATTCTTGGAGTAATACGCAGCATCTCATTATTCTTGCATTTTCTATTTTTTTAGTAGCTAAGAATTTAATGGCTAAATGAACAATATATACTCTAGTTTTATATCCAATTAAATAATGTCTAAATTTATCTAGAGCATATACTATAGCTAATAGTTCTTTTTCTGTAGTTGTATAATTTACTTGGGCTTGGTCTAAACTTTTGGATACATAATAAATCAGTCTTGGTTTATTATCAATGTATTGTCCCAAAATTGCCCCCACTGTTGTGTCACTAGTGTCACACATTAAATCAAATAGATAATCCCAATTAGGTGCATTTAATATAGGGGTTGTGGTCACTCATTTTTTTAGTTACAAAAATGCTTTGTGACAATCATTAATCCAAACAAATGAAACATCCTTTTCTAAGAG
>MNCI01012344.1:7344-50980 GCA_015680685.1 Gnetum montanum
TCCTGATGGCTTGGTTCGATGGTGTGTGCCCAATGAGGATCAATTAAGAGTTCTCCAGGATGCTCATGAGGGTCCCTGTGGAGGCCACTATGCAGGGAGACGAACGGCCATTAAGATCCTGCTTGCAGGATACTACTGGCCAACGCTATTTCAGGATGCCCATCAATTTGTCCAATCCTTTGAGCGCTATTAACGTGATGGTGGAATGACTACTAGAATGGAGGGTCCACAACAATGGATTTAACCTTTGGAATCCTTCGACATTTGGGGAATAGATTTTATGGGGCCCATTACACCAATGTACAACGGGAAAGCTTATATCATTGTTGTTATTGACTATTTAACCAAATGGGCTAAAGCAGCTGCTGTAACAGACTACACATCATCTACGGTTGCACGATTTGTACAACAACAAATCGTAAACAGGTTTGGTATGCCACGTGCACTCATCTCTGATAATGGAACACATTTTATGGGTGCAACCTTTCGCAAGTTGATGCAATGCTTAGGGGTTGAACATAAATTGACCACACCTCATCACCCCCAGGCTAATGGCCAAGCCAAGGTCACTAATCGAGAGATTACGAGAATATTAACGAGAACAATTAGCAATTAGGTGAGATTGGAGCACGAAACTGAACGACGCTCTCTGGGTGTACACTCCACTTGGAAACTCCCTACAGGGCTACTCTCCCTATGACTTAGTATACGGAAAACTTCCAAAGCTCCCAATACAGACTGAGCTTCATACACTATCCATGGCATGTGACCTTCACCTTGACCTCGACCTAGCATAAAAACAAATATTGGCGACTCTAAACATGCTAGACGAGAATAGATTGGTTGCCCTGTCATCAAATGAGTTGCACAAGGCACATAACAAGCAATTTCATGACTTAAGAATTCGAAGGGTTAAGTACCAACCAAGAGACAAGGTCCTT
Organism: Gnetum montanum; assembly: GCA_015680685.1. Lineage (NCBI taxonomy): Eukaryota > Viridiplantae > Streptophyta > Gnetopsida > Gnetales > Gnetaceae > Gnetum > Gnetum montanum. Next base: position 8,286 of record MNCI01012344.1, read on the forward strand.
TACTAGAACCCCACGCATGTACCACAACATATGAAATTTCAAACATTGTGGAAAGGACCCTATATTATTCATACGAATTTTCCCTCAGGAGCCATGACAATATACAAGCCTGAAAGCCCGGATAAGAGGTTACTGGTCAATGTGCAACAAACAAAACCCTTTTGTGAACCAAGAACAACCAATACAAATTACACCTCTGATAACGGACAACCCCACTTGTTATTTCGGGTCTCTCCCTTTCAATTCAGTCATGGGGGAGATGGACACCTATGCTAATCCATAGAGGCCCTCAGTTCTTTTTATTTTTTATTTTACACATTCTTGTTTTACACATTTTTTTTTTACAAATTTTTTTAACTTTTCTTGTTTTTTTTTTTACAACATCGGTTATTCTTTTTCATTTCTTTATGTATGAGTGTGTGTGTGTGTTATTCATCTTGTCAAGTTTGTCATTTAATAAGTGTTCTTCATGATGGTATGAATTGTTTTCCTATTGATTACTAATGTTTGGTTTTTACCTTTAAGTTATGATGTCGATACTAAGGTATGTCTCTTTTGATATAGCAGACAATGAGTCCACTTCATCCATTCATCCACAAAAGTCTATGGTCTCTCTTGGCTTGGAATTGTACAGTCCCCTTTCTTCAAAATAATAAGAACTAAAATGAATCAGTGATCGGGTATTTCTCAAACTAAGGAAAGACTCCAGGATTGAAAAGGGTGTGACTTCAAGGAAACTTGATGCATTTATGTTGGCCATTCTCTTGGGTGCCTAGATGTTTTCTTCTTGAGTTTTCTTACCGTTTCAACGTTACCCACTTATCGGGAAGCTGAGTAAATAAAAATAACAAAGTCTTTGCATGGTGTGGTTCTCATGCATAAACACATAAAACAAAAAAAAAGTGAGAATTCAAAGCACACCCCTTAGACTAAATAATCATTTGGGCTACAAGCACCGGTTATGGAACTAAAATAAACATGTTCCCTCTAACCAAGGCCCTTCTTGCTTCCCATTCTCTCCTCCTTCGTTTCGTTGGAATGGTAGTGGCTCTTTGAGGGAGGCATTCTTATTACTTCAAGTGGATGGATTGGCCAAATGTATTTATACGAAGTCACTGGATGTGGTTTGTTTGAGGCCAGACTTGGAATGGGATCTACGAAGTCACATTAATCATTAAATACACAAGGGGCTGTACACCACCTTGAGACTCCATTCCATTCTCTTCTTTCCATCCTTCTTTCTCCATTGATCACCTCATTGCCGATTGTATCATTAGTGTATATTTTGGTTGACACATTGTTTTCTTTTTGGTAAATTCTTGCGGTTAAGACTTTAACTCTTGTTCCAATTGACATTCCCAGAGCCTACGAACTCTTTGAATGTGGGTTTGTCAGGGCATTAAGGGCATGAGCCTGCTTTGGGGAGGACCCACTGGCATTCCTATTTGGTACATTAGTTAATCTCTTTTCCTTAACATTTTTGCAATCCACTCTTTTTTGTTCATTTCCATCTTGACATCCACTTCATCGACGTTATAGTTGTCTCTTTTTTTCCATCTTTCGTGTTCTTTTTCCTTCTCCATTCTATCGCTCCCGGAGGTTTGCTCTTAGTCATGGGGGTCTTGGTCCAATTTTTTCGATTTTCTCCTAGCCCCTACACCTTCGGTAGTCACCATGATTATATCTCTAGACCCGTATTAGCCATACCACAACTCAGCCAATGGACCTTTCACTGAGGCAAGGTATCAATTGCATTGAAATTAATTAACCCTTGCTAATATAAGATTGTGTTGTGTGTGCAGATGGCAATCATGCAACAATGGATTGGATTTGGAGGGAACACTTGGAATGGATCAATGTTGAAGTAACTATGCAAAGGAGCAAGATCGATGGTGCGCTTACGGATGGACAATGAAAGGCGCAATCTTGGCATTGGCAGCAACAGACTTCTTTTCTCTTCTCTCTTCTCTCCCAGCTGTCAAACGAGGCCTGATGTCAAATGTATAAAGTGTTCACTCTTGTTGTCATGAACACCAGTTTTTTTTTGTTCTGTAATGATGATCTGTTCACATGTCATCCCATTCACCATTAGTTCCATTTGAGTCAATAATCCCATACCTTCCCAATATTTTGTAAGGAACTTAAGGACAAGTTTTCATTCAGTCATGGGGGTATGATGGGATGCGATATCGCATGGGCCGCAATATCACGTACGCGATATCGCGTCCCCCGCGATATCGCAGTGCGCCGCCAAATCTATAAATAAGAGGCGGCTCTCCCTTGTTTATGAGTTTAGGCCTAAACCATAGTGAAACTCTGGTAGCTTTTCCTCTCTAGAGATAGAATAATTTCCATGTGCCCGCAGTAAGAGCTCCAAAGTGAACGGATCTTTATTCAAGCAAATATTATACATGAACACAAGTTTGTGTATAGAAATAAAGACGAACTATTGGATAAACCTTGCAGTGCATGGAATAGGCTAAATAGGACTTTACTTATTGTTATTTATTGTTTATCGTTTAAATGCTTTATTAGTTAATTAAATCTCTCTCAACCCTTCTCCCATAGTCAAGTGCATTTAGTATGACCACTTCGAGCACGTGCGTTACGCTTGGTGATCCCAATAACAAATAGCGTTTGGTAACCAATGTTGCATTGGTTCAAGGTGTGAAAGGTAAGTGGGAACGGATGTTGATGCTAGGTTAATTAAGGCTTAGTTAGTTAGTTAAAGTTAGCCAATTAGTCTCTTCACCCTTCACCTCATTAGCATAGGAGATAAAACATAAAAACTATAAAAATCACATACCTCAGACTTACTTAATCATACAACCGTGACAAATACAAGTAAGTCTGTGAAGACAATGAACGATTAACCTTAAGTGTTCCATAAGGTGTGTAGGCACTTAGTCTGCGGAGTTCGACTAGATCGCACATGTAACACTCATATTCGTATGGTTGAGTGTAGGGGTACCTCGCCACTCATCACATGGGAAAAAGATGAAAATGAGTTAACAATATGATCAGTTGCTTTGATATCAAGGATCCATGATGTTGAATCATTGACTAAGGCTAGGTAGAGAGAAGTACCTGAAGAATTTGTTTTTGGTTGTAAGGTACCTACTTGATTTGTAACATGTTGGTGAATGTTCAAAAGTGAAATGAGTTGCTTGTACTGCTCTTTTGTGAGAGAGAATAATGAAACTTTCTTACTAACATGTCCTTTAAGTAAATTTGCATTTGTAGTAGAGTATCCTCATTTGTGCCTACGAGGATATCCATGAAGCTTGTAACATTTTTTAATGGTGTGGCTTGTTCATCCACAATGTTCACAAATGAGTCGTTCATGCCTTCAAGCTTGAAAAGACTCTATTATGAAAATGTTCCTATAACAATAAAATGATCGCACACTAGCAAAATGATTCTATAAGCCCAAGAATTAAAGAACTAGACTTCAATACTATGTCAAAAATGGAGAGCAATGGAAAAGAAAATATAATTGTACAAAAGAAGATTGTTGCATATTTGGATTTGCAAGTTTACACAGTGTACATATTTATACAATTCTTGAGTGGAGGTTGAATGGAAACCATCCAAAGAATGTGAAAAAGAGGATAGAAAACCTAACATAGAGGGAACACTAAACAAAGGAAATTCTACAAAGAAAGAGCATTGTAGTTACAACACCCTTAAAAATAACATTGAAAATTGAAACATTATAATAGTGTGAACCTGTAACATTCTAGTGAGTCCCAAGTGGTGAAAAGGCATCAATAGCATAGAGTTGAGTGACAAGAGCTATGGACGAGAGTGGAGGCAGACAAGGCAAAGATGCAATTATTTAATCTTAGTTTAGATTTTGTTTAAAAAGAAAGATAAACGAAAAGTCTTTAAAAAGTAATAAAAGAAATATTTTTTATATTAAATAATAAAAGAATAATATTAAGGATAATAAAAGGATCATCAATGAGAGGCTCAACGCTTATCCTATAAAGGTGGATCCTTAGAGGATCGGTAGATGAACAAAAACCCAACCTATTTCAGGTGATTGTGCCTGATCTAAATTTTCAACTTTATAAACATTACATTGAACCCATATTTCACATGTCCAATACACACTATCCAAGGGTCAGGACCTGTTAAGAAATGCAAATAATTAGTAAATCACTTTCAACGCCATTGATTTTCTATTTAAAATAAAGGTTTTAATAAAGTTGTAATAACTTTAACTCCGGGTGAGCGTAAAATCCAATTCAGGGATCAATTATTGAATCAGCAAAAGTTGTATTCCCTCAAGTTTGGTCAGCATCAGTTCCAATCCAACTATTAACCGTGAAACCGGTGATCAGTGTAACTATTCAGTGAGTCGATAATTAGTGTGTAAATTTACCGTTGTCTACTCATTCTTAGGAAACTTTTCGGCATGAAACCAGCGTAAAAATGAAAATTTACCATCATCAGAAACAGGCAAAATTCTATAGCCCATTCTTACGGTCTAAATTCCAATACAGCACAAGTAATAGGCTGATGCAACAGTGCAAGTAATATGCTTGAATATATGCTTGATAATTCACTGAAAATGAAACCACAAACTGCAATCACTATCAGCAATCAGCAAACTTGATAGTTGTACATTTGTACGTATTCTGTATGCTATCATCAACACAGGTGAACCAATTTGATGTAAGCTGGTAGAAAAGAGATAAAAATAGTTGCAGGGCAAAAGTTTGCATCGCACATCGTTGAGATAAACCACTTTCACACACTGCCGGTGGTCATTCCCTGGATTCAAAACCACTTCCCTTAACTCCCATGGAGGTTGTCTGCAAACTGATACCAAATTTACAGAAGAGATTTTGTGGAGCAGAACTTTTGTCGCTCACGTGCTAAACGCTGACAGGTTTAGTCCTCAACAGTGCCTGGATCTGATCCGCAGGATTCGGAAATTGCAGCCTTTCTTGGACAGTATAGGTTGATTGCATTTATGGAGGTAACATGTAGCACGATAAGGCGGCAATATTTACCGTTGATACGTCAACATTGCCCATGTGCTAGGCTCGGTCCATGCTTTATTGGTCTAATCAACAGATATGGTTTCTCACAATTTGAATACGGGTGCAAGTACCATGCAGCTTTAAATTATTGTCACCCATCTACTTGAATAGGCCTGTAAGTATCGTGCAACCTTTAAATTATAATTGTCATCCGTCCTAAAATAATGCCGAAAACGTAAGTCCGTATCCAGGACACGTATCAGGGAGCAAAATGGAACGGAACTAAACAAAACGGAACGGGATTGAATTGTGCTTAATTTAATGTCACCAACAATAAACACTGACAGCCTTTGGATGGATTTCATTTAAGTGTGAGACACGTGGTGCACTCATGGTCGTTGGAGCATGAGCACGTTGGCACATATCGTCCGACGCAGCCATCGTAATGGTCGTCCTTATCGTAATGCTCGTGAGGAAGCTGCGCGCGGCAGCGGATGGCAGGTGCCACGTGGCGCTCAACAGCAGCAGGGGTGGCAGTCCGTCCTCCTCACAAATGAACTAAAAGGTCAAAACATGGTTATGACTTTTTACTACTTAAAACTTTAAGTTAGGGCTAAACAATTAGCCGCAGGGTTTTCGTTCCTGCAGCGGGCTGGCTTTCTGCCCACCAGTGGGCACCACCGACAGCAAGAGCGACGGTGTGAAGCGACTGCACCTGGCCACAGACGGCGGTCATGCACGACCACGAAAAGCTACAATCCCCATTCAACCGCTTACGTCACATAGAACGTAATTGATTCGCTGATTTCGTGGAGTGGTCCTGATAAGGTAATCTCTATGCGTAGCTTGATTAATACAGGCATGTAGACACATAGACATGCATTGATGAGGCGTGTCTTTGTTGCTGTGGGGTTGTCAAATGCCATGATATCCCCAAATTTAGATCCTATGGCCAGGAAAATTTCTTGATCCCAAAACCTGAGGTGCAGCTGGAAGGCATATCAAGATTGGGGCCAAGCGTAAATAATGACCATTACCCAAACCTCGCTCCCAGTTTTGAAGTACCAGAGTTGGTCTTCAAAAGGCCGAGTGCCCATTAACAGAACCATAATCCTATTATGTCGTAGCCTTTACGCATTGTGATGTGAAGTGCAATGTGAGGCCATTACTTGTGAGAGCCCATTGTGTACTGCATTCCAACGTTGAAACACAACCAAAGAATATGCCAGTCACTCATCTGTTGTTGCTCGATAATCCCTGGCATGGAAGGTAGATTCTCTCAAATTGGTTTTGTTGCTAGGTGATTGGACCTAGGTGTTTGGAGACAACTTGAGCAAACAACCATTTGATTGGTTGGGCAATGTGGGAATTGGCAAGTTAAAAGTCGATTGAGGTATTGACGGTGGTGGTCAGGGTAGTTGATGCTTAAGGGAGTGGAGTGTGTGGATGATGGGGAGCAAGATGACACAAAAATGGATGCCAAAGTCCTAAGAATGAAGAGGCATCAACAACATGAAGTTGGGTGATAGGATATAAGGGTGAAAGTGAAGGTAGACTAGTCAAAGACACAACCATTGAATCCCAATTTAGATTTTGTTTGGAAGAAAAGATAAATGCTTGGTCTATAAAAGGTAGCAAAAAAATATTTTTTATATCAAATAATAAAGGACTAATATTAAGGATCATCATCTTGAGCTCAATGCTCATCCCACCAAGGCAAGGTCTTGGAAGGATTGGTGGATGAACAAAAGCCCAAACTATTTCAAATAAACACCTTACCATCACTCCATATAATATTATAAAAATAAAAAATAGCTCTATTTTAAAATGAATAATTAAATAAAGTTAATAAATAAAATAAAATAAATACATTATTATTATTTGATTGAAATAATAATAGGTATTTTAAACCTTGTAATTTGATGTAGAGTATTTTCTAAGTAACTAACACAACTCTCCTAGGCCTACTAACTTACCAAGTTAACCCAACTTAATTTTTCAAGTTTATAAACATTGCATTGAACTCATATTTCATATGTCCAATACACACTAAGTATATTTCGTTGAGACTTTTTAAGAATTATAAATAATTAGCAAGTCAAGATGAATTGCACTAAAAATTTTAGAAAATCACTTTCAACTCCATTGATTTTCTATTTAAAATAAAAGTTATATCAACTTAACTCTAGCATAAGCATAAATTTCAATCCCACATTAATCATTGAATTAGTGAAAGCTGAATTGACTCAACTCGAGGTCAACATAAATTTTAATTTGATGGCTAATCGATCAACCAGTAACCAGTGTGTAAATTTACAGTTGCCCACTCATGCTTACGCAACTTTTCCGTATAAAACAAGCGTAAAAAATTGAAATTTACCATCATCAAAAATAGGCAAAATTCAATTATCAATCCTTACCATCATCAAAAATAGGCAAAATTCAATTATCAATCCTTAGCCTAAATACTAATACAGGGCAAGCAATATGCTGGTGTAACAGTGCAAGTAGGAAAACTGATAATTGTGCTGGTGTAACAGTGCAAGTAGGAAAACTGATAATTGTACATATTCTGTATAATATGTTTGTGCTTAAATATATGCTTGATAATTCTCTGGAAATGAAACTTGAAACAGAAATCACTATGAGAAATAGGAAAACTTGATAGTTGTCTGTATTCTTCTGTAGAGAACTCGAAAAGTAATACGTTTTTGCTTGAATACATGCGTGATAACTCTCTGAAAGTAAAACATGAAACAGCCATTCTTACCAGAGAAAAAAGAAAACTTGATAGTTGTACATACTCCGTAGAGAACTGGAAAAGTAATACGTTTGTGGTTGAATACATGCTTGATAATTCTCTGAAAGTAAAACATGAAACAGCCATTTCTACAAGAAAGAAGAAAACTTGATAATTGTACGTATTCTGCAGAGAACCGGAAAAGTAATACATTTGTGCTTGAATACATGCTTGATAATTTTCAGAAAGTAAAACATGAAACAGCCATTTCTACGAGAAAGAAGAAAACTTGATAATTGTTCTACCAGAAAGAAGAAAACTTGATAATTGTACATATTTTGGAGAGAACTGGAAAAGTAATACGTTTGTGCTTGAATACATGGTTGATAATTCTCCGAAAATAAAACATGAAACAGCCATTACTGCCAGAAAGAAAAAACTTGATAGTTGTACGTATTGTGTACACCATCGTCAAGAAAGGTTGACTATTATGATGTAATTTGGTAGAAAAAATATAAAAATTACTTGGATGCTAAAAGTCTGAATCCCACGTCATGAGATAGATCACTTGACACACCGCCGTGGATCCAAAAACCCTAACTCCGACGGTGTTTGTCTGCAAACTAATGCCCAACTTATACGCACAAAACAGTACCGGAGTTTACAGGCAGGTTTAGTCCGCAATACTATCGGAGATGGCGTCGGCGTAATCGGAGCCGTCAAGGGGAAGGGGAAACCGGGGCTCGGCCACGGCGACGAGCGGTTCAGCACGGGGCAGGGTCAGGCCGAACACTTCTTCCATGGACACGGCCCCACCACCGCCGGGAAAACGCCAATTGAAGCACTGAACAAGCCGGGCCAGCGCCAGGAGCACCATGCACGTGCCCAGCGGCGAACCCGGACACCGCCGCTTGCCGGAGCCGAACGGCAGGATCCGGAAATCGGAGCCGTGCCCGATCTCGACGCTCTCCACGGCCTGTCCGTCCGCACCGTACAGGTGCCGCTCCGGCCAGAATTCGTCCAGGCCGGGGTCGCCGCCTGAGCCGGAGCCCCAGACGCGGGGGTTGCGCCCGAGCGCGTACGTGTTGATGAACACGAGGGTGCCGGCAGGGACGTGGTAGCCGGAGACGGTGGCGGGCGCCACGGACTCGCGTGGGACCAGGAACGGCGCCGTCGGGTGCAGCCGGAACGTCTCCCGCACGATGCACCGCAGGTACGGCAGGCGCGGCAGGTCGGCCTCGCCGGCGAGCCGGGCGCGGCCGACCACGCTGTCGAGCTCTGCCTGCGCGCGCGCCATGACTCGCGGTTTCGCGATCACCTCCGCCATGGCCCACTCGGTCGTCACCGCGGACGTGTCGGTCCCTGCGGCGATGATGTCCTGCATGATCGCCTTCATGTCGTGCTCGTCCAGGTCGTCCGACAGGGACAGCAGCACGTCCACGAAGTCCGCCGGTGGGGCGGCTCCGGTTTCCCGGCGCTCGCGGTGCTCGCGGATGATGGCGGAGTGGAAGGCGTCGGTCCGGCGACCGATGGCGCTCATCCGGCGCTCCAGGAGCCGGAACGGGTCGAGCCGGCGCCACAGCGGCAGGTAGTCGCCGAGGTAGAAGACGCCGAGCAGGTGGAACAGCTCCTGCATCATGTGCCTGAACTCGGCGGACTCCGCCGGCCCCGCGCCGGCGTTGCCGAAGAAGCGCTTGCCCAGGATCATGCGCGTCACGTTGTTCATGGCGAACGCGCCGAGAAGCTTGCGCAGGTTGACGACTCCGGCGTCTCGGGCGGCATCCGCCACGGCGCGGACGAGGAGGTCGGCCTCGTGCCGGCGCTGCGGCGAGAAGGAGTCGAGCAGGCGCGCGGTGAGGAGGTGCTCCATGCAGACGCGGCGCAGGTGCTTCCACTTGGGGCCGAGCGGCGCCAGCGCCACGTCGCCTCGGCCGTAGGCGATGTGCTCGGCGGCCGCGGTTTCCGGGCGCGACGCGAAGGCATCGTCCTGGGCGTTCAGGATTTCGCGCATGAGCTCCGGGTCGTCCGTGGTTATGGCGCCGGCGCTGCCCAGGCGGAGGTACACCAGCGGCCCGTACTTGCGGCAGAGCTGGGCCATGTGGCGGTGCGGCAGCGGCCCCAGCTGCAGCAGGTTCCCCAAGACCGGCCATCCCGGCGGCCCCGGCGGCAGCCTCGGTCTCCGTCGCCGGCGTACGCGGACACCGACCCACCAGGTGATGCAGGCCGCGAGCAGCGATAAAGTGATGTTGGTTATTGTGAAAGTGGGTATCATCATCATCGTGTTCACGTTGTTGCTGCTGCTGCTGCTGCGCAGATATGGTTTGTACGGACGTTGTTGCTGCTGCTGTGCAGATATGGTTTGTGAGGACGCAGCAGCAGCAGTTGTAGAGTTAAAATTGGTGCGGTGGGACCTGCCGAAGTAGGCACGAAGCGCATGTTCAACGAATTTGGTAGCAAAACTCGGTTGTTTTGTGTTTTGGGGGTGTGGACCAAAACTCCTCATTTCTATGCATTCTTTATATGCATTCTTTATGTTCTATCATGGACTCTTATGTTAGGTTATTTTGATTCTATTTCATTTTTCAAATTTCTCTATCTTAATGCTTTCAGTTCTTTCATTTGGTATCAAAGCGAGGTTACTCAAATTTCATTTTAGCTTTATTACCAGAGTAAAAGATCCTGTTTATTTGTTATCCTCTATACTAGAGCACAACCCATATTCTCAACAGATTTCATCGATAAAAAGATGTTGGATGAAGACTGTTTTAATCTTTAAGGGAAAAGGGGAGGTATAGGAAAAGAGCAAAGCAACGCTGGTGGAATCCCTTGGCTACTCGTGAATGAGTTTTGATCCAAAATGACCACCCCTGCCAAGAATTTGGATTTCTGGACGTTGCTCTTGCATTAGTTGCTTTCTGGTTCAAGAGTCCGGAGATTGTAGGAAATTTCAATCTACAAATAATGGATGAAAAGTTCCCCAAGATAAGCGCCTGGTACAAGCGCTACACATCAAAGATAGCGTTAATAAATTTTAGTTTAATGCAAACAAATTGGCCGAGTTCCTGCTTTGACGATCACAAAACAAGCCTAGATCCCGCTAGTGTGTTTGAAAAAGAAAAAGCTGCAGGGCACACAGAAAAGATTTCTATGGATGAGTCCAATCAAATATATCCATGGGATTGGCGTCATCATTTAAAATGACAAGCTTAAATTGGTGCAGTGGTGTCCCAAAGCAAACGGAAAAGCTGATCACTGCATCCAAATCTGGTGTACACGGCGGTATGCAATTTTATCGTAGCAAGAGCCTGTGAAATAGGGCTAGAATCCACAAGCCTGGAAAAATATACCTTTTGTCTTCTTTGACTGCCTTTCCATGGGTTACCCACCAATGCACTTTATGCATTAGTTAATGCATGAAAGCATAGTTACTGGAAACAGGAAACGGGGCAACATGACAGCAACAGCATAGCAACACAATAGCAAAAAACTAGGTTGCAAAAAAAAAGGAGCAATTTTTATATTTTAGTAAAATTATGTGTATATTTCTTTATTTATAGAACAACAATTTAAAATGCAATACAATACAATGATTTTTATATATAAAAATTTACAATATTTTTATTTGTTGGTAATTACTCATCAATAAACTTAGAAGTTGTAAAAGAAATTATTTAAAAAATTAAATATTTAGACGGGTAATCAATAATGCTAGAACTTGACAATGACAAAAAGGTAGTGGCAAAACAAGTGAACAACATTCTAAATTTTTCATTCTAAATACCACTCAAAGAGTCTCAAACCAATGAAGAGATAATGTACAAAAATGGTGTCTAAATCCGCAGTTTAGCCCATTTTGAAGAGGGAGGAGGAGTGCTTGTTGTAAAAGCAGTGACTTACCACATAAAGTTGACGAACAATTTATCCACATAAAGTTGACGAACGATTTATGATTGTGGAGAGCCACGCAAAAGCGACAACAATGGCCATGGAGAGCAATGCAAAAGCAGCAGCAATAACAAAATTAGCAACGTTCACAGCACAACAATGTAGAAGCGGTAGTAGAAGGATTAGCAGTGTGCATAACACAGGCCCCAAATGCTTCACTTATGTGTTGCTTATTGCCATCCTCCCCATAGAAGTGGCCCTAAATTTTTTTTCCTCCATGTTTGCCCTTTCACCTATGTGCTGAAGGAGATTCGTGATTCCCAAGAAAATTTCACCGACTGTGGTGGATTCGAGTATGCGTGCAATGGTGTCTCAATTTTCAACTTTCAACTATAACGCCTCTGCCAACTTTGAAATTTTGTGTTTCATCTTCAATTTTTCTTAGTATTTCACCGCATCTACAGGAAGTGATGAAGGAGAATATGAACGTTTCTTCTAACGAAGGAGGTCTTGTCTGCCTAGTCTGATTTGGGTGAAGATGTTGTTGTCAGCTATCGATTAATTTTCCTTGAAAAATATCCACAAAGAAAGGTCCATATCGATTCTTTCCATATGGATAGACAACTATGGCATATATAGTGTATCAGCTATTGTTTGATTTTCAACTGCCCAGCTGTTGAGGATCGCTTACGCTGTCCTTTTTGCTTACCCTAACCATCTATTTATCTGGGTCACTTGTGAGAAAATTCACTTCCCGAAGTCTGCTTCCAGGTTACAAAGTCCTTTTTTTTATGTACATAAAAAAACCGTCTCACTTACTAATTGTTTGGTTCAATCATTTTTTTCTTTGAGGTTCTTTTAAGATTTTGTCAATTTTTTCATGTTTGATTAAAATTTGTTCAAAGAGATAAAATATTTAGAGGTTCTTATTGAATCATTTTTTTCTGATCGTTTGATTCCTATTATTTTTTAGAACTTTTCCTTTTTGTTTCGTACTTTGGTTAAATACAGCAAGATTAATGGTCCAACTCAATATCAAAAATTTTCTGTCCCTATCTTTATTTGATGTTGCAGAGTTTAATGTTAGGGTGAAGAAAAAAGACTGGAGATTTTAACGGAAAGAGAATAAGTTCTTTTGTCTGAATATTTATTATACTTTTCATCATTTAACAATTCCATAACAGCTTTTTGTTCAATATGCAATGCTTACCTCATCGAGACTAGATAATTGAGTTTTTAATGCATCGATGTTTTGTCGTTCTTTGAAGACGTACTAAAAAAATTACTGAAGTGGTTTTGCATTATCATTAAACTTCTAAAAAACATTTCACTTTAATCAATTAATGCCTCTGATACAACGTTCTGTTTGATTTCTAGTTTAATTGTCATTATGACACTTTTTTTCTGGGTTGGTTGGTTTGTTTCTTTTGATCAAAGTAGAAAAGATTGATGAACAGAATCAGAATTATGCAAACCAAACCCTACTTGCAGTCGTCAGTCGAATCCCTTTTGCATGCATTAAAGCTACTTTCACTATTCTTTAACTTGGGCTTTATTCCTTCATTCAAAGAAGCAATTACTTTATAATGCCATATTTCATATTTTATGAAATCTCGCCCCTGTTTTAACAGTTATTAAATATATTTGTCTATGATTTTCAATTTTTTTTCTATTCCTTATTGAAATTTCATCTTGTTATTTTTAAATTTATCACTATTTTGTATTTTTAATTTTTCCTATAACTCTGTTATTGTTTTGCATTTCTAGATTTATTGCATTGAATGACATTTTAGTGTTAAAGCTCTTAAGACATTTTTCTAAAAGCTCTTTGCTAGCAAAACAAAAAATAATAATAATAGATACCTAGTCACATTAATTTGGGCAATTGGTAAGTATATTTATTTGTAATTTTTTTCAAATTCATTTTAACTTTTTTGAAGAGTAGCAGCCATATCTAATTTTCTAATTTTTACCATTAATATTTACAGAGTTATAAAGATGAGCTCTATTCAAGACATAGATAGCAACGAGAATGAAATAGATAGTACTCTAATGGAGGAAAATGCATCGTGAGAAGAAAATGTCTTAGATTGTAATGTGGAAATTTTGAAACCATTTGCAAAAGGTAGATTTATTTTTGAAATCTCCATTAAAACAATTCATAACACAATTAGACACTTGTAGGAGTGGATGAGGTGGAAGCAAAAGATGGAAGTGTCATGTATGTAGCTATGAATTCACTGCAAGTGGTACACGAATACATCATCATTTATTTTAGACATTAGAAAATAAAATAGGAATATGTGTTATTACATGTAAATTTCCATATCCTGATTGATGAGACGTGATATCGCATAGGCCGCTATATCGCGTACGCGATATCGCATCCCTCGCGATATCGTGGTCCTCCATCATATCTATAAATAAGATGCGGCTCCTCCTAATTTCCTCATCCTAGGCTAGAAGTAGGGAAACTCTGGTAGATTGATCATTCCAAAGATAGAATATTTTCCATGTTCCTGTAGTAGGAGTCCTAAAAGTGAACGGATCTTTATTTGAGTAACATTATACCTAAACACAATTTGTGTACGACAATAAAGACGAGCTTCTTGGATAAACCTTGCAGTGCATGGAATAAGATTTTATTACCTTGCAGTAGCGCGAAATGAATACGACTTGATTACGAGCATTTAACAATGTGTACGGATAATCAAGGAATGGATGCTCATTGCGACTAGATTCTCTCTCACCCTTATCTCCTAGTAACGCGGGATGAGTACGACTTGGTTACAAGCATTTAAGGATGTGTACAGATAACCAAGAAACGGATGCTCATCGCGCTTAGGCTAGTTAAGCACCTTAGTACGACCACTTCGAGCACGTGCATTACGTGTGGGATCTCAGTAACGATTAGTGTTTGGTAACCACAATTGCATCGGTTCAGGGTGTGTACAGTAAGTGGGAACGGATGCTGACGCTAGGTAATTTAGATTTAGTGCATTAGTTAGAGTTAGTACTTAGTTTCTCAACCCTTCCCTCATTAGCATAGAAGACATAAACATAAAAGACCATAAAAATCATATACCTCAGACTTGCTTAACCATACACCATGACAACTACAAGTAAGTGTAGGAAGACAATGAATAATTAACCCTAAGTGTTCCATGGGGAGTGTAGGCATTTAGTCTACAGAGTTCGACCGAATCGTGCGTGCTACACTCGTATTTGTATGGTTGAGTGTAGGGGTATCTTGCCACTCATCATTGGCGCCGTTGCCAGGGACTAAGTGTTTGTGCATCGAATAGAACATAAAGGATATCGCTCACATTGTTGGGAGCCTAAATGAACCTTCGGGTTAATTAATTAACAAGAATTTATATAATGGTGAAATAACACACCAATAAATAAAATGTCTTCTTCTCACAAAAGTAATTCACCATCTCAGACTAATACTAGAGACAGTCGGCAACATAATACACATAACCGAAATCAGCCAAGTCCTAAGCAATACAAGATAGTCTATACTCATCCTGATGAGTATATTCCAGACTTTACCTTTATCCTCCATCAAGACGAACAGCTGCGATGGAGAGATCTGCAAGGTAACATCGTGTTACCCCCAAATCGATCAATTCCTAACATGCTCTTCCATGCTTTGGCACAGATTAGCATGACCGAATTATTTGGTGAATATGTTGCTGAAGACTTTGATATGAGGGATTATTGTCCCACAAACGCACAACGTATCAGGGACTTAAGGTAGGAGAGTCAACATACACTAATGAAGGGCAAAGCCCCACATGTCCTTAGCGAAATAGAAGATGAGGAACCCCTTATAACGGATTCTCTAACAAACGATGTTCCCCCTCCTAACGATGATCAGGAGGTAAGGCATCATAACCTACAATCAATGATATATAACCCTGGTTTTGATCCCCGTGAACGCCAACTGTTCGCGAAAGAAACAACAACTCATGCTAAGTACGAGCACTTAGATCGTCATAACGATCGAGGCCGAAGTAGCTGAAGAGAAGGCAAGAAACATCGTCATGGCGATGGTTCCCCTTCCTCTTCTCCTTCATCTCATCACTCACCCTCTCCTTCCACATCTGGGCACAGCCATCATGAACATAACGATGAGGATAGGGGTAGGGAAGACAAGAGAGGACAAGGGCAAGGACGTAGGAAGAGTAGGAAGGAACGCAGAAATCACAGGCATCATGAAAGAGACGATCATGACGAGCCCCTACTCGCAACCCGAAGTATGCTTGACATAACGAAGGCTGTTAGGATTCCAACAAGGCACCAAAAGGATAGTCGGATCAAGTGTTTAGACATGAAAAATATCCCACGTTTAGAAGGGGGATACAACGCTGATCTGCAACATCATTTACAGGCATTCCACGATGCCTGTGCCTTGGAAAATATAGAAAATGAGTGGAAAAAACTTAAGTTGTTCCCAAGGACACTCACCAAAGAATCAGAGAGTTGGTACCTGTCCTTAGAACCAAAAACCATCAGGAGGTGGAGTACGATGCTAGAAATCTTCAACGATAAATATCAAACGTACTCCAAAGTGTCCAATTTGCATAAGCAGATCCAAGATTGGAAACAAGGTACTTATGAACCCTTGGATGCTGCCATGGCCCACTACTACACATTGTTACATCATTGCCCAGGCCATGGGTACGCTCAGCGAGATCAACTTCGCCACATCGTGGATGGGCTAAGGCATGAAACGAAAAGAACCCTTAGGACTTATGCCCAAGGGAGACTATCACAACTTAGAGCCCAAGAAGTACATCGCTTGTTGGAACAAGTAGCAAATGAAGAAGGTGAGCTATGCAAGAGGGAAAGTACAGATGAATACAACCATGATCCCTCCCTTCAAAAGAAGGGAGTGAAATTCTATGATGAGGAGGATGAGTCACCACTCGAAGAGTTGGTGAATCGAAAAACCTTGTTGATCCAAAAACTAACAACTGAGGTATCAGCTAAGGTAGATCAGTTGTGGGATTCCTTAGACTTCATACTTGAAAGTGTTTTGAAAATCATAGAAGAGTCTAAGGAGGAATGAAGTAGTGACAAAGGTAAGACAAAGCGGAGAAATTCAAGCCCTGCACATAACAAGGGTAAGGGGAAAATTCCTATTTTCAATGAGGTTGTGGATTCAAAAACAGACAATGACGGTGGATGTGAGATCTGCCAATATGACCATCCTAAGGGATGTTGTCCAGTTATCTCACATCTACAGGAGTCTGGGGTGTATGCGCTAAATCCAAGACTCAACCAACGGCAAACACCCCGAAGGTTACCTTATCCACAAGGTAACCCAAGGAAGTTCCACCAACCACTAACGTACTATCTAAACGGAATTCCACCATAGCCCATCAGACAGCATCAACAGTGGCAATACCCATAGTCATGGGGGATGCCACCACCAACACAATAGTATCCCTATTGGCAGCCCGATCCTTATGGTTATTATGTGCAACAGCCAGTTTCTCCAGGTGAGTCTATGGGTCACACAACTCCCCAATGTCACTACCAAGTTCGGGACTACTTTAGGAGGACTCCTTCTGCTCTGGGAGGCATCTCACATCCATCCCATCCTCCAACTCCATCTGCACCTCTTCCACCTGTAGTTCCTATACAACCTGCTCCAAAAATGCAAGGGGAACTCCCTACTCAACCACTACAACGTAATCCTGCGAGAGCTGTAAATATTCAACCTGGTGCTGATTCTGACAATTGTACAAAGAAAAGGTCTTTCTTCAGAACCAGAAGCCCAAATAAACTCTCGCAACAACAAACGGTTGAGCTGATGTACATGCCTCCACCATTTAACACTTCAAAGCACCCTTCAGTCCAACCAAGTTGTAGGCATACGATTATGTTAACACATACCATAACTGGCTGGATCAAGGTAGGCCACCTTCCCAGGAAACTATCTAACCCTGGGAGCCCCTTAATCTATTTGCAAATCATCGGGAATGCACCACATTAGGCTCTTCTTAACTCAGGTTCTGGAGTCAATTTAATATCATGAGAAATGTTTCAAGCCTGGAACTTGCCCCAACTTAAGAAGATCAACATCCAACTAGAGCTGGCTGACCAGTCCATCACCATTCCCTTAAGATTGGTGGAGGACATCATTACCACTATGTGTGGTTGGTCATACCCAGCCGATTTCCTGGTGATTGAAGTTAACAATGAAGGGGGCTTCCAATTATAATGGGAAGGACATGGCTAAGTATAGTAGATGTGTACCTAGGGATCCACGATCTTTCCTTGTAGATATCTAAGATAAATATTTACAGAAAGATTGAGAAGAAGAAAGTTCCGTGCATCACGTACAGTGACACAGAGAATGATGACATGGAAGAATGGTCAGCATTGCTTCCATGTGATCGATGTGCCCAAGAAATACAAATTCAAAGGTGTCTATATGTAGCAACCACACCAGTAGTAGACACCCTGTGGTTGACAGCTACTAGGAAGAGCAAATTAATATGCATGGAATGAACTGAGGAAACTCATGCTAACAACGAAGGCATAGACACGTTAGAATATGAGCGTCGCCAACTTCAACCGCTCAACCTAGAAACATCAATGGGGAGAAGTTGGGCACTTTTACGAAATTCGAATAGACGTTCATTATTTCGGATCTCTCCCTTACAATTCAATCATGGGGGAGATGGCCACCTATGTTGATCATTGGAGGCCCTCAGTTCTGTTTAGTTTTTGTTTACAAGTTTTTGTTTTACATGTTTTTGTTTTACACATTTTTTTTACACGTTTTTGTTTTACACATATTTGTTTTACATGTTTTCATCTTACACGTTTTTGTTTTACAAATTTCTTTAACTTTTCTTATTTTTGTTTTACAACATCATTATACTTTTTCATTTTGTGTGTGTGTGTGTGTGTATGTGTGATCCACCATGTAAGTTCATCACCTAATAAGTGTTCTTCACGATGGTATGAACTATTTTTCATTGATTGCTAATGTTTGGTTTTTACCTTTAAGTTATGATGTTGACACTAAGGTATGCTCTTTTGATATGGCACGCAATGATTCCATTGCATTCGTCCATCCACCAAAGTCTATGGTTTCTCTTGACTTGGAAATGTATAGTCCCCTTTCTAATAAGAACTTTAACGAATCGGTGACTACGTACGTCTCAAACTAAGGAAGGACTCAAGGTTTGAAAAGGGTGTGACTTCAAGGAAACTCAATGCATTTGTGTTAGCCATTCTCTTGGTTGCTTGGATGTTTTCTTCTTTAGTTTTCTTGTCGTTCCGATATTATCCAATTATCGGAAGCTGAGACAATAAAAATAAGAAGTCTTTGCATGGTGTGGTTCTCACGCACAAAAACACAAAACACAAAAAAAAAGTGAGAATTCAAAGCACACCCCTTAGACAAAATAATCTCTTGGGCTGCAAGCACTGGTTATGGAACCAAAAGTGTTCCCTCTAACTAAGGTCCTTCTCGCTTCCCATTCTCTCCTTTGTTTCATCGAAATGGTGGTAGCTCTTGGAGGAAGCATTCTTGTTACTCAAGTGGATGGTTTGGCCAAGTGTGTTGATGCGAAGTCACTGGATGTGGTTGGTTTGAGGCTGGAGTTGGAATGAGATTTGCCAAGTCACATTAATCATAAAACGCACAAGGAGTTGTACACCACCTTGTTTTTGGGATTCCATTCCATCCTCTTCTCTCCACCATTCTCTCCACTGTTTACCTCATTGCTGGTTGTATCATTAGTGTATATTTTGATAAATACATTGTTTTCTTCTTGGTAAATTCTCACAGTTAAGACTTTAACTCTTGTTCCAAAGGACATTCCCATAGCCTACGGGCTCTTTGAATGTGGGGTTGTTAGGGCATTAAGGACATGAGCCTACTTTGGGGAGGACCCACTGACATTCCTATTTGGTGCACCCATTAAATTCTTTCCCTTAACATTTTGCAATTAATTTTATTTTGTTCATTTCCATCTTGACGTCTATTTTATCAATGTCCTAGTTGTCTCTTTTTCTTCCTCTTTCTTGTTCTTATTCTTTCTCCATTCTCTTGCTACTGGAGGTTTGTGATTAGTCATGGGGGTATGGGGCCCACTTTTTTCGATTTTCTCCTAACCCCTACACCTTCGGTAGTCATCATTAATATATCTCCAAATCCATAATCAGCCATACCACAACCCAGCCAATGGACTTACACCGAAGCAAGGTATTACCCACATTGAAATTTATTTACCCTTGTTAATATAAGATTGTGTTGTGTGTGAATATAGAAATCATGCAATAATAGACTAGATCTGGAAGGAGCACTTGGAATGGAGCAGTGCTAAAGCAGCTATGCAAGGAGCAAGATCAATGATGCGCTTACAGATCTACAACAAAAGGTGCAATCCGAGCATTGGTAGCAGCAAGACTTCTTCTCTCTTCTTCTCTCCTCTTCTCTCTCCTCTTTTTTCTCAAGCTACCAAATGAGGCCTAATGTCAATGTAATAAGGTGTTCACCCTTGTTTTCATAAACACTAGTCTATTGAGTCTTGTAATGATGATCCGTTCACATGTCATCCCATTAGATCCATTTGAGTCAATAATCTCATACCTTCTCGATATTATTGTAATGAACTTGAGTATGAGTTTTCATTTAGTCATGGAGGTATGATGGGATGTGATATCGCATACACGATATTGCGGTCTACGATATTGTGGTTCACGATATTGCGGTCCGCCATCATATCTATAAATAAGAGGCGGCTTCCCCTTATTTCCTCATCCTAGGTTAGAAGTAGGGAAACTCTGGCAGATTGATCACTCCAGAGATAGAATATTTTCCATATGCATGCAGTAGGAGTCCTAAAAGTGAACAGATCTTTATTCGAGCAACATTGTACTTGAACACAAGTTGTGTACGATAATAAAGATGAGCTTCTTGGATAAACCTTGTGAAACACCACAAAATTCTGAGCTTAGTACTTCACCAACAAGAATCGAGCTAAGTCATGATGCTCCCCAACATGACTGAAGCTTGAGGACCTCACAGACAGCTTCGAACGGAGCTGAATTGAGTAAGAAATGGTTCACTGGGACCCACAGAAGACTACATCGACATCAGGCATCAAACTTGGTAAACTTCGAGCTTAAAATACTTGGTTTTCACTAAGTGTGCATCCTGTATGTTGGCCTATACATGACCAGCGTATGGCCCAGCGTGCAGCAACTTTTGAGCCCCAAAAACTCATCAAAATAGGCCAGAATCAAAGGTCCAGACTCCCCATGACCTTCCCTAAGGTCACATGCAGGTCTCAGGCTTCTAACGATCAAATTTTGGGCACCAAACGTGTAACAACGTTGCCCCGACGTTGCCCGGCACCCCAAGGAATTCACAAAGATCAAATAGATCTGGGGCGAAAGACCAGGGGAATACGCCTCAAACAAGCAAGCACCTCCAGTTGCCCTTGCGTTTCATGCAAGGCATTGGATGGAAGGACGTATCAGGTATTGGGGTTGGTACCTTCCTTCAAGCCTGGCGTCTAAGGAGTTGATGGATCCCCGGAATTGACGGAGTTCCGAACCCATGTGAAGTGTACACTCGAAGCTATCCTAGGCTCCGCTCCGAGGACGTCGCTTCTTTATGTGGGGGAGGATTGTGAGAGATGTCCCAAGTGGTGGTTCTCTTGGGCTCTCCCCATGGTTCGGGGGCCATGGAACACTCTGAGGTGCCCTCGGGTGGCTCTCAAGTGTTATAAAACCCACCCCGGCTTGGTGGTACCAAGCTAGCAATAGGACACACTCCTGTTGCTACTCTCTTCTCTAAGTCCTCTTCTTTCCCTCTTCTCCGTGGAGAACTACATGGCCCTGATTCTACGGCGGTCGTAGATATGTAGGCAACCAAGACTGGATAGTTTTGGTGCGGTGCCATGCCACACCTTGTACCAGATTGTGAGGGATCTGGGGGTGAGGCACCTTCCCTTGTAGATGCATTGTTTCTCCTTCCACCGATGTGGTCTACAAGGTTGTGTGTGTACTTGTTTGCTTGGTTCTCTTCTGCTTGCACTTGTGAGATGCTTGCTTGTTTGAGGCGTATTCCCCTGGTCTTTCGCCCCAGATCTATTTGATCTTTGTGAATTCCTTGGGGTGCCGGGCAACGTCGGGGCAACGTTGTTACAAAACGGGTCATTTTCTGCCTGCATGCTAGCGTACACGCCTAGCGTGTATGCCTAGCATATAACTTCAAAAGTGACCCAAAATAGGCACTTCAGAGCCAAATTACCACAAAGCGTCAACTCTCAAAGATAGGGAATTTGTTAGGCATCATCAAGGACTCAGGAAAATCAAATTTTGACCTTGAAATCATGCACCATGAGGTTCACACACTGAGCAGATGCATCCTACACGCCCAGCGTACAGAACAACGTGCACGACCAGCGTGCAAAATAGTGTACACTAGTTAAAGCTTTCCAGAACCCTGTCAAATCAAGTCCAATGGAGCTGAACATTCACAGGCAGCATTCTCGTGACATCAAAGCTCAAATCCGAGGGCCAAATCTGATACTTCCTATTGTAACAATAGTTTGTAAAAATGAATTCTTTTGTTTTAGTCAAGTCTGTATGCTGAGTTCACATGCCCAGTGTGTACACGCTGGCATGCAATGATACACACTGGCATGTAGCACGCTGCATAGTTGTAAAATTTTTGCATTCGGGCAACGTAGCCACCTGTCACTCGACCCGAAATTCTCTCATCCGCGGGCACTCACACCCTCCAAGATCCGAATTACGTGCTCTAGGATCATATAAAAACCCCAATTTTCGAATAAATAAGGGGGTCAAAAAACATTAAGGAGACACACATAGAGCATAGGAGCATAGATTGGAGACTGGAAATATGCCCTGCATGCTGATCATATAGCCTTCACGCTGAGCCTACAATCCAAACTAGTACACCATCATCCCTTCACATCCACCGAGGCTCTTTGCCCGCCTTGTGTCAAACCCACAACTACGTTCAGACCGGTGCACTGTAATCTTCATTTTGCAATAAAGTTGCTTTATTTTCAATCAAGATCTATTACAGTTTCATTTATTCTTGTTACATTGTTGCTTATATTCCTGCACGTTTATACATCAGTTTACGTTTGTCACGTTGTTTACAAATAACCCAACGTATTGCATATCGGCATACATTTGGGGAAATCCTTGTCTGATCCATGTGCAGACCACCCAAGGTACTCTACCTTCGTCAATTCCAGCTCACCCTCAAGCGAAGGTAGCATCTTCTGTGCTCGTTCATAGATCCAGCGGTGCCTGTCCCATTCCAGCCCTACACCGACAATTTCGGATACTACAGAAATTGGCGCTAGAAGGAGGGCCTAAACGCTGCTCACCACTAATCTAATTTTTGAACTTACCTAATCTATGCTCTGTTCTACAGCAATCTCAGTGTCTACATGTTGCACATCATATCCACACGCTGTAGACCCTGTCTAGACACTGCTCAGCACACTCGCACACTGTAGACCCTGTCTACACGCTGCCCAGCACACTCGCACGCTGTAGACCCTGTCTACACGCTGCCCAGCATACTCACACACTGTAGACCCTGTCTACACGTTGCCCAGCACACTCGCATGCTGTAGACCCTGTCTACACGTTGCTCAGCACACTTGCATGCTGTAGACTTTGTCTACACGCTACTCAGCTTACTCACACACTGTAGACCCTGTCTGCACGCTGCCCAACACACTTGCACGCTACAACCATTTTCAACATGCTCATCACTCTATCTGTACGTAGACTATCACAACCTGCACGCTATGAGCTTAGTTCACACACTATGATCAGTCCTTGTACGCTGTACGCTGTACGCTGCGCACGCTGTCAGTTATTCCATACTTAGCTAGATTTCCATCTGCATATGCTGATATTGTCTACCTTACATATCCCTTGTTAATACTTTTTCATCATGAATACTGCTAACACCAACGTTTCAACCAAGTCCATTACAGACATCGTTGGCCCCATGACAATCCCACTACCCACAGTGCAACCCACGGTGGGACCTCGTTGATCTCTCAGACTGCAAGGGAGAAATCCGTCATTCAACGTTATAACACAGAAACAATATAATTTCATATGCGTAAAAATTCAAGCCGGCCTAGCAGTAAATCAAACTAAAATAGAGGCTAAGAGACAATATGAACTAATCCATAGGGGAGGACATGAGTTCATCCCCTTCCCGTATGACATCATTCCTCTACCAAAGCACTACTCTAAGTTGATTTCACAACTCCTCCTGGTTAGGAGTCAATCTCTAGACCAGTCCATACCAAATCCTCAGGTAAATCCTCAATCAGAGGAGGAGGATGACTTTGCCACGCAGTCTAAACATGAGGACTCGTATCACACTCTTAGTCTGCACACTTACGTGAATCCGCTATTTCACCCCCTCACAGGGGAGACTATGTCCCTCCATTCATTTGAAACTACTTAAGCACATGTGCCTCAGCAAGAGGCATCCACTCTCATCCCCACTCCTCTCGTGGCCAATGCCCAACTCAACATGCCTCCCCTCACTATTCTCCTCGTCACCACATTACCCCCGCTCCTACAAGTACAACCCCCTCAACCCAATGTAGGAGTCACACTCCCACCCCAGGTGATTGGGATGTCATCTGTGATACCCGCTTCTACGGCTCCTCACTATATACCGCGGATTCAAACTCAAGGAGCACATTTCGCTACTGCAACCCAACAACTTCAAAGTATTCCGCCACAAATCACAATGGGGCAATGGGCCGTAACTGGCACGCAACCACATCAACCCCCTCATTACAACATACCTCCTCTTACAATCCCATCCGTGAACATTCCCCAAATGCAACAACAAATACAACAACAATAGCAACAACAACCTTTTCCTTACACTATGCCACCTTTAGCGACACCCACAATGAACATACCACAAGCGTCGTCTCTGACCACTCAACTTTCGTCTTTCCCGCCCATCGTTCAACAATCTAACCTTCCTACTGCGCAACATAGCCAACCTGCCATTTCACCCAGCACCCAAGATTGGGCTGAAGCTAAAAGAATGATGCAAGAACTCACTGATGAGGTGAAATGCCTCAAAATGGCTAACAGCAAAGAGCTTAAGGTATTGGAATTTTACCAAGATGATCCTATTAGCTCTTCGGTACCGCCACTGGCCCTGCCCAAAGGGGTTTCTTTGCCTCAACTGACCAAATACAATGGGGAAGGAGACCCCAACACCCATCTAGTCACGTTTAGACTAGAAAGTTTATTGCTTCAGGCATGGCCCCATGCAATTTTGTGTGTCTTCACCATATCCCTTATAGGGAGAGCCTTAGTCTGGTACCGGGCCCTACCTCGTAACTCTATATCTTCTTTGGAAGATCTCTTACATCAGTTCGTGACCAGATTCAAGTACAACCTCAAACCTGAAGCTACCTTGGACAGCCTGATACAGGTAAAACAAGCACCCCTTGAACCTGTACAGAAATTCATTCAGAGATGGAGTGCTGCATTGAATGAACTTCATGAAACAATACCCAAGACATACTTACTCATGATCTTAAAGGGAGCTATAAATGACTTCATCAAATCTAAATTATATAATCTAAATGCACGCACTTTGAGCCAGGCCTTTGTTCAAATAGAGAACATAGAAGAGGCGGCCCAAAACAGTCATGACTGCTTACGTAGCCTTTAAAAATCAACATACTAAAAACGAAAAAGAAAAGGCTAAAGCAACAGTGGCAACATTAGCAGAGACTCAATGGACAAATACGCAACAAAAGGGTAAACCACCTACTACCCCTACTAGTTACAGTAAACCTCCTCCCACTACTACGCCCGGACCGTCCACGTCCCAAAATGCCATGTCAGGCCAAGCGAGAAACTTTGAGAGGAGAGACCCCTCTCAATACACACCATTGCCCATGAAACCTTTGCAACTATTTGACCAACTCTTGAAGGCTGGGCTGATGAAACATAAACAATTGTCCCCTGCGGCAATTCAAAGACATGATCGATTCTGTCATCTAGTCAATGATCCAAGCTTGGCAATGCCAGATGAGCCCCCAGTTCCAAAATGCTTTAGAGTAGATCATTTCTACGAGTATCACCAATGTAATGGACATGGCACAAACTATTGCTTCACCTTGAAACAAGACATTCAATGGATGATTGACGGAGGTGAGATCACTTTTGATGAGGCCAACCTGGTCAAACTGCAAAACCAGTTCATGGGTATATATAAAGATCCCCTGAACACTAAAGAAGCGCCATACACAATTAACACAATCTACGCAAATAATAACTGTGAAACACCAAAGAGCCTATTCGTAGTTCGTGTGCCCCCTACTCCACTAACATCACCTCAACCTACACATCTCTCACGCAATTCTCCTATCCCACAAAAACCGTTCATCATTCGAGTACCTCCCGTAGTGGCAACAACGAAAGTGTCACCCCAAACCAAACCGTATGTCGTTAGTGTGCCCTCTACCGACACAACTGCTAGCATGATGCCATCAAACCATCCTACCCC
This sequence comes from Gnetum montanum, assembly GCA_015680685.1. Classification (NCBI taxonomy): domain Eukaryota; kingdom Viridiplantae; phylum Streptophyta; class Gnetopsida; order Gnetales; family Gnetaceae; genus Gnetum; species Gnetum montanum. The sequence goes on from MNCI01012344.1 coordinate 34,489, forward strand.
CTTCGTAGTCTGGGTGCGACCAGCAGTTTCTACAACAGTGGTAGCCACTATGAATCGCCCAACCCCGTTTGTGGTCAAAGTGCCCAGGCGGTCCGATGTCCAAGATCATATTCCTTCAACATAACCTCGTCCCGCCCCATTCCTCATTCGAGTCCCCAAACAACCCTACGTTTGACCCCAAATGTTCCCACACTACCCACACGAGAACGCCTGGCAGATAGGCTCACTAGGGAACATTTGGAGAAGGAACGTTTAGTTAAGGAACATCAACGACTTACACTGGGGCCCCCGAAACCAACTCCATTAATCGCAATACCTATGGCTCCCTCCAACAATGAGCCAAGCATGAACCGTAAAGACGAAGAATCAAGAGTACAACGCATGTCAAACCCAACGACATTCACAAAAAATAGCACAAAAGTAACCCCACGTGAGATACGGCTGTTAGGCCCAATGGATCAAGTAGCTTTGGACAAGAATATACCCAATGGCAAGGATTTAGCCAACACCTTAACACAGGTTACGCAAGCCCTTAAACAAAAGAACACATCGTTAAGCTTGTATGACCTCGTTTTGACCTCATCAATCCACCATGAAGCCTTAGTACAAATGTTAACATCGATCCTTGTTAGCGAGAACTTACCCACATATGAACCTTCTATACATGCGGTAATGTCTAAACGACAAGGATCCAAACCCAAATCATTAGTCTTCCACCTCGAAAACATTAAGATCGATGAGAGAACAGGAGACGTCACTCACGAACCCATGTTTATAACCATACAAGTTAATCAATTCAAGATACAACGAGTACACATAGATGATGGAGTGGCCACAAACGTAGTACCTTATCCTGTCATTGAACAGTTAGGGCTCACAGACTTAATCAAACCGACATCTACGACATGTATGAAGTATTTTCACGGGTCACAAGTAGTGGTCAAAGGTACGTTGACCTTGGATTTCATAGCAGGGGATCGTTTCCCCACATCTACAGACTTCATGGTCATTGATGAGATGCCTGGCTTCAACCTAATCCTGGGATGACCTTGGTTAGCCCAGTTAAAAGTGGTGTCTTCCCCCATTCATCAGGAGATTCACTTACCATATGAAGGGGGTGAGATCGTTATCCATGAGGATACTGCTTCATCCACCATCTCATCTCACACAGAGGCAAATGAAGGATTTGAAGTTAAACTTGAGCAGCTCGAGGAAGAAGATCCACCATGTGAGCATAAACTTGCAAAACCTGCACCAAAGGAAACAAACGAAACCCAAAGCAACTACCAACACCTTAATTGTGGTTCCCCCAAAACCAAGGAAACACCATCTGAACCAAAAACATCCGAGGATATCAACTCAGAGCTTACTCCATTAGACATCTCCTGGTCGGAGCTACCCTTCAATGTAATTAGCGAAGGAGACACCGAGTATCGGATCATGCCAGTTAAACCCAACCCTAATATAAAAATGCGGAAAATCAAAAGGATCTTGAAAAATTAACAAACCAAACTACAATTAGTCCAAAATGACATTAAACTACGATCATCCACAACGACGTAAAACTAGCCACAGTCAAAAATGGCCGATTCAAATCAAAACCTTTCCTATTAGCTGATATTTGTTCGATTCATTAACGGCCCGAAATGGCCTTAAACTAAAACGGTAATGTCATAGTCCATTACGACTTTAAATTGACATGCACCTACATACGGCCCGAAATGGCCTTAAACTAGAGCAAGTTTACTTTCATTTGTCACAAAAGTTTAAATTCCTAGTCTACATTCTTACGTTACATCTTGGCAATACATGTTATGGTTTCCTTTATGTTTGCTATGGCACGGTTATCGTTTAAAGTTACGTTCATGCTTTATTTCATGTTCGCACTCACAAACAAAAAAAACAGAGAAAAAAATTCGCTCCATGTCCCCGCATTATTTCTTCCCAACATTCAAAAACAAAAAAAAACAAAAAAAAAACTAGAATATGAAAACGGAAAACAAAAAAATATATTTATATATACAAATAGACAATTACAGCGGTTAACCGATTCTATTCATCAATTCATATACAATCCAAAGCAAAAAATTCTGTTTACAACCCATGTAAAAACACGAGCAATGATAATACTAAATTTAAAATTAAGCATCAGGGTTGGGAGGGGCATCCTGCTCAGACTCCCCGGCATCATGGGTTCCTGCTCCGCTGGGGCTATCTTCTTGGCCATCGTCATCGCCATGACCCTATAAAAAGGTTTAAAAAGTTAAAAAATTATTATTTTAAAAAAAATTTCACAAGTTCAAATGACTTACCGAAGAAGATCCTCCTAGACCGAATTCCAACTGACGAAGGATTTCTTCTTTAGAGATACTTGCCCAGTCAGTTCCATCAAGGCCTAGATCAACGTTGGCTAGGGCCTTCCCTTTATCCACCGCGGACCAAGTGGAACGTTTCAGAGGAAACTCGCCCATAGAAACCTCCCTAGAAGCTGTGGTGATTACCCTCTTGGGCGATTCCATCTCAACCACCGTATGCCTAGCAAAGGCATCAAATGAAGAACGTAGGCCTAAACCCTCAACAAACATCTCCAGTTGACGCTTCTCTATTGATACCTCCTTTAATGATTTCCTATAATGATACTTATGGGTCTTTTCATCTTGACCCCACTTCTGCACCTTAGAAGCGAAAGCCTTCCAATCCTGACATTTGAGGTTCAGTAAATCTATTTGTTCCTTACGCTCCGCTAGCTCCTGAGTCATGGTTACCTGGCGATTCAACAAATTTCAATATCTAGCATAAGTGATCTCGGAAGTTCACCAAGAACGATCACCTGTTAATCTTGCCGAGGCAAATTCATAGCGCAATTTGAGATCATCTCATTCTGCTGATAGCTTGGAAATCTCTTTTTCTCCTACCTGAATTTGCAACCATAGCCTCTGAATGGAACGCCTATAGGTCCAAAGAGATTTGGTGTTTTGCACAACACATTCTGCCACCTCATTGTAAATTTGTCTTGGTACTTGCTCGATCTCAGGTGGTAGTGTAGGCAAGCTATCAATACAAGTGGCCTCAGATGAATCCCATTGTAGCTTAGTCCCTATTCGCATGAGGAAAATATACATTAGACATTGGGCACTAAAAATGGATGAAAAAATCGAAAGACACAAAAAGCCTAAGGCATCTTTACCTATCTTAGGATGAGCTCGCTGGATGCGATCAACTACCTCGTCAACGATACCAATGACAAAATCCATTTTACTTGGCATTTTGATCCAAGTAAATGGTTCATGCGTAGGAGACGGGTTAACTTCCGTGGTCGTTTCTGTGGGAGCCTTCATCATAGGTACTTCTAAACGAACATTAGGAAATGTCCTGGTTTCAACATTTTCACCTAGTGACAACAAAAATAGGAAATTAAAACTTCGAGTGATGGAAGGAACAATTCAAAAAGCAGATAAATGTTATAAAGCGAATATACCGGAATCTCTATTTTCTTCCCGATTCGGAGGATCGCCAAGGTCTACTCTTCCCTTGAGGAAACCATCAAACATCTCATCGACACCATCCTGATCATCAATGAGTTCCTTTTCCATGGCGTCTTCCTCCCACTCTTTCATAGCTTCCTCCTCGTCTTTGCTAGTTTTGTTCTCCTCGTCTAAGTGCGTTTGGATCTCTTCCTCCTTGACAATAGTTTCTAACCCCTCTCTTCTTACTTTGGGAGTCAGCTCTAAAAACATCCATAGGTTCGATATTAGTTTTGTATAAACGGCTGAAAAATAAATAAAAATGATGATGATGATAGTAAAACAAAGACAAATTAGTGAATCAAGCTTACTTACCCCGAGCAAGCATTTTAAATCGTATACGTTTTACCCTTGGTTCATCTACAGTTGGACCCACCTCGCTAGGGCGTTCATGGTTTTGAACTTTCGATTTTTCTTTCCTGATTGTTTCCTTGATCACCCAATCGGCTCTCTTAGCAATATAGGGCGCATTATCTGGTTCCAACCCTAAGCTATCACGCATATGAATTGAAGCACCAGATGATCCCTCCATTGTAACGGAAACCGATTCATCAATCCCCTCGAAAGCATCTTGAGATTTGGTCACCTCAAATAAGTGGCTAATCCACGGGTGAGATAGTTGATTACGATCCCTTAACACATATTTGTTATCTGCACGAACCACCAAAAATTCAGCCAGTCGACGTAGATAACCGACGAAGAATGCAAAAGTGAAATGGGATTGCGCCTCAATGTTTGAATGTAACCGCACTATCTCCCCATGGAAACCTAAAAGCAAAAATTGGGCCCAGTTATAACGTACCCCAGTCTCTTAAATAGTGCACATGATATGCACAAGTTCTACCCCAAAGGTCTTTACTTGAGACAAGGACTTGGGAAACACCTGCACTCTAAATAAGGGATACAGCTCATTAACTTCAGCTACTCTTGATTTTCCTTACATAGGAAATCCCTTAGAGCCCTTAAGAACACCTAACCAGTCTTCCAACTCATGCACAATATGAAGCTCTTTCTGTGCCCTATCCAAAACCACTCTAACACCATCTGCTGGGACGCCGAAGAGGTCTGAAAAGAACTCGGCCGACAGATGGAAGGCTACTTTGACACCCTTGATGTGAGTGCTATAGTAGGTGATGAATTCGTTGAAAGAATCAACGATTCCAATCATCTCAGTTATAGAAACATCAGGGCTTAGGGTAGTGAATAACTCCATGAGGCTGAAGTCACTTAAACAACGAGCAATATGTGGCGGGGCCTTAGTACATAACCATCGTTATGCCTCACTAATTTCATAGACAAAGTGCTCTCAGTCTGCCCAGTTGTGATAGTGGCTCCACCAGGGGGGACGTCCACTGTACACACAAAGTAACACTATGGAGTCAGTATAACCAATGTTGTAGCAGAACAAACAAACTGAGGTGTCAAAAATACCATTACTTACCGTCAGTCGATAGATTCAGATCGCTAGGGGCCAAATCGGCATCGTGTGGAAAAACTGGCCCATTATGAGACCAATCCCCATGCAACCACCCTCAAGCCTCACACTGTGCAAAGGCCCTAGAGTATCGCTTATGGAAATGGACAATCTCACCCTTAGTCTAGGCTAGCACGGCACCACGAAGAGTGGGACCCGCCAGGAAGGTCTCTAAAGTGATACTAGCCAATGTGAGTCCATCATCGTCTATACATACTCCTTCTCTATCGAATTGAGGCCTGTAAAGAGACAACGATCAAAACATAAACCACTACTAAGCAACAAAGTAAAAATGGCAAATTGAACAACCTTACCTTCCTACCTGGTACACTGTCCCCGGAGCATTCTGGAACAATGTATGTGCACGAGCGGCTAGGAATAGGGTGCTATTGATGTCATGAAGGACATTTGACAGTAAGTCCCACACATGCGACAATGGTCGGGTAGATCTGGGCCCTCCAGAGTGGCCGTCCTCAATCGTAAAAGGCCCCTCATCAATGTCAACCATGAAAGTTACTATGTCGTTTGAAGACCCGGGTAATATAGTCTCAAGCACACTCCGTGCTAACTGTTCACTTAAGTGGGGCCATATTACCACATTGAATCTCTCTAGCACGAAGGAGAGAAACTCGCTAACACGTGTCTTGAACCATACTCCATTCTACTCAATAATCATATTAGGAGCAGGTTCGTTAGAATCAATGGGCCTGAACCAGGCCAAAACCCCAACAAGCTCAACCACTAGGAGGAAAGGCTTGGGATCCCTGCAAGTGTTCGAAAACCACGACAAATCAGCCATACGAGAAAATGAAATAATAAAATAAAATTCCACACTGGGGGTCAACACTTGGAAGAGTTGCCAATGTTCACGCCCAGCGTGCAAACCCTGCACGCTAGAACTCTGTTCATGCCCAGCGTGCAGATCCTGCACGTTGGAACACCGTTCATGCTCAGCGTGCAGACCCTACACACTGGAACACTATTCACTCCCACGTGTAGACCCTGCACGATGGAACACCATTCATGCCCAGCGTGCAGACCCTGCATGTTGGAACACCGTTCACGCCCACTGTACAGATCTTGCACGCTGGAACTCTGTTCACGCCTAGTGTGCAGACCCTGCACGCTGGAATGCTGACACGTCTAGCATGTAGACTCTGCACGCTGGAATGCTACATGCTCAACATCTCGTCCTTCCCCCCTGTACGCTGAACACAGACCTCGCATAAATTCCATACGCCCAAATAGCAAACATGAAAGAAAATAATAAATTTCGACAGAGGATCAGAGCCTACCTACACATCGATCCAAACCATGATGGAATCCTAGGTGTAGGTAGGCACTGGAGCATCGCCTCACTCTCCTTCGCGAAGGTCAAACTAGGCTCCTTCCTCCCCTGGCCTTCTACCTCCTTACCCTTGCCCATCGCGGCGTGCACGCTGAACCTTGGAACCCTGTGTTCACGTTGCGTATTGCACGCTGGGGTTTTGATCCTGCACGCTGCGTTCACGCTGCATCTTGCACGCTGGGGTTTTAACCCTGCATGCTGCATTCACACTGAATCCTGAATCTCGCGAAACACAATTAACAGAACAGGAAATGATGACAAACAAAATAAGGGCACAATGAAAACCAGAGAAACTGTCTCATTAATTGACACCATAGAACGCAGCCACAAGGAAGTGGGTTCACACTGAGGGTTTCACCTGAGTATACACACCGGACTCCTTTGCTTAACTCGCTGCACCCCAACCTTTGCCACACCTGCCACCCCCTTTACGTTGTTCCCGTGCCTATCCCTGAACCCATACTACCCAACCTTTGCCTCTATGTCACGCTACACTCAGTTTTACGCTAAGCGTAGATGCACACTGAGCTTTGGTGGTTCACACTGGGGTTTAGTTTAGGCTCACGCTATTTCTGGTCATCATGTGTTTTATGCTTCCTACCATTTTTTTTATACAATTCCACGTGGCTCACGTTGCCTTAGCCACCCGAAAATCGACGTCTTGGATATTTTATTTAGAATAAAATATAAGTGGTGAAATCGACACAATAAACACAATAATGCAAATGCAAAAAATTGCTAGGCTAAAACATTGCCCACATGCAATCTTCTTTTACACAGTAATCCCTGTTACCATAAATAAACACATTAATGCATATTCTTCATCTTGCAGGCTCACAGCCAGTAACGATTACATATTATACAATTAACCACACATCATAAACGAAAAGCCAAACAGCCTGGTAAGGCCCTAAACTACCACCATCAGCCCGATAAGGTCCTAAACTATCACCATCGGCCCGGTAAGGCCTTAAACTGCCATGCGTCTGGGTATGACGATAAACCACCATTGCATATCTTAGTCCAATTTAAACGTATAAATTACTTACATGCAAAGTACCCAACCACCTTGTTGACACTGCTCACTGTTTATTGGCAGAAGTAAACATCATGGATAGTAAGCAACTATTCTTACCACTGTCTATCAATGGACCGCACGAAACGATCACACGAGAAATCAACATGGAGTCTATTGATTTAAACTCAACAACAAATGACACTTTTGTCGGATCAACTCAACAAACACTAGATTGTTTCAAAACAATGACCAAGACTCTGGACCTAGAAACTGATAGCATCACTGAAGATCCCTTGGCTGAAGTCCCCATTACTGTGTCATATGGCGAAGTTAAAATCCTGAAACTAAGTACATTGTTGAGCCCGCAACTTGCTAATGAGATAGCATAAGTGCTTAAAGACAACATAAAAGCATTCACTTGGTCTTACACTGACATGCCTGGGCTAGACCCTCGAATTTTCCAGCACAACATCATACTCGACCCAAAATTAAGATCGGTGAAACAAAAGGCACGTAAGGTTAAGCCTGAAGTAGCATTGGTAGTCCGCATTGAAATCACCAAACTTTATTAGGCTAGTTTCATTCGGGCTGTTGACTATGCTAACTAGGTATCCAACATGGTCATTGTCCTAAAAAAGAACAGAAGCATTCGCCTATGCATTTACTTCTGAGACCTCAACGTTGCAACCATAAAAGATGATTTCCCCCTACCTAGCATTGATCAACTTATTGACTCAACCGCTGGGCATGCCTTATTATCTTTTATGGATGGCTTTTCGGGATATAACCAGATTCGGATTAACCCCGAACATCAGCTTAGGACGACCTTTATGACACCATGGGGTACTTTTTGCTACACGATGATGTCATTCAGTCTCAAGAACGCTGGTGCTACATACCAAAGAGCAATGACATTTATCTTTGGTGATTATATCTTTAACTCCCTCAATGACTATGTAGATGATATCGTGGTTAAATCAAAGACATCAGAACAACACGTTCAAGATCTTGACTTGGTACTAAAGCATTGTTTAAAATATGAGCTGAGACTTAACCCAAAGAAATGCATCTTTGGAGTCAAAATAGGAAAAATGCTTGGATTCATAGCCTCGGAAGCAGGAATATGGGTAGACCCCGATAAGGTTAAGGCCATAACAAACATAAAACCACCTAGCAACCTTATCAAACTTCGTGGTCTACAAGGTAGATTACAATTCATTAGACGATTCATAGAGAAACTAACAGACAAGTTGAGTCCTATGCAACATCTGTTGTGTAAGAATGTTCATTTTGAATGGACTCCACAGTGCCAAGAAGCCTTCAACAACATTTAAATAGCACTCGCTCAACTACCAACAGTTTATCCTCTACAGAACAATAAACCCTTCTATATCTACCTTGCTGCATCAGATTCATTAATCGCGTCTATGGTTTCCTAGAAATGAGATGATGGGACCAAAGTTCCTGTATATTACTTAAGCCATGCATTAGTAGCCCACGAAAAGAAGTACAACGAGGTGGAGAGGTCATGTTTAGCCCTTATCTTTTTCTTAAAGAAATGGTGAAATTACCTCTTCCGCAACCAAGTCAACATAATTTGCAAGGATAATGTGCTCAGAGCCATCACATGCAACATTTACGAGTCAAGTAGGATAGTGCGTTGGAAAGCCATGATAGCAGAATTCAACCTGCACTACATAGCGTAGTTATTAGTCAAGGGTCAAGCTATAGCAACTCAAATGACCGTATCACGAATGCACGATCAAGTGACAATAGAGCCAGAGTTTCCAGATGAAAATGTAAGCGCAATAGACATAGTGCCCGATGACTACGATGCCATTTTGAACTTTGATGGAGCATCCACCTCTCGAGGAGGAAGTGCTGCTGCCATTATTGCATATCCCTCCGGGGAGATCTGACCCTTTGCTTATGGCTTCAATTTTCACTGTACCAACAATGTAGCGGAGTATGAAGGTCTCCTTAGAGGCCTCATGGTAGCACTAGCATCAGGCATCACACAACTCGTAGTCAGAGGTGACTCATAGTTAGTTCTAGACCAAGTCATAGACGTTTACGTGTGCAAAGTGCAACACTTACAACCATACTGTGATTTGACTAAGCACATCCTGAAACGATTCGAAAACATAGATGTACAACATGTTTCCCAAAATGATAACACCATCATGGATGCACTTGCCACGTTAGCCCTGAACATATTGCCAAACATGTTCCACACGTTGCTTAGTTCTATAATCAGTTGTGACAAGCCCATAACCAACGAATCCCATGAACTTCCCATTGCATCTGTTAGCACGACGCAGGCCGTAGAATGGTATGATAACATAAAAGAGTACCTTTTACATGGTGAACCGTCTCAACATCTGACGAATGCATAGAAAGACACGGTTTGAAAACGTTCTCGACATTATACACTAATAGGGAACACGCTATGTCGAAAATCCTATGAGGGAATCTTACTGGTATGCATTAGTAGCACCGGTGGTCAAACCATCGTGGAGCAAGTACATGAAGGACTCTGCAGAGGGCACATAGCACCCAAAGCAATGGCAACCAAAATAAGACCTTTAGGGTACTATTGGCCACACATGGAGTATGACTGTTTCTCCAAGGTCAAAACGTGCCATACGTGTCAAAAACATGGTAATCTTATACATGTCCCACCCAATGAATTACATACGGCCCAGCTTACATGGCCTTTCCAGAAATGGGGGTTGGACATCATTGGACCAATAACTCCCCCATCTTCTGTAGGGCATAGTTTCATCATAACTACGACTGAATATTTTACCAAATGGGTAGAAGCTATCCCTCTTAGGAAGACCATGTCGAAATAGGTATGCAACATCATCCTGGAAAACATTGTGACCCGTTTTCACATTCCAATGACCATCATCACTAATAACGGGCTACAATTCAGCAGTGTCGAAACAAAAACCTTCTGTGACAGCTTAGGGATTAAACATTTGTTCTCATCTCCATATTACCCTTAGAGTAATGGACAAGTTGAATCTACAAATAAGACAATCATTACAGTGCTAAAAAAGATTCTTACTCAGAGCAAGAAAAGATGACATGAATAGTTGGTATACGCACTATGGGCTTATCGCACTATGCATCAGACTTTCATAGGTAAAACACCATATAGTCTTGTTTATGGTTCAGAAGTTGTTTTACCTTTGGAGTTGTAGGTACCATCTTTAAGGATCACACTCTCCGGACTCCTCGATGAGAGTCAAAACAATGACTTGCACATTGTTGACTTGGACTCGGTGGAGGAGGAACGTACACGTGCGCTCGACCAGATCGAGTGGTATTAGAAACAACAACAACGATTCCATCAACACGACATTCACAAGCGCCTGATCAAAGAAGGTGACCTCGTGCTTAAGGCGGTACGTGAACATGTAGATAAGTTTGCGGCCAACTGGGAAGGGCCATACTTGGTCACAAAAGCATGTGACAACGGAGCATTTAAACTTGCTGATATAAATGGTAATGAACTTCCTCATCCAATGAACCACCTGTACCTCAAACCATTCCATATCTAAACACCTCAGGTACGTGATCGTCCTGGCATCATGATGGTAAACTGATACCACAAATCATCCTGGCGTCACAACGATAAACTGACACCACAGTTCGTCCACAATGAAAATAAACTAGCACTCGTTCAGTACGACATTAAACTACCATGGTTTCATTCACCAGAGTCCACTAAGACTATAAACCGATTTGCCTCTCTGTAGTCCGCCAAGACTATAAACTAGCAATGTACCATCTGCTATCATGCTAAAATGGCAATGTCCAATGGGTTATGACATAAAACTAACCCATGATAGTCCACTATGACTATAAACTGGCAACTTCGTCTCTAGCCTCTCGATCTGTAGCTGCATTCAGACTTCATCAGAGCTACTGCCTCATTCATCATCAGTTGATCCTAACAACATTACTACCATTCATATTCAGTGTCTGAAATCTCATCTGGTGCCTTTGTTTCCGCAGTTGCTATTCAAGTCTAAGCTTACTCACTCACTTGTGGTTTTCTTGTTTTCTTGGAGTTGTGTTTGCAGGATGACACTCAAAGGTTTTCGTACGACAATGCACTTCGTCACAACAGCAAGGTATCACGTTGTTCCTAATGCACGTAACAAGGTTAATCAAGCCATTCACTAGTACATTTCCATTTCCCAATACATCCCCCATCTGTTCTTCAACATACTCTACTCAGTTACACACACCCAGTGCACCCTAAAACATTGAACACACCGTTGCACACTGTAATGCTCCTAAGCGATTGCAACACACGACATGGAATTCTAGCATGAGTACAAGATCAAAACAAAGCTCATTTTCAAAGAAAAAAAAAGGAGACCCTTGGCACTTTCCATTCAAGCCCCAGGCAGGAAGGTAGTCGTCTCGGAAGCAAGTACTCATGTCTCAAAAAAAATCATATCCTGTGGCTTTGGCTATCCGCCAATAGGTTTCCTTTAACACCAAACAAGGGGCCTGTTCCTCCAAAGAACACAACACACCATCACGCAACCAACGAGTCCTCTTAAACACTAAACAAGAGTCTTGTTTCGCTGAGTCTGCTAAATAATGGCTATTGACAAGGATCAACATGACCTGTCTACACACCAGAGCATCTCCTTCACCATGCACAATCCCTGGATCAATTCCCGATCCCCACAATTTCAAATTCCCTATTCGACAAACTACATTTTCCCAATCACATGTACTACCGAACACGGTGTGATGACATCTTGCCAAGTGCCAAAGGATAATATGTCTACCAATCTTCTTGTGGTGTTTTGTACTTCTTTGTCGATGCTTCTTGGGTCAATTCCTCCAAGCGTCAACAAAGAGGGGCCAATGAAACACCACAAAATTCTGAGCTTAGTACTTCGCCAATAAGAATCGAGCTAAGTCATGATGCTCCCCAACATGACTGAAGCTTGAGGACCTCACAGACAGCTTCGAACGAAGCTAAATTGAGCAAGAAATGGTTCACTGGGACCCACAGAAGACTACATCGACATTAGGCATCAAACCTAGCAAACTTCGAGCTCAAAATACTTGGTTTTCACTAAGTGTGCATCCTGTACACTAGCCTATACACGCCCAGCGTATGGCCCAGCGTGTAGCAAATTTTGAGCCCCAAAAACTCATCAAAACAGGCCAGAATCGAAGGTCTAAACTCCCCATGACCTTCCCTAAGGTCATAGGTAGGTCTCAGGCTCCTAATGATCAAATTTTTGGCACCAAACGGGTCATTTTCTGCCTACACACTGGCGTACACGCCTAGCGTATAACTTCAAAGGTGACCCAAAATAAGCACTTCAGAGCAAAATTTCCACAAAGCAGTGACTCTCAGAGACAAGGCATTTGTTAGGAATCATCAAGGACTCAGGAAAATAAAATTTTGACCTTGAAATCATGCACCATGCAGTTCACATGCTAAGCAAATGCATCCTACATGCCCAGCGTGCATGCCTAGCATGTACGCCTAGCGTGCACACCCAGCGTGTAGAACAGCGTACACCAGTTAAAGCTTTCCAGAACCCTATCAGATCAAGTCCAACGAAGCTGAACATCCACAAGAAACATTCTCATGACATCAGAGCTCAAATCTGATACTTCCTGTTGTAACAGTAGTTTGTAAAAATGAATTCTTTTGTTTTAGTCAAGTCTGTACGTTGAGTTCACATGCCCAGCATGTACACACTGGCGTGCAGTGATACACGCTAGCATGTAGCTCACTACATAGTTGTAAAATTTTTGCATTCGGGCAATGTAGCCACCTATCACCCAACCTGAAATTCTCTCATTCGCGGCCACTCACACCGTCTCAAATTCGAATTATGTGCTCTAGGATCATATAAAAACCCCGATTTTCGACTAAATAAGGGGGTCGAAAAAAATTAAGGAGACACACATAGAGCACAAGAGCACAAATTGGAAACTGGAAATACACCTTGCATGCTGATCATATAGCCTTCACGCTGAGCCTGCAGTCCAAACCAGTACACCATCATCCCTTCATATCCACTGGGGCTCTTCACCCGCCTTGTGTCAAACCCACAACTATGTTTAGACCGGTGCGCTGTAATCTTCATTTTGCAATAAAGTTGCTTTATTTTCAATCAAGATCTGTTACAGTTTCATTTATTCTTGTTACATTTTTGCTTATATTCCTGCACGTTTATACATCGGTTTAAGTTTGTCACGTTGTTTACAAATAACCCAGCGTATTGCATATCGGCATATGTTTGGAAAAATCCTTATCTGATCCACGTGCGGACCACCCAAGGTACTCTACCTTCGTTAGTTCCAGCTCACCCTCAAGCGAAGGTAGGGTCTTCTGTGCTCGTTCATAGATCTAGCAGTGCCTGTCCCATTCCAGCCCTGCACTGAGGATTTCGGATAGTACACCTTGCAGTGCTTGGAATAGGATTTTATTACCTATTATTTATTACCTTACAGTAGCGCAAAATGAGTACGACTTGATTACGAGCATTTAAGAATGTGTACGGATAATCAAGGAACGGATGCTCATCATGATTAGATTCTCTCTCACCCTTATCTCCTAGTAACGCGAGATGAGTACGACTTGGTTACGAGCATTTAAGGATGTGTACGGATAACCAAGGAATGAATGCTCGTTACGCTTAAGCTAGTTAAGTGGCTTAGTACGACCACTTCGAGCACGTGTGTTATGCGTGGGATCTCAGTAACGATTAGCGTTTGGTAACCACGGTTGCATCGGTTCAGGGTGTGTATGGCAAGTGGGAACGGATGCTGACACTAGGTAATTTAGGCTTAGTGCATTAGTTAGAGTTAGTACTTAGTTTCTCAACCCTTCCCTCATTAGCATAGAAGACATAAACATAAAAGACCATAAAAATCATATACCTCAAACTTGCTTAACCATACACCGTGATAACTACAAGTAAGTCTGGGAAGACAATGAATAATTAACCCTAAGTGTTTCATGGGGCGCGTAGGCATTTATTCTGCGGAGTTCGACCAGATCATGCATGCTACGCTCGTATTCGTATGGTTGAGTGTAGGGGTATCTTGCCACTCATCACTGATATTCAAAAAGCTATGTATGACTACTTTCAAGTAAAGACTATGATAAAGAGCATTACTGTAAGTATTCGAACAGAGGAAAGTAAGAACAAGACAAAAGATGTTGTACAACCAGCAAAAAGAAAAGTGCTTAAACAAACAAAAATAAGTTTTCAAGTTAAAATAAAATAAAAGCTAATATCAATGTTGCAAAAATGTTTTATACAAATGGAATTTAAACTTGCACATACTCCTTCATTCAAAGAAGCAATTCATTGTGCCATTGAAGCAGATAATATTTTTAAATTTTAAATTATCATTTTTTATTTCAAATTATTAGTAAAACTAATATTTTTATATGGTAGGTCCATCTTATATCCCTCCAACTGAAGATAAAATTCAAAATAATCTTCTTGATGAGAGGTATGAACTTGGCATGAAAAAGTTGGAAGAATGAAAGCAATTTTGACAACTTGGATGGATGGATTGATATTCGTCAACGTTCATTAATTAATATTATAATTAGTTATCAACTTAGACCATTTTTTCTTAATACTATGGATTGCTCCAATCATATAAAAGATGCTAATTTTCAAGCCAAATTAATAGAGACAACAATTGCAACTATTGGTTCAAGCAACATTATTCAAATTATAGCAGATTCAGCTCCTGTTTGTAGGCATGGAGGAAAAATGATAGAAATGATTCATCCAAATATATTTTGGACTCCTTGTTGTGTTCATTCTCTAAATAATATAGTTTGTGATATTGGTAAAATTGATTGGGTGAAAAAGCTTATTATAGATGCAAGAGACATACAAATTTTCATTTGCAATCATCATTATTCAAATTCCTTGTTCAGGGAATGTAGCAAAAATAAGACTTTCAAAAATCCTATAAAAACAAGGTAATAGAATACAAAAATCTATATTGTGTTTTTAAGAAATTTGATTTATTAATTCTAAACTAATTATAAATTTTGTGAAACAGGTATGCTTCATATTTCATAATGTTGGAGAGAATGCAAGAGATACAAGAATCATTACAAACAATGGTTATAACCAGTAAATGGAAGAACTGGGAGGAAGCCAACACAACTACGGGAAAAAGTGTTAGAGAAAAGATTTTATCAGATAAGTGGTGGAAATAAATGAAGTAAGAAATAATTTATTTAAAATATAATTCTTTATTTTTTATTGTTTGCATCTTTATATTTTGTTAAAAATAAGTATTTGCTATATTGTAGGAGGATTGTTAGCATGCTGCAACCTATTGTTGATTTCATTCGTTAGGCTAATACAGATACACTTGCATTAGGAGAAATTTATGTAATTTATGAAAATATGTTAACAGAAATTAAGAAAAAAAGGTTATAGAAATGGATAGCTCTCTTGATTTTTATAATGCTTAGTTACTTCCATTGATTCTAAAAAGATGGAATGCTACAAATACCCCATTGCATATGGTTGCATATGCATTAAATATTAAGTGGTATTTTTCAAAACATAAACATAAAAATCCAACAAGGCATTGTGATGATTTTGATGTAAGAACAAGCTTTTTAGAATATGTTAAACAGTTATATTCACCTTGTGAGGCTAGCTTAATTAAAAAAGAATGACTTCAATTTACTAAAGGACATACAAAAGCATTTAAATGTGAAGATGCTATACTTGATATGGATGGAATAACTCAAGAAGATCCAACTAGATGGTGGATTTTGCATGGTGGAGATATTCCTAGATTTTACACTTTAGCAGTGAAGCTTCTTTCTCACGTAATACAATCATTTTTTCATTAAACATATAACAAATATTAATACGTATTAGTTTCCTTAATTAATTTATGAAATATGATATTTTATATATCATTATGCATTCTCTAAACACCATGATTAGTAGGCTATTAGGTTTGAATCTTTAAATGAGTTTGTTTATTGATGAAGTTTTGAATAATTTATAAAATGAATCTTTTAACAATGCAAAAATTTATTCTTGTTTTTATCATTTATGTAGGTTGCATCTTCTTCTGCT
>MNCI01012347.1:0-21258 GCA_015680685.1 Gnetum montanum
TCAAATTTTTTTCTATCTTCAACTTTAACACATTTTTTCTTTTTTTTAGTATCATTTTTTCTTGAATATAAGGATAGTTATTCAATAAATGTTCTTCACAATGATAAAAGTTATAAAAATAAAAAGATTATAAAAATTATTTGGCTAAATATAAGTCTTCCCACCTTGTTGTAATACCAATACCTTTTTATGATTAAGAATATTGATTTTAATATAAACATTTCTATGAAAACTAACTACTATTGAAATAGATTCCATATGCTTAATGGAACCAAGAAAACCAGTAAATTCCTACTTAAACTTCTAAAAAAATCACTAGAAGATTAAATAGCTTGACAAAACATGGAAGTTTAGAATATTCTTTAGAATGGTCATTAAAATCTAGAGTCCACTTATGAATAATTAGCATTATACTTTGATGTATAAATGATCCTATATCTAGGGTAGATTGTTCAATCAAAATATTGCCTAGCTCAACAACCAACAAAAGGAACAAGAATAACAATAGGCATGAAGCACTTCAATGTCATGTTTTTTTCATCATACTATTTAATTATGAAGTGAAACTTTAGTTATGAGGATGGTAACCAAAAATTTAAATGAATACATATTTTGATATAAGATAAAGAACTAGTGACTCATATAGATCATCAATGAAAACAAAATCATGTGTGTTAATTGAATTTACATCACTAGAAGAAGGTGTTACAAATTTTTGATCAACAATTTGTAAATTTGCAATTTGAAAATCAATAGAAATATCTACATCTACAGAAAAAACATAAATTTCAACATTGGTTGAAAAACTTGGGAGTAATATTGAATCCTCCATGGGAGAATTCTAGAAAAATCATGTTCACTGGAAAAAAATTAGATTAGCATAAAAAATCAAATTCGCTACAAAAAATCAAATACATTAAAGAAACGTCAAATTCCCTCACAAAAAATCAATTTTTGCTAAAAAAATTAAATCCATTGGAAAATTAGGCATGACTAATCTAGTGTTTTACTTTCATATTCATGAAAAGATAAACTTCTTCCTTTAGCCTAATAATTAGGAGAGGGGTATGAGATCTTGAAACTTTTTTTAAAAATATTTTTAACCCCTAAGATATATAGTCAAATTAGAACTTTATAACTTAGTATTTCCCACTAGAATCGAATCCATAATTTGGAGTATCCAAATCAAGAGATTTTCCACTTATATCAAGTTGAAGAATTGAGGTCAAGTACTCTACATAGTAGAAATAATTGTATGCATCTAGTTTCTACCACAACAACCCACCCATATTCATTAAATGATCATTACATGAATAAAGGTAACATGATAAGAATAGTTTTAAGAGTTCATTGTGAAAGTAGAATATTTTTAAGCTGAATGAGTATAAAATTAGCATGTGTTATCCAATTTTTAAAGTATATAGTGCCTACGATATGTCTTGAGGATGGTGGTATTGTGAGTACAAAGAGGTGTCATCAAACTAAATTTCTACTCTCTAGATACTTAAAATATTTTATTATATAATTTGTGTTAAATCTACCTTTAGTTTTATGATATTAAAATCATAATCCTTTAAAATTTTTTCCTAAGCTTAATCAAAGTTGCACATTTAACTCTTTACATTAAAGGTTTCAGCATATCCTTAAGCCATTACCCTTCAAAGACCATGACAACCAATATTCTATGAGAGTAAATATTAATCCTTTATAATGATATTGTTGGGTTAATCAATGACATATTGAATATTCCTAGATATTGTCATTTTATATAAATTATTTAAAGTATACACACACAAGATATTGGTCAATTGGTTAGGCCTTGCACCCAAAGGTACTATGTTTAAAGCTTACCTACACCTTGTGCATGCAATTATAAAAAGTATATTATGCATTCTTTTATTTTGCCTAAGTCAAGGGTAATTTTCATCCAACAATGACTACAAGAGGTTGAATTTTCGAATTTATTTTAGTGGATTCTCTTCTTATGACATTGGTGTGGAATTTTCAATCTCTAGTAAAGAGTCTAAATAACATTGATGTAGAATTTTCAAGCTATGATGTAATGAATTTTTAATTTATGGCATAACGTACTTTGTGTTTGATTATCTTAGTCATGAACAAGGTATCACTAATGTGGATGTATTATTATTTATTAATATATTTTTTTATTTTTAGGGATCTACTATAAGAACCCACCATAACATATTGTCATGATTTAGACTAAATATTTTTTATTTTTTAAAAGAATAAAATCATAACTAATGAATCGTGTTTTGCTAGCCCTGATATCAGATCCTTGATATCGTAGCCTGGATAATGATATCGAATACACAATATCGTGACTCCTATGTAAGCCTATAAATACCACATTCCTGTGCACAGTGAGGGGAATCAGTTAGTGTAAGAATAGAGTCTTTTTGTCATTCTCTAGTTAATTTCAATTCTTTCCCTAGTGCATGCCCGCAGTGTGATGATTGTAATTGTATGGAACATTTATTTGAGTGTGATGTACTTGGACATGCACATGACCGACAATAAAGATCGAGATTACTCCATCATTGCAGCATTCACTTAGTTTTAATTGTTTAATTATTATTGTTGTTTATTGTTTTCTTAATTAATATTTCTTTACCATCATTTATTACTCCTATTGTTAAATGTGGAATGACTACAACTTAATCACGAACATTTAAGTGTAACTACTTGGTAACCTAATAGTGCATCTAGGAGCCCTCAAGTAATATGCACTTGGTAATCCTAGAAGTAGTACACAAGGTCCAAGATGTGCATGGATGATTAAGGACAAATGATCATCACACTTAAGCTAGTTTAGACTTCATTCCCCCTTATTAGTTTAATTAAGATTATTTTCCATTGTCTCTAGGAGTAGCCTAGTGTTAGAAATCATATCATACACCTCACTCTAGAATAAACCATACATGACAAAGAAAATACTAGTCTAGGTGGAAAGACAACAAACTATGATCAACGTGTAACTATCTAGATACCACAACTAGTCCATCTGCGGAGTTTGACCAGAACATGCATACACACTCATATTCGTATGGTTGAGTGTAGGGATACCTAGTCGCTCATCATTGGTGCCGTTGCTAGGGATGGTGCTAGTTATTTAAATTAGTTACATCATCCAAGATCACTGTAACCAAGCCTTGATGATATATATTTTGGAAAGAAGTAATTTCAAATAAATCACAAGCAAATTCACAATAATGTCTCTCTCACAAGAGTATAATAATGCAACAACTAGTAAGGCAATTCATTGGAGAACCAATAAATTATACAATGATGAAGATGAAGTTTGGAGTACTCAATCTGATGCAGGGGTCTCCTATGTACATAAATGAAGGCAACATCATCCCAACTCATAAATTCATAACCTACCTAGTGATGATGAACCCCTACTAGCCACTACGAGCCTAATGCATATACAAGAGCCTGTTCGAATAGCCTGTAGGCATCGTAAGGAAAGTTTTTTCCCTAGGCTTGATTTAAACAACTTTCCCAAGTCTTTAGAAGGCTATGTTTTAGATCCCCAACATCATATACAAGCCTTTCATGATGCCTATGTATGGAACAATATTGATAATGAGTGACAAAAACTTAAGCTCTTCCCTATGACACGCGTTGGCCAAGCAAAAGTATGGTATAGGTCCTTAAAATCAAAATTAATTTGACATTGGCCGACAATGGTAGAACTCTTCACTGAAAGGTACCAAACCTATGTAAGAGTGTCAGCCTTAAGGAGACAAATCCAAGAGTGGAAACAAGCAAAACATGAACCCTTGGACATGGCCTTAGAAAGATACTATTCATTGTTAAAAAATTGCCTAGGCCATGGGTTCTCCGAGGAAAGGCTAATGTATCACATCATGGATCGGCTCCATAATGAAACCAGGGAGACCCTACGGATGTATGCCCTAGGTCAAATATATGACCTATGAACCCACCAATTCCAAGAGCTTATTAAGTGGGTAGCAAAAGAAGAAGGAGAAATAGCTAAATGGAAGAGTTTTGAAAGATTTCAATAGGACCAAAGTCTCAAAATAGCAAAGGTCCATGATCACGAAGAGGAGAAATCAACTCACTTCAAGGAGGTGAAATCATCTTTTCCACTACTACAATCACTAGATGAAATTGAGGCAAAGATCAATAAGATGATAGAATGGATGCATATAAGATGTGGAGAATATGCCAACACTATTAGAGGTGGAACTATGCCAAATCAAGAAATAGGACTGGACACCATGCAACAATTAGAACAAAGGATTGAAGATAATATGAATAGGAGTAAAATTGTCAATCATACGTATTAATGTGATGTTTGCCTATATGATCATCCCAAAGGCCAATGCCTAGTCTTGTCCCATTTACATGAGCATTGGAAAGGAATGCTACATTCAAACTTCATACAGCAATACCGTATTTAATCGCAATGGTGAAAATCCCAGTCATGGGGGAGACCACAGTCAAGCTAGTCATACCCTTCATACCACCTGAACCAAAGTTCTTATTATGTTCAACATCCTATTTCCCTAACTAGGTCAACATCTTCTATTGCACCACATTGTTCTCGTTCTACTGAGTACTATTAGCCCATGCCTTCTTTAATAAGATCACCACCTCATGTTCCTTACACTCCTTCTCATCCTTAATATTCTCATCCTTCACCTCCTTCTACATCACCACCAGTATTACCAGAAGGTTTTGCACCACAACACTAACCCATGAACATTACTTGTGTTGCTACTGTCAATAGTAGTGGGAGTCCTCCACAACATCGGAAGCGTCCTTTCTTTAGGTGTGGCCATAGAAAGAGACAACACAATTCTGAAACCACTGCATCCTCCAACTTAGCATAAGCCCAACACTATGATGCACCTTCCTCTTCGAACTCAATGCCTTTTTTTACCTTATCTAGGCCACCAATCAGCACTCCAACAACCATGCGACCCAATGAATATGACCATGTAGGGAGACATATCGATCCTTACATACCATCTTATGGTCACGGGTGCCATGGTGGGTCAACTCTTTATCACATGACTACATCTTATAACTTGCCCCACTACATTTACTTTAACCAAGTGTGTGAGCCCCAATTTGGGTATATTTCAACCACCACATCCAAGGACGCCCAGTGGTTTGGATATGACCAAACTCCAATATTACCAAAATGTGTGGATCCAAATTTTTCATTTATTAATTCTAACCATGCTCAAAGGCTTAGTCATGGGGGATATCCTCCATTCTAACAAGAAGAATTAGTAAATGCTTTTTATTTTCTTTGATTTTACAATTTTTTACTTTCCAGTTTTTCATTTCCAATTTTTTTTTTTATCTTTTTGAGAGTAATCTCATCGGTGAATAAAATACTCATGTGACTTGCCAGTTGAGGTGTTGTTCTATGCTATTGAGTCTCAGGTGCTTAATTATTTGAACAAGTGATCCCACAACATCCACCCATCCATTCTATTAATAAGAGGTTCTACTTTGGGTACAATGATATTCTTGACATCATTAAAACTTAAACTAATTTTTTACTCATTATGCCTAGAGTAAAAAAAATGATGGACTAAGAAGGAATGACTAGGATGTGACATCAAGGGGACTTTTGGATTCCCTTTGGTGACATCTATATGTGCTATCATGCAGCTTGGTTGTACTAAGGTCCTTGTAGATCTAACAAAAAATGGAAGTAAGAGTAATAAAGGCACTCAATCAAGAAACTCAATGCTATTCTGGGGATCCCACTAGAAAGACATGCACCCATGCTTGAAGGTTGGCAGCTTCTCTGGTTCACTGTTGGAAAAGAACAAAGTGCCAAATTAGTTGAAAAAGAAAAAAAAAAGAAAAAGAAGAAAATAAAGAAAAAAACAAAGAAAAGATCAAGAAAAAATGTTTGCTGCACCAAAATTCCAAAGCACTCCTCCCTTGACCAAAATGCCAAGTGATCATACGCCTTGCTATTGTGGGGCTCTTATGGTTGTCCATCATTGGATGAAACAATGCAATGTCATTGATCAAAGGAATGGACTTAGTCTTGATTTTGGAGCGATGGGTTCATGACATATTAATCATGCCCTACACTCAGGATTCATTGTGCCCTAGGTCAATTACCTCAAGTTCCAATCTCTGCAATCCCTTCTACGATTCACCTCATCTCGTTGTTCTTATATTTTTGTCTTTTGTCTTATGTAGCATCAAATTCATACCTCATAATGGTGGTATCTACATATGTGTGTTTTGTTACACTAGTGCAAATTACATTTATCCCTTTTAGTGTCTATGGACATTTCTAGGTGTGGTTACGTAAGGGCATGATAGGTAGAAACCGACTTTGGGGAGGACCCACTTGTGTAATTTTTGTAATTTGCACTCATTGCACATCATCCTCATATCATTTTATACCCTCCAACTATTACATTGCTACAATAATCTTTCCCTTTATCATCATCTTCAATTCCAATGTTCCTATGCACCACAACATGTCCTTTTTCCTCATCCTCTTCATGAATATCATTGTTAAATTCCACTTCATTACATTTTCGGTGCCTTTAGGGTTCTTTCACGTACCCTATATCTTTCAACTCAACCATAAATCCTTCATTTTTGGCTTTGGAAATTCAAAAATTTATCAATTTTTCCAAGTACCCTATTTCAAAAGGGTCTTGATAATATCGAGTCCAACATGATATTGGGTCCGTGTTATGGGATACATAATATCGCATCCATAAAAACCTATATATAGGGAGCCCCTGCATAGGTCAACATCATTTTGCACTATTCATGTGAGGGGACTTCAAATTTTCTTCCAAAAATTTCCTAGCTTGCACACCTATCATTCCAACATCCATAACTTGCTCATCAACACTTCGATTCTTATTTCAATCGAACTTGCTTAAACCTGAAGTGTTTAACTTAGTCATGGGGGAAGGGTATGCTCCAAGTTGTGCATATTTTTTTTCAGAATTCATCATTGCTCAAAGGATATCATAAAGGGTAAATGACATTAATAATGTTAAAACCATTTGCCAAATTAATTTTATCTCTTCACCCAAACCATGAAAATTATTTTTTGGAGTCATCTAATCAAACTAGGCCCAATATCAAAACTTTTAGGGGACATTTTCGTAAAATTTTCTAACTCTAGATCACACTAAATAAGAAATGAATTTATTAAAGGCAAAAAGTAAGGTATAAATCAAATTTTGTAAATAACCTTACTAATAGTCAGTCCCATGTGATTGCAGATGGCCCCTTAAAGAGGATAATAAGGAGGACCCTCTCAAGGTGCATTTGAATGACCAAGGAGAGGCAAAATCCAGGCGTATCTCAAGGAACATATAGAATAGGAAGCATAATCATTCAGCATCCATCAAGAACCTCTAGTTACTGTGTAATCAAGACATGTTAAAGGAGGAAACGGTGGAGCACTTGAACAAGGAAAACATCGCACATTGTCGCTGGAATGTGTTTAGATAATTCATGAAAGGTCCACGTCAGTAGCTATGATTGTGGAATTTAACTTTGAACCTTTCATTGAGTTTACTCTCGAAGCAATTAGGGACAAACTTAAAGCATCCCCACTGTGGCCTATTCTCTTTAAAAGTGGTGATTGGTACCTGGGAGAGATGTACCAATTTTGGCACAATAAAGAAGAAGGCACTACCATTGATATTGGTGGTGTTTCTGTTGATTTCTCTGCCAAATCCATTTCAAAGGTGTTGAATCTTTCGAACACAAGGCCTAAAGTTGCTCACTTGTCCACTCGTTCTGATGCTGATGCATGAAAGATATGGTTGAAAAGGGTGTACGACAAGGAAGATAAAGCATATGGAGAACTAATACTTGAAGAGAGAATCTACTTCAAAATTGGCACATATCACATCTTCCCCACAAAAGGTTTAAACAAAATTTCCACATATGTGGCTAGAGGAAGTGCCATCTTGATGGGAAAGATTAATGCCAACCTAACCCATCTATATCTTATAGAAATTTTGAGGCATCTTGAATAATGTATGACAAGTAAGTTCGCATTGCCCTTCCCCTGCCCCATTAAGGAGCTATGTTGATGTGCTAGAATTCTAGGGTACACCAATGACATCCCCAAAAAGGCCCAAAATGCTTCATTTTTTGAATTATTGAAGCCACCAACCCCAAGAAAAAGTGCTAGTGAGTCATTGGAGCCTAAATAAGAATAGACAATGGGGCCCATTGCACCTCAAACTACAAGGCCTAGCCAACTTCCAAGCACAAGGCCTAGTCAACAATAGGAAGCAAGGCCCAACACAAGCTAGCATGACCAACTGCCACCACCACTGCAATACTATCGACCATCGATGAACCCTCTCAGGGCCATCACTGAAATGGTGAGTTGGGGAAGTCATGATGAAGTCAATCTCTTCAAGGTTATTGATGATGTCGCACAACCCATGATCTTAGTTGATCACTCATGGGATGAGGTATCTATTCAAATAGGAAGAGGGAAATCACACTGGTCACAACAGATCTTTGAGAATACTACATCTTTTCATGTGCAATTAGAAACTAGTAAAGGCACCACAATAGTGGTCATGCAGCACCAAGATGCAGTGGGAGCAGTAGAAGTGGTCACAAACCACATAAAAGAATCATTTAATGTCCTTGTTGTGCCACCGACGAATTTTACAGGATCACACAATGCTCAAACTTTGGTCAATCCCTTGATGACTCCTACAGAGCATGAGGATGTTCTAGATCGATTGCTACAAACAGGACAAGTGATGACGTCCCTGTTTGACATCCCTCAAAATGTTACAATAATTCAATCAAACCTCATCTCCACAAAAGGGAAGCTAGTCATGGCAAAGGTCAAGGCCGAGCATGCAAAGGAGAAGTTAGAAAGACTCCAAGAAAAGCTCGTTACCTTGTAAGTTGCACAATAGGATTTGTCCCAATTCATCTCTACAGACCAACAAAACTCCTTCCAAATAGATCAACTAAATAAATTGCTAGCAAAAAATAAAAGAGTGGCAGAGGAAAAGGAGAAGGCTGATTGGGATGCTTCCAAGCCACAAGCTCAAACATATGCACATGCCAAAGCACTCAAGGCCTTACAAGAGGAGAATAAACAACTTGCCACTGATAATCTTTGGTTTACTATAGTGAAAAAACAAAAGAATATTCTTGAGAAAAATTTTTAGCAATAGTGGAAATAATTAATAAGGGTCAACCAGGATATGAATCGCTTGTCCAGAGAAAATAGAACCCACTCAATGGAGGAGGTATGCGTGATCCATCAAAAGATGGCAATCGAAATAAGTGCGTGGCAGAACAAGGCCAAGTGACATGAAAAACTCAAAGAACATTTCAAAGATCAGGTGGGGATGTACAAGCAAGTGATTGAGAAAGAAATCCATATGGCCAAAGCCCACATTAACACACTCAGTGCTCATAATGCTAATTGGTGGGCCATATTGGATACTTATGCCTTCACTCACCAAGCTGAACTGAAAAGCTAGGACTTGCAGATACAAGACCTCATGGAGTACATGGAGTTGGCAAACCTACGGTATGCCAACTTGACCATGTTGACAACAGGCTGCCCAAGAATAGAATTGGAAAAGCAGGTAGCAACCACCTATGCAAAGTATGAAACAAAATTTGCTAAGCACAAGAAGATGCTGTAGAAATTAGGGGTGGAAAATTCTGAATTAGAGGTGGTCAAGACTAGCTACCAAGGATAGAAGGATGTCGTAGTAGATTTGGCTCGATGGCTCACGGACTACTAGGAATACAAGGACAAAGCCAGAGCCTATGAAGAGGAATGATGGTTGTTTGCAGCCTAGTATGTTAAGGCCAACTAGATGTTTCCGCAATTGCCATGCCCATGGGAGGTGCTAACTCCATCAAACATTGGAGCATTAGCATGGACAGCAAAAAATCCCCGAATTGAAGAAGAAAAGCTTCAGGCACTCCTTCAAAGACATCAATTTCCAAAACCTAGAGCACAAGATAACGAGAAGAGACCCATGGTGGAACCATCGCCACCTAGAATCACATGAGTTCCAATAAATTTTGACTTTTGAAAATTCTATATATGTGTCCCAATTTTGTTTTGTTTTGTTTAATTCCACACTACGACATAAGTAATTCCTAGTTAGTCAAAATAATCCCATACCTATCCACTGTGTAATCAATCGAACTCGTTCTCATTTTGTTTGACTCGAGGACGAGTTGTTATTTAGTCATAGAGGTATGATGAATCGTGTTTTGCTAGGCCCCAATATTGAATCTTTGATATTGGGTACGCGATATTGTAGCCTGGATAACAATATCGAATACATGATATCATGACTCTTGTGTAAGCCTATAAATACCACATTTAGGCGCACAGTGAGGGGGAGTCAATTAGTGTAAGAATAGAGTCTTTTTGTCATTCTTTAGTTAATTTCAATTCTTTCCTCAATGCATGCCTAGAGTGTGATGATTGTAATTGTACGAAACCTTTATTTGAGTGTGATGTACTTGGACATGCACATGACTAGCAATAAAGATCGAGATTACTCCATCATTGCAGCATTCACTTAGTTTTAATTGTTTAATTGTTATTGTTGTTTATTGTTTTCTTAATTAATATTTCTTTACCGTCATTTATTATTCCTATTGTTAAATGCAGCATGAGTACAACTTAATCATGAACATGTTAAGTGTAACTATATGCTAACCCAGTAGTGCATTTAGGAGCACTCAAGTAATATGCACTTGGTAAATCCAAAAGTAGTACACGAGGTCCAAGATGTGCACGAATGATTAAGAACGGATGCTCATCACACTTAAAGCTAATTTAGACTTCATCCCCCCTTGCTTATTAGTTTAATTAAGATTATTTTCCATTGTCTCTAGGAGTAGCCTAGTGTTAGAAATCATATCATACACCTCACTCTGGACTAAACCATACGTGACAAAGCAAATACTAGTCCAAGTGGGAAGACAACGAATTGCGATCAATGTGTAACTATCTGCGGAGTAACCAACTAGTCCATCTGCGGAGTTCGACTAAGCGTACATGCTTGTATTCGTATGGTTGAGTGTAAGATACCTAGCCGCACATCAATAACAAACCTACCAAAAATAATAAAAATAAATAATGAAATTAAAATAGGGAGAAAATCAAATCAAAGCAACCTAGTAAAAGAGGAATCAAAACAACCTAGTAAAGTAGAATTTTAAAAATAAAAATAATAATCAAAATAAAAATAAATAAAATCAAAACCTACTAACAAAAATATATTAAAAAATAGGATCATAAAATCCAAAAAGGTTAGTGATATTTACCATGATGAACCCTTTTAAAAGTCAAAAGAAATACTAGGGGATTTTGAGTGCACTAATGTAATCAATAACACAATGCAGTGGTTCACAATGTTGTCATGTAAACGATGGTTCTGAAAACATGTGCCATGCATGCACGTGATGGCCATCCATGTGGTCGTATCACTTATACGGTATCCACCCTTTGTCTTGTCAACGTCCACTTTTATGGCCAAACGACATCAGCTCCTCATTTGTCAATTCCTTAGTGCCGTGCCGTAATGCACCACTGGTACGCAATGGCGCCTTCCTATCTTGGATCAAATTTCAACGGTGGTACCTAAGGGATGCGTTTTCTGGGTGTCAGGTCAACTTGCTACCGAATTCACGATGTTCAAATAACAACAATAATTTTGATGGGAGGCTCCCTTGAAAACTTTCGTCGGTGCAGTAAATCGAGAATCTTAGCAACTCAGCTACCTCATTAACTTTGAAGTTTGTATCTAGGGTGCACGACAAGTGCCTCATTAACTTTGACGTTTGAAGTTTGTATCCAGCGTGCACAAAACAAGGGGATGAGGACATTTATTTTGGTTGAGTAGTTGTGGTTTAAATTCTTGCTTTATGGTACTAGTGGGGTAGTCTTATAGTAGGGCCTTTTATGTAATAATCACATCTACTTTGCTATATAGGTAGGGATTCTGCTGCTAGTCCCAAATTGTTTTGTTTTACTTTAAGAAAAAAAAAACTTTTGATAATTCATTGTAAATATTGCAAATGGATAAAGCCTCCAATTTAGTGAAATTGAAGAGTGGTCATTTTAAGGTTTTAACTATTAACCATCATCCTATATAAAATGAATACCTAAGTTATCTTCCCCAAAAGGACAAGAAAGAAGGCTTTGATATCTGAGTGGAACATTGTATATGGATAAAGCCTTTAGGTGAAACTGAAATGTGGTCACATACCTTTGATTTTAAGGTTTTAACCATCATCCCAAATAAAATGAATAAAATACAATATTTTCTCTCATCTTTTGATTTTAGTTTAATTCCCTTTTTTTACTTGTCAAGTTTTAAAATTGAATGGAAGTAGAAACCTATATTTAAAATAAAATAATCAATTTAAATTGAGAGACTAGATAAACATATAGAAAGAACTATTACCCAATTATACATTGTGCAAAATGATATAAGTAAAACATTAATAGCACAAAATTATTATAATCACAAGAAACAAGAAAGAGAGAGAAACAAGGGAGATAAACAAGAAAGTAACTTCTTTTAACATTTAATAAAGATCATGCAAAGCTATTGCTACTTCATAGTAACCCTTACACTAGAGACCATACCCATGGAGACAACATACAATTAAATCTTTTGACATGTCTTCACCTTTCTTCTCCTTTTTACAAGAACAAGTTTTAGCTATCTAACAAAAACTAAAGCATCTAAAACTAACTTAACTTGAAAAAGTGAAATCTAAGTCAAGTTAACTAAAAATTTGTCTTCATATCTCTCATAAGAACTATATTCTTTTAAATATAAATTTTTCATGAACTAAACTTAAAAATTTTTATTTTCTAAACATTAATAAAATAAAGATCTTATTAATTGTGTGAACAAAACATTCTATTCAATAAACAAACATCATATTCTTTTAAATATAAATTTTTCATGAACTAAACTTAAAAATTTTTATTTTCTAAACATTAATAAAATAAAGATCTTATTAATTGTGTGAACAAAACATTCTATTCAATAAACAAACATCATATTCTTTTAAATATAAATTTTTCATGAACTAAACTTAAAAATTTTTATTTTCTAAACATTAATAAAATAAAGATCTTATTAATTGTGTGAACAAAACATTCTATTCAATAAACAAACATCATATTCTTTTAAATATAAATTTTTCATGAACTAAACTTAAAAATTTTTATTTTCTAAACATTAATAAAATAAAGATCTTATTAATTGTGTGAACAAAACATTCTATTCAATAAACAAACATCATATTCTTTTAAATATAAATTTTTCATGAACTAAACTTAAAAATTTTTATTTTCTAAACATTAATAAAATAAAGATCTTATTAATTGTGTGAACAAAACATTCTATTCAATAAACAAACATCATATTCTAAATATAGATTGAACAAAATAGCATAGCATAGCATGTATCATGAGGCAGAATCAAAATAACAGGATAGTCCATAACTTTGTTGTGTTATGCAACTCTATGGTTTTTCCCGAAACGGTCTCATAAACGGGCCATACATAGATACCCTCCTACCTTAAAACAATGGAATTGCAGGCTGTACTCTAACATCTGAGCTGACAATTACACCAACACAGAGCTCAGCCAGTGGCGATCTTGGCAAAATCATGGAGCACATGCTTTCCATTCAACTTGCCAGACAAATAGTGCTGCACATACTCCTTATGGATAAACCTCCTGTAAAGGGGTGCACCGTCCTGCTGCACCAGTTCATGTGCAGGCTCCACGGCTGAGTCCATGGCGCTGCTGTAGAACACAGCCACAGAGTGACGGCCACAATCTTTGTTAGGAACAGCACGGTGTTCAAAGCTTACTCATAACTTCAACCAGGTCACCAATGTTCACCACCGGGCCCCCGGCACTGGCCTCACGGCTTTCCACTTCCCATGGTGCAGCACATGTTATCCTACACAGTTGCTGTCCTGCAGCACCAGCGTTAGGCAGCTGCCGTCGGCGTGTGGTGTTAGCCCAAGCACTAGTTTGGGCTTCGAACACTGAGGATACATGTTCATCCTCATTGTCATTACTGTATCATCATCATCATCTTCATCCTCATCCTGGTGCTGATCAGTATAATGCTTTTCAGCACTACTACCACCCCACAGCTGAGCATTTGGCTGTGGAAGTGGTTGTTGTGTAGGCCTAAAGTGAGAGCCAGGGCTGAAAGCAGGAATCTGGCCACGCGGCGTATGTGGGATGAGTAGGATTTTACAGTACCTTCAAAGTGTGCAAGGCTACTGCAGGGCCATACAGAGAAGTCTACGTTGGATCGTGGGGCCAGGCTCAGGGAGAGCAAGTCGCACCAGTCCAGCTTCTGGTTTTCATCCACCACAAACCTCTGCCCGTAACCTCCGCCTAAATGTTTTCCTGGCCGTGGCTTGTATCTGTAAGAACCCAACAGAAAACAAGCTAATTAATTAATAATGATGATTGAACCCAGGTTACATATTCAGCTTCAGTGGCAAAGCTTAGATGGTGTGTCTCATCCATCCGCTGTTTCCAAAAAAAGCAATTAAATATATTTAATTCTAAGATGATTTACTGCAAGTCACTGGTAGACAACCAGTTATGAACAGATTCTGTCGATTTCTGTAATTAGTATCATGAGGGTTTTGAGTAAATGAAATTAACTAATTAAGGACATCGATCCCATTTCATTCTAAACCTTAGACATATTATAATAGAAGATTTTGATTGTTGTGGTTTGTATCTGTAAGAACAGATAAAAAAGCAAGGTAATTAATAAATAATGATGATTGAAGCAAAGCTCAGTTGGTGTGGTCTCATACATCCGCTGTTTGCAACAAATGCAATTAAATATATCTAAATCTAAGATGATTTAATCTAATTCACAGGTAGACTACCAGTTATGAACAGATTCTGTCAATCCTGTAATTAGGATCACGAGGATTTTGAGTGAATGAAATTAACTAATTAAGGACATCGATCCCATCCCATTCTATACTTATTAAAATAAAAGATTCTCATTGTTGTTGGAGTACCTTTGCTTCTCCTGCAGAGGCAGCTTGAAGAAAGCCCTGGAAACTTGCAAGATGGAGTCCATGAGCTCAGCAGGGATGCCATGATTGACGATCTGGAAGAATCCCCACTCTTGGCAGGCCTCGGCTAACCTCTGCAGTTCCTGCTGCTTGGTCTGCTCATTGTTCATGGCTGCCATATCTAGAACTGGAATCTCTCCTTCAACAGCATTATCATCAGTCTCATCCAGCTGAGGCCTCTCCTGGATGTCTCTGATGTATTTCTCTGGCACATGATCCGGCTGAGAACTGGATATCTCCTTCACACCCTCCATCGGCCATATGAAGTTGTTCAGAGACTTCCCTCCGTTCTCATCAGCAGCAGCAGCAAAATCATTTGCAAACGCAGAAGCCATGGTGGTAAAGAGAATCTTACAATACCTACCACCTCAGAGCTACAGAGATATATACACCCCCATGGCAAATGGGTTGGCCTTCATTCAAGCGGCAAGTTTCATGCTGCGTTATCTTTGACTACATGTCTGCGTTATCTAAAAATACCTAAACTAAAATAATAATAATGATCATCTAGAAATACAACTAGAATTCTTCACAAATCTTCACAAAATCTTGTGCTATGCATCACTATGCATGCTTGCCGTACATGATGCTACACAACAATTATGAATTTGTCCTGTAGTCTCTTCCCACGTTCCCTTGCCCGGTTAAGATATACGTGTTAGTTGAGCCCACCACGCTGACCTCATACTGCTGCAAATATTATAAATGCATTTTATACCTTTGGTTGGTAAAATAATTTCCATTTTGGACTGTTTTTGGTTGCTGTAAACCATGGCTAAGTAGCTAAAAAGTAGGTCACAAGGTTGAAGTTTAGTTGAGCGATTGGTCTTAATTTTGTCGGCTCTTACAAAGGTGCACTTGATTTCAACGGCTATCCTATTTTTATGTTTAACAGCTATAAAGCAATTTGCTAGGTGGATGGATCATTACTACTCCATTCCATTTTTAAAATAACGACGTTGACGCGAACACTTGGCCAGATTTACAAATGGTTTCTTTGCTTGAAAGCATGCTTCAGGGGCGCAGTATATTGCCAAGTTGATCCGGTTTAAAGGCAAGGTACACATTTCCTTGTTATACCTACTGTAGTCCAGAATTTTTTAAGGCGGATTCTCCTTGATTTTTATATTGTTCCTGTTGCCTTTTGACACCAACTATTTAAAAAATTTGGAGAAAAGTTCCGAGAGTATATTCAGAGTTCTCTACAAATAGGAGGAAACCAAAACACTTAAGATGACATACAGCCATTCAACCAAAAGGTTACTTCATGATCATGTGAACGGGTACCTGGCTGACGTCAATCACATGCCTCGCTCTAACAATCTCACCATGGATTATGGAATTTGCTTATGCTATATACTATGCTGCATAGTGGATTGCGTTGTGCCTTCCATGGTCATGAATTATGGATTATGTATCATTATGTGTGATGCACCATAGCCCATAGCCTAATCGAATTTGAATGGTACCATTCTTTTTTACATGAAGGGTGTTTTGTTAGTCAAGTATATGCTACAAGTTGCATTATTCTAAGTTAAATGGTCATGGAATATATCGTTACGTGCGTTATGGGTAATCCAATTTGAGACCGTAAAGGTACATGTATTTTTGATATGGACGGTGCTTTTAAGTTACCCGCACAAGTTTATAATGAATAAAGTCATGCTTTTCTTGATCACTAAAAATATATCATTAGTTCGTGTGATTTATCATACCCCTTGGAGAATTGATATAAAATATGTTTTTAAACGTTTTAAAAAATTTTTAAAGGGGTCGGGGATTAAAAATAATCTATCATTATTACGTTAATCTTGTCACAACAAAATAGGGTTAGCTACCCAAAAATAATGAATACTAATTAGTTTTTTATTTTAAAATATCAACATAGAGAAAAGATTTTGAAACTAAAATTGAAATTTTATTACATTCATAGACCTTCTAGATCTATTGGATAGGAGAGATATATATGTTATGAATTTTAAAAACATCATTAAGAAAGAGTAGGTCTAAGTTCCAACATTTTCTTCAAGTTTTAAGGCTACCTAGGCTTGTAGTCTCTAAAACCAAAGCCTCATCACGACTTGTGGTAATGACCACAACCAACTGCAGGACTCATGTACATTCCAAGTGAGGGAAAAGACACATTTTAACATCTCTTCAATTTTGAAGGCCACCATGACCCTATGACAACCCGTAGTGATGGCACCATGAGTCTACCACCACTTATGGTTAATGCAATTTTATATGTTGGGCATTGTTGGCTTATTTTTTGCAAATTTCTGGCCACCATGACCTAACCAAAACCACTCCATGACTCATGGTATACCCATATTTCGACCATGACCTAGTCCTCTTATCATGGTCCACTTGTAGTAATATATTTTAGTCATGACTTCTGGTATACCCATAATTTTTTGTTTATTAAAATCTTTACTACTATCATATAAAGTATCTGGAAAACCATTAAGAAAGGTGTAAAATCTAACACAGTTGCAAAGTTATGTGATAAAGTACTAAAGAAGGAATCTAAAGTGAAATATTAAGTTGATACTCAAATAGAATCCTCATAATAGGCAATGATCTCAAAGGAAATTGTCGACTAAAAGGGAAGGTAATTGCCACAGTTCTATCACAAGGAGAGAAATCATGATACAAATCATTGTTTTTATAATGCAAAGAATATAAAGGCAAAGATCATGACCAAGTAGTAAGTTAAAAAGTTTATCAAGAATCATGCTAAAAAGATTTAAAAAAACAAAAGAGCACAGTGATAATTATAGTAATCAGGGTTAGTCCTCCCAAAATCAAAAGCTAATATTGCTAATGTTGCAAAGGATGATGATTATGACTCTCAATCCTCCATTGTTGATTTTAATGTTATTGTAACTAATAATATTGATAACAGTTCTATCTATATTGATGTTGATGCCTCCTATCATTTTAAAGGAAATAAGTGCCTGCTATTTAATTTAAAGAAAGTAATGCTACCCCATTTCATTAAAATCAATAATGTTAATTTTTATTATTAATATTGTGAATGTTAGAGTCAATAATCTCTTGAAGAAAGTAATGCTACCCCATTTCATTAAAATCAATAATGTTAATTTTTATTATTAATATTGTGAATGTTAGAGTCAATAATCTCTTGAAGAAAGTAATGCTACCCCATTTCATTAAAATCAATAATGTTAATTTTTATTATTAATATTGTGAATGTTAGAGTCAATAATCTCTTGAAGAAAGTAATGCTACCCCATTTCATTAAAATCAATAATGTTAATTTTTATTATTAATATTGTGAATGTTAGAGTCAATAATCTCTTGTAAAATGATGCATGTTACTGTCTTGAGTTTGTTATGATATTCATTTTAGTATATAAATTAGTACAAGATGGTATAATAGTTGATTTTATTAAAAATCACTATGGTGAACTGTATTATTGTATAAATCATGGGAACCAAAATCTTACATTTGGAGTGCTAAATGGGAGAATATTCAAGTTGGTTGATAGCCACATAAAAAATGCTCAGATATTCATGACTCAACAAAGCATACTGAGTACAGGATATAAAGAAGTAAAAAATTTTGGTATCTAATATGTGGTTTCCAATGATATATTTTCAACTCAAATACAATCATGCCAAATATTAATGAGAAGGTGATAGTTCCTTCTCCCAAAATTCAAAAAATATTGTTATCTTATTACTTTCTAGAAGAAGATGTTAATGAATTACCAATGAATTGACTAAGAAGCACAAAAGATTTTTGATGCAAGATCACTTTGAAATAATTAACTTAGAGGAGATATTTAAAGCGAGTAAGTACATGAGTATGGACTAAGCACTTAAAAGTAAATGCTAGATGAATGTAATTAAGGAAAATATTAATTTGTTAAAAAAAGAATGAAATTTATAAGCTTAATAAGCCTGCAAAATCTCTTAGAGTATTTCCATGCAAGTGGATGTTTAAGATGAAAAGGAAGTTTGATCACACCATTAATAAGTATAATACATAGTTAGTGGTCAATGGATATGCATAATGTAAATATATACATTATGAAGAGACATTTTCCCTAACCATGAAATGGAGAACTATAAGAGCTATTCTTTATATTGTACCCATTTTTCTTTCCTCTTGTCAATAGTTAGGAGCTTGGATACGTCTATTTGTACATCAGTGATCATTTCAGCTCATCAACCATAATTTTGGCTTTAGTTTATGCCATATCTTGGAATTGATCTAATAACTAATAAGTTACATCGTTTTTTGCATCATTTTCAATAAGATTTCCTTCTTAGCTTCCAACAACCCTCTAACATTTAGGTTCAACATCCCAACATTGTCTAATGTCATTGCAGCATTGATCCAAGCATTAAAGCTTTATTTTAATGTTATTTTAATGATTTCTTCAAAACTAATGAAGAAAATGAAATTCAACATCATTTCTCATATCATTTTTCTATGTCATTTTCTTGCATCATTTTTATGTCATTTTCTTACATCAATTTCCTATGTCATTTTTTTGCATAATTTCTAATATGATTTTCAGCATTGTTTTCAAATAGTCATTTTTTATTCTAAGAATAATTTCAATGATTGATTTCAAAAATTTTTTATGCTTCTTATAAGTTTCTTGGATTTTTTAGCACTCTAAATTAGAAAAATCAATGTGTCTTAGCTTATAAATTTAGTGCTTGATCATTTTTTTAGTGCTCTAAGGCTAGATCTCTCTTAGGAATCTTTTAGCAGTTAGAACATCTTAATTATTCTTCAGTCTATCAAAAGCATCTCTCATCTTCCAGTGTTCAACATCTTATACCAATGATTCATTTGTGTTATTCTCTACAACATCAATTATCTCCATTATTCCTATCCATTAATGGTCAGCAAAGGATCTTAAGGAGGCTATATTAGATATGTGAGGAATCATAATCTAACCTTTTTCATCATCAACCTATACCCATAAGTCATATCTCAAAGTTCCTCAATGCATTATTGTATCTTAAGAACATCTTATTTATACAAACTTTCAATTTTGTTACTAATCTTATGCAAGGATTTCCATTCATTTATTGTATTATCAAAATCAAAGAAATAAAGCTAGGGGTTTTTCCCTCTTTATTTCATTTTCTTTTATCATTTCTAGTTATCTTTATGTTTTATAGCTTTTACCGTTGATTTCTTAATTATTTTCTCTAATCACCTTATTTTTCATTTTAATTATATCATTCTTCAATTCAAATATTGCAATCATAATTATCATCTACACACACTAAAATCTTGTTCACATAGCACATCAATATGTAATTAACATATTCTCACTTTCATTATTGATGAGTGGCAAGGT
This sequence comes from Gnetum montanum, assembly GCA_015680685.1. Lineage (NCBI taxonomy): Eukaryota > Viridiplantae > Streptophyta > Gnetopsida > Gnetales > Gnetaceae > Gnetum > Gnetum montanum. The sequence goes on from MNCI01012347.1 coordinate 20,503, forward strand.
ACCCTTACATCCAAGCATACAAATGCGAGTGTTCATGTATGATCTGGTCGAAATACAAGGATTAAGTGCTTATGTGCTTACACAGAACAAGGATGGGTTATGCAATCATTATCTTCCCAAGCTTACTTGTAATGCACAATTGTATGGTTAAGTAAACTTGAGATATATGATTGTTATGCTTTTTATGCTTTATGTTCTTGGTGCTTAAAATAGGGAAATGAAATAATTTAGTAACTAATTTGATTTAACTAATTAACTATTCTCTAACTAGTGCTAACACTAGCATCTGTTCCCACTTGTTGAACACATCCTGAACCAGTGTAACACTACTGGGATTACCAAACGCTAATCGTTACTAGGTTACTAAGTGTTCCACATATGCTCGAAGTGGTCGTGCTAAGTGTGATAATTCATTGATAATTAACAATTCAATGGAAATAACATTGATTAACTATTGAAAGCATCAAATAACCGTAAATAACATGAAATGCAATAATTAAACTATTCTGAATGTTGCAAGGTTTATCATAAAGTTCGTCTTTATTTCTGGTCACAAGGTGTGCTCAGGTACACAATGCTCGAATAAAGATCTATTCACTTTGTGACTCCTACTACGGGTGATGAGCTACAATATTTCGTTGGCCCCTATGATATCGCATACGCGAGATCGTGGCCTGCTATCATCTCTATAATAAGAGGTAGCTTTCCCTTGTTCAATCATCTAGAGTTAGTCCCTTAGCCAAACTATAGCAGTTT
>MNCI01012354.1:2281-37696 GCA_015680685.1 Gnetum montanum
GTAGGACGCCCGAGGTCAGAGCTCGAGCAGCAGGTAGCTTCCACCTACATCAAATATGACGCAGAATTTGCAGAGTGAAAGAAGTTGGCTGAAAAATTAGATGTTNGGGGCCATTGTGGACATGTATGCCTATGCCCACCAGGCGAAAATTAAGAACCGGGACCTGCAGATTCAGGACTTAACTGAATACATGGAGTTGGCAAACCTTCAATATGCCAACCTGGCCATGTTAACAGTAGGACGCCCGAGGTCAGAGCTCGAGCAGCAGGTAGCTTCCACCTACATCAAATATGACGCAGAATTTGCAGAGTGAAAGAAGTTGGCTGAAAAATTAGATGTTGCAAATTCTGAACTCTCGGTGGTAAAAGAAAGCTATCAAGGACAGAAAGATGTGGCAACCGACTTGGCTCAACGGCTGACAGAACTTCATGAATACAAAGACAGAGCTAGAGCCTACGAAGAGGAATGATGGGTGTTTGCGGCGTGTTACGTCAAAGCTAATCAGATGTTCCCGCAACTACCCTGTCCATGGGAAGTGCCGACTCCATCAAACATTGGAGCATCAGCATGGACGGCACAAGACCCTTGGACCGAAGAGGAGAAGCTCCAGGCTATTCTTCAGCATCATCAATCTTCAAAACTTGGAGCACGTGACAAAGGGAAAGCACCCATGGAGGAGCCACCGCCACCAAGAACTACATAAGTTCCACATTTTTGTAGTTGTAGCATTTTTTCTCTGTGTTGTGTCTTCCCACACTGTGGCATTAGTCCATTTCTTTTTCTAGTTAAAAATCCCATACCTATCCACTGTGTAATCACTAAAGCTTGTTCTCCTTGTAACTCGAGGACGAGTTTTTATTCAGTCGTGGGGGTATGATGAGACGCGGTTTGCGTCGGCCATGATATCGCGACAAGTTTTTATTCAGTCGTGGGGGTATGATTAGACGTGGTTTGCGTCGGCCGCGATATCGCGTATGCGATATTGCAGCCAACGCGATATCGCATCCCCCGCGATATCGTGTACGCGATATCGCAGTCCGCCGCCATGTCTATAAATAAGAGGTGGCTCTCCCTTGTTCGGGGATCCCAGTTTTAGTGTAGTGAAGCTCTGGCAGTTTGATCCCTCCAAAGTTAGAATTTTTCCCGTGTCTGCCCGTAGTGTGGTGAATGTGATTGTACGGTGTCTTTATTCGAGTGTGCCATACTTGGACACGCACATGATTGGCAATAAAGATCGAGATTACTTCATCATTGCAGCATTCACTTAGTTTATTTATTTGTTATTTATTTCATGTTATTTATTGCTTTCATAGCGCAGTGTGAGTACGACTTAACTACGAGCATCTACGGGTGTGTACGGCTAGTTAAGGAATCGGTTGCTCATCGCGATTAGTTTCTCACCCTTAAACTCCTAGAAGCGGAATGAGTACGACTTGATTACGAGCATTTAAGTGTGACTGCTTGGTAGCCCAGTGGTGTAGCTAGGGGGATCTACGCTTGGTAACCCAGTGGTGTATTTGGGGTCTGCGCTTGGTAATCCCAGTGGCGTACCTAGGCCTATGCTTGGTAGTCCCAGTGGCAGTCATGCACGAAGTCCAAGATGTGTACGGTTGATCAAGGAATCGGTTGCTCGTCGTACTTAAGCTAGATTAGATTTCTTACCCTTTTCCTCCTAGTTTAGTTTAGTTAAATATTATTTTCCACTGCCTTCAGGAGTAGCATAGATTTAGGAACACATCATACACCTCATCTAGACTAAACCATACGTGACATATGAAAAACTATTCTAGATGGGAAGATAGCAAACTGCGACCTAAGGCTAACTATCTAGGTGCCACAACTAGTCCATCTGTGGAGTTTGACCGGATCGCGCATGCGACGCTCGTTTCATATGGTTGAGTGTAGGGGTACCTCGCCACTCATCAGATACCAACAACCCCAAAGGCTAACATGCATGGTTGATTGGTTGTCAAACTAGCCTAGATATGACTTTCTTAGTTCTTCCACACTGAGGGAGATCCCTTCTACACTACCCAACATGGAAACTTAGGGGGGTGAAGCTAGGAAAGTTAGTAGGGGATCTAAGAACAAGAAACAACCTCAAAATGCCTTCATAGCCTTTCCAAATGCCAATAGGATGTCAAAAATTAACCTCCTAAGAATATTCCACACTAAGGAGGACCTTTTCAATGCTAAGCATTCTAGTCCCAGTGTGGATAAAAGGGGGAAATTTTGCATGCACTTTGACTTCTGGAAGTAACCCAAACCTTCTAGAAGTCACTGGACTTCCAAAAGTCATCTAAAATGATTAAAACTAACTCCTCTTAGTTCTCCACATTAAGGGGGATCCTATCTAGGCTGAGCCTCCCATACTCAACATGGATGGAAGGGGGAAAGCCTAAAAACCCTCTCACAACCTTCAAATGACCAAATTTCAACCTTAGACATTGATAGCCAATGCCAACAACCTTGTAGATACTCATGCATGCACGAAATTAACCGAAAATAACTAAAAAACCTTTTCATCTAATCTTCCACACTATGCATAAAAGCCCCAACATGGAAAAATGAGAAAAGCCCAAAAATTGCCTAATAACCATTGAAATGACCAAATTTTGACATTAGGTATCAGTAATCGACACTAGCTAACTTAAAAGCATGCATGCATAGCCAAAAATGATGAAAAATGATAAATATTAGGGTCACTACATTCTTCCACACTAAGGGCCATCACTTCCATGGTGCCAAACATGGAGGAAAGGAGGAAACTTTGGAGGGACTACAAAATAGCCTTTAGAGACCTTGAAAAAATGCCAAAATACCCTATGTATGTCCTAGAACCTTGTTTGCACATCCTAAGACCCTTAGGCTTGTTAAAATTGATCACAAATAACCAGAAAGCCTTTCCCCTAAATCTTCCACGTTAAGCATGGAAACCCCAACATCAAAAAGCAGGGAACATCAAAAATCACTTCATAACCATTGAAAGGAAAAAATTTTAACATGGATCAACAATCAACATTAGCAACCTCAAAGACCTACATGCATAACTAGAAATGATACAAAATGGTAAAAATTTGTTTCCCCCAAGTTTTCCATGCTAGGTATACTATCCCCAATGTGGAAAAATAAGGGGAAACTCAAAACCACCTAGAAAACCTCTAAAGTGGTCAAACTTGGGTTCAAACCCTAGTCCTTGACCTCGTCAACCCTAGAAGCATACATGCACAATCAATTGAGGATAAAAATGGTCCAAATTTGGTATTTATGGTTCTTCCATGTTGGGGATCCCTTCCTCCATGTTGCCTAGTGTGGAAAATGAAGGGGAGACTTATTTGAAGCTCCTAAACACCTTAGAATGACATCAAATGGCCTTACATGCACTCTAGAACCCTATTAGCAATTATTAGAGCCTTCAAACCTCAGAAAATTGATACTAGATGGCCAAAAAGTGGTTCACTCTAGTCTTCCATGCTGAGCCCCCTAGCCCTAGTGTGGAAAAGGAGGTAAAACCTTAGAAACCACTTGGGAGTACTCAAAAATGCCAAATTTTGACATGGAGACATAATCCTTGGCCTTGGCAACACTAGAAGTTAACATGCACAATTGATTATGACTCAAATTAGCCTAGATCTAGGATTATTGCTTCATCCACACTAGAGGAGGCCCCTTCCATGCTAGGGAGCGTCAAAACAAGGGGGAAAGCTACTTTTCCACTTTTGATAGCAAGATGACAGCCCTGGAAGCTAAAGATCTATGCGAAATAAGCTTAGGACCTCATAGCCTTGAGATTTGGTTTTTTTGACATCGTTTGACCTCCAAAATGCATTTCCCCCAATCTTCCATGTTGGAGTAACTCCCATAGCTTACAAAAAGGGGAAAGACCTTGGATGCCCTTAAACAGCCTTCAAATGTGCTTAAAATCAGCCTAAAACTTGCAAAACCATGATCTACAACCCTAGGGGCCTATGAACCTAGTCAATGTGTTCCCAAACCATCTTGAATCCACAAAACAAGTGTCCCCCCATTTGTTCACATTGGAGATACTATACTCAAATGTGGAAAAAAGGGGGAAGTCATTTCAACACATTTTGACACCCAAAACTACTTCAAACTACCATAAAATGAAGCCAAGTGATGCACCACTCCCAAATCTAGGTTCTAGCTACTTGTTTAACTGCTTTTGACATGGTTTTGACTAATGTTTTGGTTTTCCATGTTGAGCCCCCTTTCTTCCATGCTAGCCAATGTGGAAATAGGGGGAATCACTTAACAACATGCTTTTTGACCTTTACAGACCTTTGGAATGCCCAATTTTGATGGATTTAACCCTATGCTACCTTGGGAAGGTACTCAAGCCTCAATTTTGGACCTATAAGCACCCCAAAACCTATTTTCCTTAGTTTCCACACTAAGGATCCTTATTTCCATGTTGAGCCTAGCGTGGACACCTCAAAACTCCTAATTTCTAGGTACAAACAGCCCTGACTAATGCCCAAACTTGGCTAATAGCCTTGTAGCCTCAAAAACATGGCCCACTAAAGCCTAAAACTAGCAAAAAAAATCATTTTTGACCTATATTAGAAAAATTTTACATATATATCTTGTTTTGCTTGATTTTTGCCTTATTACATAGTGTTTTGACTTATTTTTTGACTTGTGTTGCATTATTGACCCTGTTGACCTTCTATGGCCTTTATACAACATTATGTATTCTTTATTTGCCTTATTATAGCTTTATTTGCCTTTTTTTGGCCTTTGAATGGTATCAATTAGTGGGGTTTGACCTTCTCTGACCACCATTTAACACCATGTAACCATGGCCTACTAAGGCCTTAAATTGGCATCATAGTTCACAGAGACTCTAAGCTAGCATCATGGCTCTCTAAGGCCTAAAACTAGCAAAATTTTGGCCTTTTTTGACCATTTGTAGCCTTATTTCTTATATCTCCCCTTGCTTGACCTTTCTTTGGCTTTTATGATACTTTGTCGAATTGTACCTACTCATTGATGACCTTGGATGGCCTTATTTGCATTAGATCTACATGCGTTTACATAATTTTATATCATTTTAGCTTTATTTATTTACTTTTAAACAGTTGTCACTTAATATGTTTTTGGTTGACATGCAAGATCAAAGTATGAGCACCTAGGAGCAAATCTACTTACCTTTGTGTCTACATGGACCACACAGTGATGTTGAATGGTGTATTGACCCTAATTGCCTAGATCTTAAGCTTGAGAGTTTGGTAGACCACATAGTCTCAATAGAAAAACCTCTAGAATGGCCTAAAAACCTAGTCAAAACCCTTAACTTAGAAGTAGGGAACGTAACTGAAGACTCTCTAGTTGAGGTTTGTGTCACAATGCACAGTGGTGAGAAGAAAACCCTTAAACTAAGTTCCTCACTAGAACCTCAATATGCTCAATACATCACCAAGGTCCTACAAAGCAACATTAAGGCCTTTTCTTGGTCATATGAAGACATGACAAGCCTAAACCCACGTTTAGTCTAGCACAACATCATACTAGATCCTAGCATTAGACTTGTTAAGCAAAAAGTGCACAAAATTAGACTTGATTTGGCCTTAGTAGTTTGTGATGAGATATCAAAGCTCTACAAAACTGGTTTCATTTGGGTTGTCAATTACATAGAATGGATGTCCAACATAGTGGTAGTCCTTAAGAAAAATGGGGGTATCTGTATTTGCATTGATTTTCAAGACCTAAATAAAGAAACTATTAAGGATTACTTCCCTTTGCCTAGTATTGATCAACTTATCTATACTACATTCGGACATGCCTTGTTGTCCTTTATGGAGCAAAAATGCCTATATACTGCCTTAGACATGCATTAGTCACCCACGAGATCCAATATGCTAAAGTGGAAAAGTATTGTCTAGCGCTAGTCTTCTCCTTGAAGAAGTGGAGATACTACCTCTTTAGAAGCCAAGTCAACCTCATTTGCAAGGACAACATACTTAGAGCCATAAGAAACAACATTTATAAAAGTAGTTGTATAGCCCAATGGAAAGCCATAACCATGGAGTTTGATCTTTGTTATGTCTCTTAATCTTCAAGGAAAGGTCAAGCTATAGCCATACAGCTTACAATTTTTCCCATCAATGATGAAGTAGCCATAGATCTCAAATTCATTAATGAACATATTAATGCAATTAGCCAAGTTCCCAAGGGTTATGAGCTAGTCATGCACTTTGACAAAGCTTCAACTGCCCATGGGGCCAATGCCGCTGCCATTGTAACATTCCCATCTAGTGAGATCCAACCCTTCTCCTATCATTTTGGATTCCCATGTACCAAAAACATATCAGAGTATGAGGGTTTACTTAGAGGGACGATGGTAGCTCATGACCTAGGAATTAGATTCTTAGCGATCAAAGGTGATTCACAACTCATGGTTAACTAAGTAACTAAAGTCTATGCATGTAAAGCCAAACACTTACAACCATACTATGATTTAGGAAAGCAGTTGTTACAACAATTCATAGACATTGATATCCAACACATGCCCCAAAACTAGAACACCATAGTTCATGCAATTGCAACATTAGCCCTTAGTGTGATGTCAAATGTGTTTAGTAAGTTGCCCACCTTAACCATGGACTATGCTACTCCCATGCAAAACACTAAGCATGCCTTTGTGATCATTGTTCATACTACTCCTACTAGGGATTGGTATGATGATATCAAATTTTACCTTATGCATGATGAATCCTCACAAGGCCTAAATATTGCTCAAAAGGACACCGTATCCAAGCGATCAAAGTAGTATGTCATTGTAGGTGATAACACATTATGTCAACAATTCTATGATGGCATACTCCTAAAGTCCTTAGGTAAAACCAAAGCTAGAAATAGTCCTAGAGGAGGTTCATGAAGGTATTTTTGGAGGACATATATGACCTAGAGCTATCGTCGCTAAGATTATATGGTTAGGCTACTATTGGCTCCATATGGAAAATGATTGCCTATAGAAGGTTAAGTAGTATGGCACATGCCAACAATATAGCAACCGTGTACATGTATCACCAACAAAGTTACATACCATTTAAATAACATGGTCATTTCAATGATGGGGGTTGGATATCATTGGATCCATAACACCTAATTCTTCTATAGGGCATAGCTTCATCATCACCATAACTGAATACTTTACAAAGTGGGTTGAGGCTATTCCCCTAAGGAAGACTACATCCAAGCAAGTCTACAAATTCATCCTAGATAACATTGTAGTCAATTTTGGCATACCCATGACCATAGTCATAGACAATGGACCATAATTCAATAGCCATAAAACAAAATATTTCTATCATAGCCTAGGTATCAAGCATTCTTTCTCATCGCCCTATTACCCTCAGCTAATGGACAAGCAAAAGCATGCAATAAAGCCATCATCAACTTGCTCAAAAAGATGCTCAACAATAGCAAGTGCAAATGGCACATACAACTTGTCCATGCACTATGGGCATATAGAACAACTTATCGCATGACAACTAGTATGACCCCTTATAGTCTAGTTTATGGTTCTAAAGCTATTTTACCTCTTGAATTGCAAGTGTCATTGCTCCAAGTAGCCTTGACCATCTTCATCAACAATGAGCAAAATAAGGAGTTATAGACAATGACCTTAGACTCAATGGAGGAGCAACATATGCAAGTGCTTGCTCACATTGAATAGTATTAAGAGAGGTAGAAGTGGCAACATCACCATAACTTGACCATGTGTAAGATCAAGGAGGGTGACCTAGTCCTCAAAGTCATCCACGAGCATGTGGATAAATTCTCAACCAATTGGGAAGGGTTCTTTCTTGTCACTAGTTCCTACAATAATGGAGCATTCAAGATAGCCAACATGGATGGAAATGAGCTAACCAATCTGAGCCAATCATTCCTATCTAAAGTCATTCTACATGTAGCTGACAATCACCAAAAAGCAAGCCTACTTTCACTGGTCTACTATGACCTTAAACTGGCAACACAGCCTGCCATGGCCTTAAACTAGTACCATGGCCCAACATGGCCTTAAACTGGTAGCATTGGTAACCTGGATAGATTGGTTTTATCATCTCTTGTGGCTTGTATGCATCATAGTGTTATAATATATAGTGGTGTTTTGTATTCTTTGTCGATGCCTCTCGAGACAATCCTTAAGGCACTGACAAAGAAGGGCCATTAAAACACCACAAAATTTTGTATGTTATGGCTAATTCCCATCATGTAGCTTTTACCACATGAAACCTGAGCTAAAAAGTCATTCTAAATGTAAATATTGTAACCCTTGATCTCACATATCCCATACTTTTGGGGCTTAAAATGCCTTATAAGTGGTCAAAGCCTCATTTTCCAAGTGAAAAAAGTCACCTAATGTTTATATTTGGGCTTGGGGGGTTAAAAATACATTTTGGAATTCCAAAAATGGCAATTTGATGGATTTTACGGGGGGTTTACACTTTTCTACGTTAGAAACACTTGCAAGAGGAAGATCTCACCTACCCCTAGCATGGAAGGATCGAGGTTTTCCCCTCAACTTGGAAACTTTTTCCCTCAACATGAAGACTTCATGCACATTATGAAAACCTTTCCCCCTCAGCATGGAAGTTTTCCCCTAGCATGGAGGCTCCACCCCCAATGTGAAAATTGCATGCCCTCAGCATGGAAGTCACAAAAGCAAAATTTCAACATTTCATGCACTTCAATGTTGACCAGCCACTTCAGTAAGCATGGTGGAGAGCTTAGCATAAAAGATTCATCTCTAAATGGAAAGGTGTGTCCTTGTTACTATTTATAGTAAATGGAATGGCAATGGGAAAAAGGCACTTACTATATATAGTGAACCTTCAAATTTGGGCACCCATCTTACTTATACAAGGCAAAAATTTGCAACCAAATTACTACCAATTTACAACCAAATTACATCCATTTTGCAGCACCATTCATGGCCCAAAACCTATAAAAACTAGCCTCAAACACCATTTACAAGTTCAACACTTTTGCAATTCCACACTTTTTGCAGTTTAGTAACATTTTGCATACATACACTTCTACACATAAATTGTTCATAGTTCTACACTTGGGCATTCTCAAGCACTCAATAATTTTTACAAGTTTCCACACTTGTGTTCTCTTGAACTCAATGTGGAAACTTTGTGACCTTGTAACTCCCTTTGGGATTTGTGAGTTTTCAAGCTCCATGCTGCACTCCTGAGATTCCCAACTTCCAACATAGAACACTTGAGCAACTTAGATACTTCATACTTCTCAATCCCCCACCATAGCCAACATTGTAGATCTAGAGTAGCAACATAGAAGGTTCAATAGCATTGAGAGTGGTAGGACTTTTATCTTGTGAAGCTGACTACATCAACTTTAATGAAGCTTGAACCTCCATCTAAGTGAACCCCTCTGTTGCCCACTCAAGCACCATTTGTACACATTTCTCTAATTTATTCTTTATTCTTTCTTAATAAAGTTTTAAGTTCTAGGTTTTTTGTGCAAAATATATTCATTTATTTTTTGTGCATTATTCAATTCTGTTATCAGTTTCAACATTTTATTTTTGTTACTCTGTTTTGCATTTCATAAGTCACTCATTGATCTACCGGATCAGCTAGGATGTCCCAAATCCCATTTTTCATGAAGGCACTGGGGATTCATGTGTTGAGGAATATTGTGCACCAAATCCATTGATTCTTTCTAGAAAATCTTTTTCCAGTTGCAACACTAATAATATCTTCAATAAGCTTCTGAATCTGGCAAGCCATGCATTTAGCTAAAATGTTATAAGTGTTATTAAAAAGAGTAATAGACCTCTAATTCCTAACATGTTGAAGATCTCCATTCTTTAGAAGAAGATAAATCATAGCTTTATTAATATTTTTACAAAGAGAAACTTTTTAAATGATGATGAGCGGCAAGGTACTCCTATGCCCAACCATACAAATCAAAAGCATTCACGTGCAATCCGGTTGAATTCCATAAACTATAGTTACTAAGTACACTAGAGCTAAACAACATTTGTATGTTGTTCATTTGTTGTCTTCCTACTCTCACTTATGGAATTCAATTGTATGATTAAGTGTGACCAAGGCATATGATTTTTATTATTTTTTGTTTTTCTAGAATTACTCACCTACAACAAGAATAAAAGTATGTGATTAAAAGTAAAAATGATTAATTTCTAAAGAAACTAAAGTCTAACCTAGCCTAACACAAGTAATTATTCTCACTTTTTGAGCACATCCTGAACTTCATGCAAACACTATTGGGCTATCAAACGCTAATCATTTTTGAGCTACCAAATGTCACACGTATGCTCGAAGGGGTTGTGCTTGTGTAATTTAACAATTTTCTTAATTAATCAAAATGAATTTTTGTCCTAACAACATGAAGGTAAAGTGAATAAAATAAAATATAAATGCATGAGAGAGGAAATCTCAAGTGCTGCAAGGAATAAATCAAAGAGCTCATCTTTATTGCCAACACAATGGTGTGCTCAGGTACATCAATGCTTGAATAAAGATCACTTCACACATAGACCTCCTGCTGTAGGCACTTGGAAAATATTCTAACTTTCAAAAGGACAAACTACAAGAGCTTTACTACAGACTACTAAAAACGTACTCCCAATTGTGTGCCTAGGCGCGGTATTTATAAACCTGGGAGTAACCCTGCAATATCGAATGTACGATATCGCATCTTGGGCTACAATATCGCGTACCCAATATCGTGTACCTAATATCATGGCCACTCCAATATCGAAGTGATGAAAAACATGATTTATCATATCCACACAACTAAATGAAAACTTTTCCTTGAGTACAAAATAAGAGGAACAACTCCTTTACAAAATATAATAGGGGGTGTGGACTTATTTGACTGACATGTAGATTGACACAAAGAAAATAGACAAATACAAAAAGTGCCCAAGCATACAATATTACAATGGTGTATAACATTGGGTGTTCATGATAATAGGAAAGAACACCAATGGATCCAAAGAACATCCAACCCCTCTTGGTATCAAAAGAATGAGGGAGAGATAGAAGAGATCCAACAGCCATGAACAATCTCCTGCAAGTGACATGGTTGCATCCTCCTTCGTGATGACAATCCTGCTTCTAGTCCATGCTTTCCACTACAATCACAAAAAAACCAAGGATTAGTATTTATAGTGCAACAAATAATGGTTGAGTACCTTGTCTCATCAGAGATTTTATCTAGCCAGGTTGTGATTGTGATAGATTGGTCACTTGATGTTATTAATGGAAAGACTGATGAATGGGTTAAATAAGAGAAGCGATCCATATAATTTAGAAAAATGGGCATTCACAACAATCAAAAGAAGTTCATTACAAACAATTATCAAGGTGCATACAATTGGATGACATGGATGGGGTAAATAAAAAGAATTTGATTGTAACAATGTCTAAGGGTAAAGAACTTACCTTAACCAAACCAAAAGATATGCAAGTGGGTCCTTCCCAAAGCAGGCATAGGCCTTTTATGCCTTTGCATAACTTCAAACTAAGGAATCTGTCGGTACCATGGATGATTAATGGTTATGAAAAGTTAAGTACAAAAACCCAAAAGCAACTAACTGAGAAACTCAACACATCAAACTAGAACATTGAATCAAAACATGAAACCAGCAACGAGGTGAGGCATGAAGAGCATAGATGGATGACAAAGAGAGTGAAATAGAGTACCTAATTATGGTCACATACAATCCCTTGTGGAGTTTGTGATTAATTGACTTGGTAGGATTCTTCCTTAGTCTAGATCAAAACTAACAACTTTCAATGACTTCACATCAACATTCTAAGGCAAGTCTATCCCTTGAGACATAAGAATGCTCTCACAAAACAACCACCATTCCAAATTGGAGTGAAGGTAGGAAGTGAGAAAGGGCCTTAGTTAGAGGAGACGAGACAAGTCTCATAACCAGTGCTTGTAACCCTTTTATTTGGTCTAAGGGGTGTGCTTTGAATTCCCATGTTTTTTTTTTTTTTGAATGGAAATCACAATATGCAAAGACCCATGCATTTTTTGCATTTATTTTGTCCAAGGGGTGTGCTTTAAATCCTCATCCCTTTTTTTATGAGGACCACACCATGCAAGGACTTATTGGACTTCCTATTGTGAAATGACGCAGAATGATGAGGAGCTTACAAGAACACTCCTACACATAGGAAAATAGAAAAGCACAAAGAATACCGCATTCCTTTGAAGCCACACCCTATCCAAACCTTTGATTCCTTCCCAATTCTGGAAACTATACAAGTCACCAATTTATTAAAGTTGTATTAATGAAGAAGAGACTACACACTTCCAAAACAAGGAAATCCATAGAGTATATGGATAAGTGAATGATGTGGACTCACTGCCTATTACATGAAAAGAAACCACATCTTAGTCATTAGTAATGACATTCAAAGTTAGAAACTTGACATCAACTATCAAATTACAAATAAAGCATACCATCATCGAGTAGTGCATTACCATTGTACCTGCCACCTTATTAGTAGAAAAGGTAAAGAAACACATCAAACAAAAGCAAACATAACCATAAAAGAAAGTAAAAGAGTAGACAATAAATATTGAATATATTAACATTGGTGTAAAACAAAAACTAAGAAAAAACTAATAACCTTAAAAATACAAATATGTAAAATAAAAATGCAAAACAAAGAAGATGAAAACAAAAACTTGTAAAACCAAAAATGTGTAAAAAAAAAGGTCAAAAACTAAGGAGCTGCCAAAGGTGTTAGTATCAGTGGCCATCTCCCCCATGACTAAGTTGAAAGGAAGAGATTCGAAAGATTGAGTGCGGTGTCCATGTAATGAGGTGTTTGTTGCATTGGCTAGCTTGAGTTCATGGAAAGGTTTTATTTGTTGAATGTTAACTAATTGTTTCTTATTTGGCTATCAAGCTTGTAGATGATCATGGCCCTTAATGAAAAAGTCTCATCAATAATTTAAGGTCCTTCCCACAATGTTTGGAATTTGGTTCGTTGGGGTACATGCGTAGGATTCCAATAAAGAACCTTGTCTCTTGGTTGAAACTTTTCTTTTCTTATTCTAAGGTTATAGCATTTCTTATTAAATGCCTTATGTGTTTCATTAGATGAAAAGGCCATTAGCCCATTTTTTTCTAGCAAGTTGAGACTCATTAATTGTTCTTTCTATGCTAGACTTAGATCTAGGTCAAAGTCATAGGCTATAGAGAGTGTATGGAGCTCGAATTGGATGGGCAATATTGGTAGTTTTCCATACATAAGCTCATAGGGAGAAAAAACCTATGGGAAGCTTTCATGTGGAGTGATAAGCCCAAAGGGCATCATTTAATTTAGCACTCTAGTCCCTTTAGTATTTACTAATGGCATGCATTAAGATTTTTGTAATCTCCCGATTAGTAACTTCAGCTTAACCATTAGCTTGGGGGTGATATGATGTTGTGAGTTTATGCTCAACCCTCAAGCATTACATCAACTTTCAAAAAGTGCCACCTATAAAATGAGTTCCATTATCAAAAATTAATGCACAAGGTACACCAAACATGTTTACAATGTTTTGTTATACAAACTGAGCAGTAGTGATGGATGTATAGTCAGTGACGGCTGCTGCTTCTATCCACTTGGTACAATAGTCAACTATGACTATTATATATGCCTTTCCATTTGATAAAGGTGTGATGGGACCCATAAAGTCAATGCCCCAAATGTCGAATGGTTTGAGAGGTTGTATCCATTGTTGTGATCCCTTCATTCGAACTATCATTCCACCATCCCTCTGGCAACAATCACAAGCGTGGATGAATTGAGGTGCATCCATGAAGATTATTGGCCAATAATACCCTACCATGAGGATTTTTATGGTCATGTGTCTCCCAGCATAATGGTCCCCACAAGGACCTTTGTGAGCATCCTGAAGAATGCACAATTAATTCATATGAAGGACACACCAATGTACCAAGCCATCGGGACAAACCTTGTAAAGGTTTTCATTAATCTAAATTAAATATTTGACCCAGTGAAGAAATTATTGTTTCTTTCTAGTGTCCATCCATTGCAATAGTTCTTTCTTGAGCAGATAAGTGAGGATGGTGTCATACCATTTTGGTTCATTGGGCATTTATGCATTGATAGCACCTACAAGGATAGATTCGTCAAGGAATTGATCAAATAAAGGATTTTCTTTCTCCTTGTCATCCCATCTTAGTCAAGATAAGTGATCCACAACCACATTTTCCACACCTTTATGATCTACCATTGTGATATCGAATTTCTACAAAATCACAAGCCACCATATAACATGGGGGCTCACCGTTGGTTTGTTCATTAAAAATCTGATGGCACTATGATCTATGTGCACAAACACTTTGTAGCCAAGCACACAGTGCTTAAACTTTTGTAAAGAGAACACCACTACCATCAACTCCTTTTCTATGGTGGTGTAGTTCAGTTGTGCACCTATGATGCTCTGCCTTGCGCAATGAATATAATATGGACATTTCTAATCATCCATTTGCATAAGCACTACCCCCAAAGCATAATTTGATGCATTAGTCATCACATGAAATGGTCTGGACCAATTTGGTACTTGAAGTTTCAACAAGCTTTTGTTTCAACTATTAAAATGCTAATTCACATACATAAGTCCAGATGAATGATGCATCCTTCTTTGACAATTCTACAAATGGCTTGGCAATTTTGGAAAAATTCTCAATGAATCACTGGTAGTAGCCAATATGATCAAAAAATGACCGAACTTCTTTGACTATTTTAGGTTGGTGGGTTATTCCTTGGATGACCCTTATTTTCTCAGGATCCACATCGATTCATGCTTTTGAGACGCAATGCCCCAAGACTATGCCTTCCTGGACCATAAGATGGCTCTTTTGCCAATTGAGCTGGAGGTTTGTTTCAACACATCTCTCCAATACCTGCTCAAGATGGTCCAGGGCTTACTCGAATGTAGCTCCGTAGGTAGAAAAATCATCCATAAAAACTTCTACCCCACTACCAATTTGTTATTGGAAAATGCTAAGAACTAATCTTTGAAATGTAGCTGGGGCATTACATAGACCAAATGGCATCTGTCAGTAAGCAAAAGTCCCCCAAGGACTTGTGAAAGTTATCTTTGCCTAGTCCTCTAGTGCAATTCAAATTTGGTTATAGCCACTATAACCATCAAGAAAGTTGTAATAAACATGCCCCAAAATGGTGTCCATCACTTGGTTGACAAAAGGCAATAAAAAATGATCCTTGAAAGTTTCCATATTAAGTAGCTAAAAATTAATGCATACCTGCCATTTTTCTCCTTTCTTTAGCATGATCATGAGTGGATTGACCCACTCACTATCTATGATAGGATAGATAAATCCTACTTTGAGGAGTTGTTCAATCTCCTCTTTGACAATCTGCTTTAATTTGATATTCAAACATCACCGCGGTTGTTGTTTCGGCTTGACGGTGGGTTAGTGTATATCCTATGCTAACATATTCTTGGATCTATCCCAGTGAGCTTGGAATATGGCTACGCAAAGGCTAATGAACATTTTTCCATAACTTTTATTAATCATTTCTTTTGTTCTATAGCAAACTTGGCATTAATAATAACCAGCCTCTCATTTTTCAAAAATATGTACTCCATTCCAACCAATAGTGTCTTCAATTCAAGGAGCTCTTGTTTAAAATTATCAAGAATTTCCAACTCATTCCAATTGACATCATTATTTGCTCCTTTAGAGAGCTATTGATGAACTTGCTCAAGTTCATCCATACTTCCAACGTACTCATACGTTAGGCCCTTAGTCAATTCCATGCATAATGTACTACTACTAGGATTAGTTGTCAACCACTGGGTGCCTTCTTGTTTTGTGGCTATTACGTATAGGCATTTCTAGATATTAGCTTTTGGTGAACACTTCTTTCATGTAGAGATAGATGTTTGCTTTACTGACCATAACTTCTGCACACAATGGCACCCTAAATTGTTGTACGCAATACATAGAACTCTGTTCTTCTTGATCTTTCCAAACTCATTTTCTTTTGATATTTCTAAGGAAAGATCTCTAATGCCCATTTTGGCATCAATAGTACTTAGCCACATCCTTCCCATAATAATTGGAAATTCCCCCTTATAGTTCTCCACTTTGATTACTAGGAAATCAACTGGATATGACCACCCACAAACGATGACAACGATGTCTTCAACCAGTCCCAATGGAAAAGTGATGGACTAGTCTGCTAGTTCCAGCTAGATGTTGCTCTTCTTTAAAGGAGGAAGCTTCCACATTGTTTTTAAAGAACTGAGGGCCTCAATTGATTAGCATAGGCAGCCATCTCCCCCATGACTGAATGAAAAGGGAGAGATGCAAAATAATGAATGCCTATTTGAATTTCTTAAAAGTGTCCAACTTCTCCCAATTGATGTTCTTAGATTAAGGGGTGGAAGTTGACAACACTCATATTCCAATCTATCTATGCCTTCATTGTGGACGTGAGTTGTTTCCCTAGTTCGTTCCATGCATGTTAGTGGGTTGCTTTCTTGATCAGCTATCAACCACTGGGTGTTCTCTTGTTGTGTGGTTACTACATATAGGCACTGTTGTATCTGTGTTTCTTGGGCACACCAGTTGCATGCAGGAGATGCTAAGCATTCCTCCATGTCATCACCCTATGAGTCACTATATGTGAAGTATGAAACTTTCTTCTTCTCAATCTTTCCATAAGTTTTTACCTTAGATATTTCCAAGGAAAGATCGTAGATTCCTAAGCATGCATCTATTGTACTTATCCATGCCCTTCCCATTATAATTGGGAAGTCCCCTTCATTTTTGTTGACTTCTATAACCAGGAAATCAGCTGGGTATGACCAATCACACATAGTGGTAATGATGTCCTCCACCAATCCCAAGGGAATGGTGATGGACTGGTCAGCCAGCTCTAGTTGAATATTGCCCTTCTTAAGCGGAGGCAAGTTCTAGGCTTGATACATTTCTTGTGAGATTAAGTTGACTCTAGAACCTGAGTCAAGCAGAGCCTTATGTGGTTCATTCCCGGTGACTTGGAGGTAGATTAAGGGACTTCCAGGGTCAAAGAGTTTCCTGGGAAGGTGGCCTACCTTGATCCAGTCGGTAACGGTATGTGTTAACATAACCATGTGCGTTAAGCCCTATTATTGGTTTGAAGGGAGCTCCGAAGCCTTATTTTTTGGAGGAGCGTTCACATATTCAACTGCTTGTCGTTGTGAGAGCTTTTTTGGGCTTTTGGTTCTGAAGAGGGATCTTCTCTTTGTACGATTGTCAAAACCAGTAGTGGGTTGAAGGTTTACAGCTCTCGTAGCATTACGGTGCTACAGTTGAGTGGGAAGTTCCCCTTGCATTGTTGGAGCAGGAGGTAGTGGAACTATTGGTGGATGAGTGGCAGATGGATTCGGAGGATGGTACACGTGTGGTGTCTCTTCCGTAGGAGAAGGAGTCCTAAAATAATCCTGAACTTGGTAGTGATGTTGTGGAGTTGCGTGACCCATAGAGTCACTTGGAGAAATCAGCTGCTGCATGTAGTAGCCATACGATCTGTTTACTAGTAAGGGTATTGTTGTCTCAGTGGTGGCATCCCCCATGACTATGGGTATTGCCACTGCTGATGTTGCCCTAGGTTGTGGCAGAGTTCCATTTGGATAATACGTTAACAGTTGGTAGAACTATCTTGGGTTACCTTAGGTATAAGGTAACCTTCAGGGTGCCTGCTGTCTGTTAAGTCTTGGGTTGAGTGCATACACGCCAGACTCTTGTAGATGTGAGATTATTGGGCAACATCCCTTAGGATGCTCATATTGGCATATCTCACATCCATCATCATTGTCTGTGTCTGAATCCACAACCTCATCGGTGACAGTTATTTTTCCCTTACCCTCGTCACATGCATGGCCTGAATCTCTCTGCTTTTTCTTGTCATGATCACTACTTCATTCCTCCTTAGACTCCTCTATGATTTTTAGGACAGTTTCAATTTTACTGTCTAAGGAGCTCCATATTTTATCTACCTTAGCCGATACTTCCGTTGTTAGCTTTTGAAGCAGTAAGGTTTTTCTATTCACCAACTCTTTGAGTGGTGACTCATCCTCTTCATCGCAGAATCTTACTCCCCTCTTTCGAAGGGAAGGGTCACGGTTATATTCTTCTGCACTTTCTCTTTTCCATAGCTCCCCTTCTTCTTTAGCTACTTGCTCCAACAATCGATGAATTTTATCAGATCTATGCTGATAATCTCCCTTGGGCATAAGTCCCAAGGGTTCTCCTAGTTTCATGTCTTAGCCCATCTACGAGGTGGAGGAGTTGATCCTGTTGTGCATAACCATGGCCCAGGCAATGATGTAGCAATGCATAATATCGGCCCATGGCAACATCCAAGGGTTCATGAGTACCCTGCTTTCATCCTTGGATATGCTTACTCAAGTTGAACACTCTGGAGTACGTTTGGTATTTATCGTTGAACAACTCTAACATCATACTCCATCTCCTAATGGTTTTTGGCTCTAAGGACCGGTACCAACTCTCTGCTCCTTTTATGAGTGTCCTAGGAAACAACTTTAATTTCTGCCACTCGTTCTCAATATTTTGCAAGGTGCATGCATCATGGAATGCTTGTAAGTGATTTTTTGGATCAGCATTATATCCCCCTTCGAAGCATGGGATATTATTCATATCTAATCTCTTGATCCAGCTATCTTTTTGATGCCTTGTAGGTATTCTAACTGCCTCTGTAATATCTAACATACTTCAGGTGGCAAGTAGGGGTTCTTCATGATCATCTCTCTCATGATGTCTATGATTCCTACGTGTTTCCCTACTTTCCCTTCTTTCATGCCTAGACTCTCTCGACTGCCCTTATTCTCGCTCTCAACTCTCTCGTCGAGGTCTCTCATTTTGCTTACCCTTATCCTCACCATTGTGTTCCTTATGGCTGCATCTTGATGTGGAAGGAGAGGGTGAATGATGTGATGAAGGGGAAGAAGAAGGAGAACCATCGCCATGACGATGTTTCTTACCTTCTCTTCGATGGCTACGGCCCCGATCATGATGACGATCCGAATGCCCATCCTTGTTATGTGTTTTTGTTCCCTCAGTGAACACTTGGTGTTCATGGGGATTAGAACCAAGGTTGTGTATCATGGAGCGGAGGTTCTAATACTCCACCTCCTCACTATTGTTAGGAGTGGGAACATCATTTAATGGAGAACCTATTGTAATTGGTTCACCATCTCCAATTTTTCTTAGGACGTGCGGGACCCCTTTACCCTTTAATAATGTATGGTGGCTCTCCTGCCGTGAGTCCCTTAAACATTATTTTTCTGTGGGATGATAATCCCTTGTGTCAAAATCACCTACAACATATTTAGCGTATAGTTGTACCATGCCTATCTGTGCAAGAGCACGAAGAAGCATGTTAGGGACTACCTGATCTAGAGGTAACACTATGTTACCTTGCAAGTCTCTCTAATGTAGTTGTTCATCATGATGGAGCATAAAAGTAAAATTGGGTATATACTCATCGGGATGAGTGTATACCACCCAGTACTGTTGAGGAACTAGCAGATTTTGGTTATGTGTTGGTGCCGCCAACTGTCTCTAATGTGATCCCTAGGCGGTGAAGTGCTCTTGTTCGAAGAAGAAGACATTGTGTCTTATTCGGTGTGTTGATTAACTGTTATATAATTTTTCATTTAATTAATCCTAAGGGTTCGTTTAAGCTCCCAATGATGTTGATGAGATGCGATATCACATGGACCGCGATATCGCGTTCGCTGCAATATCACGGTCCACCGCCAAATCTATAAAGAAGAGGTGGCTCTCCCTTGTTTCTCATCCTAGGCTTAGACCGTAGTAAAACTCTGGCAGTTTGATCCCTTCAAAGATAGAATATTTTCCATGTGCCTATAGTAGGAACTCCAAAGTGAATGGATCTTTATTTGAGCAAATATTATACCTGAACACATGTTTGTGTACGAAAATAAAGACGAACTTCTTGGATAAACTTTGCAGTGCATGGAATAGGCTAGATAGGATTTTATTTATTGTTATTTATTATTTATCATTTAACTACTCTATTAGTCATTAAATCTTTCTCAACCCTTCTCTCCTAGTTAAATGCCTCAGTATGACCACTTCGAGCACGTGCGTTACGCTTGGTAATCCCAACAACGATTAGTGTTTGGTAACCAAGGTTGCATCGGTTCAGGGTATGAACAGTAAGTGGGAACGGATGCTAATGCTAGGTTAATTTAGACTTAGTTAATTAGTTAGAGTTAGTCAATTAGTCTCTTCAACCCTTCACCTCAATAGCATAGGAGATAAAACATAAAATACTATAAAAATCATATACCTCAGACTTACTTAACCATACACCGTGACAAATACAAATAAGTCTGGGAAGACAATGA
The DNA here is from genome assembly GCA_015680685.1 of Gnetum montanum. NCBI lineage: Eukaryota > Viridiplantae > Streptophyta > Gnetopsida > Gnetales > Gnetaceae > Gnetum > Gnetum montanum. The sequence goes on from MNCI01012354.1 coordinate 22,748, forward strand.
ATAATTAACCTTAAGTGTTCCATGAGGCATGTAGGCACTTAGTTTGCAGATTTTGAATGGATCGCACGTGTTACGCTCGTATTCATATGGTTGAGTGTAGGGGTACCTCACCACTCATCATTAGTGCCGTTGCCGGGGACTAAGTGTTTGTGCGCTATAGGAAATCACTCACATCGTTGGGAGCTTAAATGAACCTTAGGGTTAATTAAATGAAAAATTTATATAACGATTAAATAGCACACTGATAAGACACAATGTCTTCTTCTTCTTCTCATAAGAGCATTACTTCACCTAGGGATCATACAAGAAATAGTCGGTAATCTAAAACACATAACCAAAATCTGCCAGTTCCTCAACAATACCGAGTGATATATACTCATCCCGATGAGTACATACCAGATTTTACCTTTATCCTCCATCAAGACAAACAGCTGTGATGGAGAGACTTGCAAGGTAACATCGTGTTACCTCTAGATCGGTCAGTCCCAAACATGCTTATTCGTGATCTTGCACAAATAGGCATGACACAGCTCTATGCTAAATATGTTATAGGTGACTTTGACATAAGGGATTACCATCCCACCTCCACACAATGTATAAGGGACTCAAGGTAGGAGAGCCAACATACACTATTGAAGGGCAAAGGGGTCCCGCACATCCTAAGTGAAATCGAAGATGGTGAACCGCTTATAACAGGTTCTCTATCAAATGATGTTCCCCCTCCTAACGATAGTGAGGAGGTGGGGTATTAGAACCTACAATCCATGATACATAACCCTAGTTCTGATACCCATGAACACCAACTCTTCACTGAGGGAACAACAACACATGACAAGGATGGGCACTCAGATCATCATCACAATCAAGGCCGAAGCCATAGAAGAGAAGGTAGGAAACATCGTCATGGCAATGGTTCTCCTTCTTATTCCCCTTCTTCACATCATTCACCCTCTCCTTCCACATCTGGGTGCAGCCATCAAGAGCATAACAGTGAGGATAGAGGTAGAAAAAATGAGAGACCTCGACGAGAGAGTCGAGAGCAAGGACAAGGGCATGAATGAAGGGAAAGTAGCGAACAACGTAGACACCATAGACGTCATGAAAGAGATGATCATGATGAGCCCCTACTTGCAACCTAGAGTATGCTAGATATAATGTAGGTAATGAGAATACCGACAAGGCATCAAAGAGATAGTAGGATCAAGTGTTTAGACATGAACAACATCCCACACTTCGAGGGAGGATACAACGTGGATTTGCAAAATCATTTACAGGTATTCCATGATGCCTGCGTCTTGCAAAACATAAAAAACAAGTGGCAGAAACTAAAGTTGTTCCCCAGAACACTCATAAAGGAAGCAAAGAGTTGGTACCAGTCCTTAGAGCCGGAAACCATTAGGAGGTGGAGTACGATGTTAGAACTCTTTAAAAATAAATACCAAATGTACTCTAGAGTGTCTAATTTATGTAAGAAGATCCAAGGATGAAAGCAAGGTACTCATGAACCCTTGGATGCTTCCATGGACTGCTACTATGCACTGTTACATCATTGCCCAGGCCATGGTTACAAACAATGGGATTAACTTAGCCATCTCGTAGATGGGCTAAGGTATGAAACTAGGAGAACCCTTGGGACTTATGCCCAAGGGAGACTATCAAAACTTAGATCCCATGAGATTCATTGCTTTTTGGAGCAAGTAGCCAAAGAAGAATGGGAGCTACGAAAAAAAGAGAGCATGGCAGAATACAACCATGATCCCTCTCTTTGAAAGAAGGGAGTGAGATTTTGCAATGAAGAGGATGAGTCACCACTCGAAGAATTGGTGAATAGAAAAACCTTGCCACTTCAGAAGCTAACAACAAAAGTAGCAGCTAAGGTAGATCAGATACAGGACTCCTTGAATAGTAGATTTGAACTTGTCCTAAAAATCGTAGAGGAGTCTAAGGAGGAACGAAGTAGTAATAAGAACAAGACAAAGAGGAGAGATTTAGGCCCTACATGTGATAAGGGTAAGGGGAAAATAACTATCTTTGATGAGGTTGTGGACTCAGACACAGACAATGATGGTGGATGTGAGATCTACTACTCTAACCATCCTAAGGGATGTTGTCCAATCATCTCACATCTACAAGAGTCTGGGGTGTATGCACTCAACCCGAGACTTAAGAAACAGCAGACACCCCGAAGGTTACCTTATCCCCAACGTAACCCAAGACAGTTCCACCAACCATTGATGTACTATCCAAGTGGAACTCCACCACAACCCATCGGATAACATCAGCAGTTGTAATACCCATAGTCATGGGGGATGCCACCACCGAAACAACAGTACCCTTACTGGTAGCCAGATCCATATGGATACTACGTGCAGCAGTCAATTTCTCCAAGTGACTCCATGGGTCACACAACTCCCCAACATTACTACCAAGTTCAGGAGTACTTTAGAAGGACTCCTTCTCCTCCGAGAGACACTCCACACCCATACCATCCTTCTAATCCATTTGTCACTCTTCCACTGGTAGTTCCCATACCTCCTGCTCCAACAATGCAAGGGGAACTCCCCACTCAACCTCAGCAATGTAACACTATGAGAGCTGTAACCATTCAACCCGCTGTTGGTTCTAACAACCACAAAAAGAGATGACCTTTCTTTAGAACCAAAAGCCCAAAGAAGCTCTCACAACCACAAGCGGTTGAGTCTAGGTATGCTCCTCCAACACATAAGGCTTCGAAGCTCCCTTCAAACCAATATCAGAGCTCAACACATATGGTTATGTTAACACATACCGTAACCAACTAGATCAAGGTACGCCACCTTCCCTAGAATCTATCTGATCCTAAAACTCCCTTAATCTATTTACAAGTCATTGAGAACGAACCTCATAAGGCTCTTCTTGACTCAGGTTCTAGAGTCAATTTAATCTCACGAGAGATGTATCAACCCTGGAACCTTTCCCAACTTAAGAAGAGCAATATCCAACTAGAGCTAGCTAACTAGTCCATCATCATTCCCTTAGGATTGGTAGAGGACATTGTTACCACTGTGTGTGGTTGGTCATACCTAGCATATTTTCTGGTGATAGAAGTCAATAACAATGAAGGGGACTGTACTGACCTAAATCGTCGGTGTAAGGCTGGAAAGGAAACAGACACCGAGAGATCATCAGACAGCCATAGCCAACCCTGCCTTCACCTGAGGGCAAGCTAAAAAAGTAAATGAAGGTAGAGTTCCTTGGATGGTCTACACGCAGATCAACCAAGGACTTCCCTAAGCGTAAGCTACGGCTAGCGTTGGGGTTATCGTAAATGGAATGTAAATGGAATGCAAACAGCAATATGAAATGTAAACAGAGCATATTGAATTTTAAATAAAGCGTAAACAAAGCTATATTGTAGACAAAGCATAAATTGAAGTAAATAATGTAAATGGAAGGCAATGATGAAACTGTATTGTATTGCTTAAACAAGAATATGCACCGGTCAAACCGTAGTTGCACACGTGTGGATGGCAAGTCAAACGCCTAGCCCCAAAATGATATGACACGATGATGTGACGATGAAATAGGATGAATGTGAGAAATACTTGGAAGCCAACAATCAAGTTTGTCGAGTGCCCAAGGATTGTAAATTCTGTCCTTCTTCAAAGCTGCCAATCTCCCTAATTTTTTGCATCCCCTAGTTTATGTGAATTGATAGGGTATTTATAGGGTTGGGCTGGGTGCTAGATAGTTGCATTCTTTGACCAGGTTCAATGTATCTATGTTTGGATAGTTGTGTACGAGTTGGATGTGTGTTGGCAAGCTACATTCTTGACTAGGTACAATGTATTTGTGTTGGATAGCTGTGCACGAGTTGGATGTGTGCTGGATATTTGCCTTCTTTGACCAGGTTCAATGTATCTATGTTGGATAGTTGTGCACGAGTTGGATATGTGCTGGATATTTGCCTTCTTTGACTAGGTTCAATGTATCTCACAATGTGTGGGTCATTTAGGCTCATGAAAATATAAATAATTTAGACAAGCCCTCAAATGATAAAAATTTAAAAAGAAAATCAAGGAGGATTAACTCTGCCTTGTTTGTCTAGCATCCAGCATGACCTATAGTGTGACCTCCAAAACTTGCAATTTTGAGCTAAAATCTAGAATTTCTGAAGGCTGGGATCCATAGTTATCAATAGTGGACCCTGAGGATGACTTGCACCCTTGAAATCAAGTCATTTTGACTTAGTTTTGGGGCTCTAAAAGTTGGTGACACTAATCCTTACGCTGTGCAACGTCTAAAAAAATAACCCCAGCGTCACCAAGTCAAAATGGCATATTTGAGGCCCAAATCTTGATTTTCTAAAGGCTGGGAGTTGCTGGGGACCTTGGTGAAGGTCATGGGGGTCCTTGTGCTCAATTTCGACCTATTTTGACTCAATTTCGGGGCTCCAAAAGTTGGTGACGCTAATCCTTACGCTGTGTAGCATCTAAAAAAGTAACCAAAGTGTACGTAGCCAAAACCAAACATTTTGAACCTGAAAATTTTGATTCTGGATGCTGGAAGTTGGTATAGTCACCTATGGGCCCTAGGGAGACCTTGCCTATTGAATCATGGGCCATCCGGGGCTGTTTCGGAGGCCTCCAAGTTTGGTTACGCTGTACTCATGTTGGGCAGCAGCATGACTTAGCTTGATTCTTGTCTAAAAGTGCTAGGCCAAAATTAGTGGTGTTTCATTGGCCCCTCTTTATTGACGTTTGAAGGAATTCACCCGAGAGGTGTTGACAAAGAAGTGCAAAAACCATAAACAAACAAGTACCAAACATTAACCATCGGCCCTTGGCTGGGTGTCATCACACCATTTTCAAAAGTACATGGGATTGAGGGAATGTGGTTCAAGATGCAAGGGAATTGGTTGTAACCAAGGAAGCTAGGAGATTAAGGGCTATGATTGCTGCTGGGATTTGTGAGAGAGGAATGCTCTCTTATGCACAAGTCATGTCATTGGTCCTTGTCAATAGTCGGGTTTTCAGTAGACTCAGAACCAAGACATAGGAGGTGCATTCTTTGGAGAAATGGGACTCTTATAGAGTATTTGCGAGGCCCGTTGTAAACAACCAAAGCCACGCGATGATGTGTAACATGGTTTCTTTGAGACACGAGTGTAACATTTTTTTAAGACAACTACCTTCTCACCTATGGCTTGTATGAGAATGGCTAATAGTCTTTTTGTTTATGATGTCAATAGGGTCATGAAGACCTTTTCTGTGCATTTTTCTCTTTGACCCTTTTTTTTTTGTCTCTTTTTCTTTTCTTGTTTTTCCTTCTTTTTTTTTGTGTCTTTTCCTTTCTCTTCATTTTTTTCTTTTCTCGATCTTTTTGAAAGAGCTTTCTTTTTGTGTCGTGCTCGTGTTTAAGCACTTGCATTTTGCATCATGTACTGTGTATCATGTTTTGCATCACAACTGCTTAGAGAGTTACAGTGTGCAATAGTGTATCAAGAGTTTTGAGATGAGTGGAATGTATCAAGGGGGATGTAATTGAATAGGATAAGGAAGCATGATGGGGAATAGGGAATGTATCAGGAGTTGGGAATGTAATTATGAATGGATTGATTAAACCAGTCGCGTGCGTCAGGAAAAATGTTATACCTTGTCGTCATGATGAAGTGCATCTATGCACAAATGCCTCAAAAGTCCTACAAACACAACTCCAAGAAGATAAGAAAACCACAAATGAAATAGTCAGCTAAACACTTTAAACAAGGAGATGGAGTCACCACGTGCAGTTTTCAAAGCAAACAGAATTATGAACAGCATCAGTTTCATTAGGCCCCATGGGATGAATCATGCAACAAGTCTTTGTGGAATAGGAATAGCCAACTGCAACAACAGATCTTTTCAAGTTTTTCCTATTCATTGATGATGACACCAGTTTATAGTCTTAGCAGACTGTCGTGGGTTAGTTTCACGTCATAACCCCTTGGATAGTGCTAGTTTAGCGTCGTAGCAGACAGTGCATTGCTAGTTTATAGTCATAGTGGACTATGAAGAGGTAAACTAGTTTATAGTCTTAGTGGACTTTGGATGCTAGTTTCATGTCATGGCAGACAGATGTAGCAGTTTAGTGTCATACCGGACAGAACTCTGTGGTATCAGTTTTAAGTCATGATGTCAGGACTTCTCTGTGGTATCAGTTTTAAGTCATGATTTAGGACTATTCTATGGTATTAGTTTTAAGTCATGATCCAGGACTATTCTGTGGTATCAGTTTTAAGTCATGATCCAGGACTGTTCTGTGGTATCAGGACTGTTCTGTGCCAGTTTATAGTCATAGTGGACTAGTTTTAAGTCGTGATCTAGGACTATTCTATGGTATCGGTTTTAAGTCCTAATCCAGGACTATTCTGTGGTATCAGTTTTAAGTCATGATCTAGGACTGTTCTGTGCCAGTTTATAGTCATAGTGGACTAATACTTACCTTGCTTGTGTAAAGTGTGATGCTACTTGCATGGTCATGCTACGTGCTTGCGAGATCCTGCAAAAAATCAACTAGGAAGAAAAACAATATCAAGCGACACCTGTTGTACATAGATTTAGAATATATGAATGAAAGAAAAGCAATGCAAAAAAAAAGTGATAGTTTTAGGTCGTTCTAGGCCAAATGTTGACTTGCCATTTGCACTATTTTAAAATTTTAAAATTCTTATACTTAAATTTTCAAGTGGACAATAAGGTCACGGAGATTTTAAAATTTTATGAAATTTTCAAGTGTTTGTTGCCCTTAACTATTTTGTTCTATTTTCTGTTTTCTATTTGTAGGGACACGTTAATGATGGAGCTAGCCCCAGTGGAGCAGGGGCGAATGATGAAGAGGATCTTGGGGATCAACCCCATCCATGAGCTTTTAAGTTATTAAGTGTTTTTGAATTTTTTGGATGTTTGATGGAATGTATAAAGACTGATGTAATGGCCTAAATTCAATTATGGTATAAAATGGTTGCATTCCTTCGTTACCTTGATGTTCTATGTAAATATTTTTGTCATTTTTCATGTTTTTTATTGTTTTTCTTTATTTTCTAGAGTATATGTATGCAACTAAATATAGCATAAATTTCTAAAGTGTAAAGCAAGATGTAAGGTAAATACTTGGAAAAGAAAGCAACGACCATGCAAGAATCTAAATCGTAACTTGTAACCTGTAAGTGAAAATTCAATGTAAGATGATGAGAGTTTGTAAATTTGTAATTTGTTGGCTCTAGTTTAAAGCCATTTCGGGCTTNCATTGCGGACGTGTTGTAGTTTAACGTCATTTCGGACAGTTCGTAGTTTAACATCATTTCGGATAGTTCGTTTCATTTATTCTAGTTGTTAAGTCGCTTCTTAATCTTTTGTAACTTAATGTGTGGGACTAGGTGTATGGGTATGATTTTATATTCACCTTCCCCTTCATCAGTGATATCAAAGGGTAGTTCTCACCAAGAAACATCAGTAGGAATGGCTCCTATGTCTGTGTCTTCTTATGTTTCTTCAGTGCTAGTTGGATTGTGAGTCAACGTTGGGTTCACGTTCTGATGTATGTTCATGGTTTCCTGTTTAGGCTTAACAAACTCAATTTCCGACCCTTGACCTACCTCAAGGTATGAGGAAGTGATCGATGCTGTTGTATCCCCATGTATGATGATCTCACCTCCCTCGTAAGGCAGGTGGATCTCCTGATGGATTGGTGAAGATACAGCTTTAAGTTGAGCTAGCCAAGGACATCCTAAGATCAAATTAAACCCTGGCATTTCATCAACCACTATGAATTCAGCTGATGTAGGAAATTGGTCACTTGCTATGAAATCTAAGGTAACCATGCCTTTCACTCCCACACAACAACCACTGAAAGATCTCAAGAAAAAGGTTGTTGTGGGCTGTACTTGTTCAATGAGTCCTAATTTTTTTATGACAGAAAAAGGTATTACATTTGTTGCTGCACCATCGTCGACATGCACCCTACGTATTTTGAAATAATCAACCTGTATTGTTATGAACATAGGGGGCGTAGTGATTTCCCCTATTTTCTTATCTAGCTTAATGTCCTTAACGTGGAACTCTAAGGATGTGGTCTTTGATTCCTAAAATTGTGGGGATAATACTGCATAAATGGATGGTTCATCTACAGGATGATCCTCACTAATAGGAATTGAAGTTAGCTTCCGTACAAGAGCCTCTCGATGTACTAGTGAAGTCATTACTAGGTCATACAAACTTAAACAAGTATTCTTTTGTTTTAAGGCTTGTGCGACTTGGGTCAATGCATTTGCTAGGTCTTTACCATTTGGGACATTCTTATCCATAGAGATTTGGTCCATTTGACCTAGCATTCGTATTTCTCATGGAGGGGTTTTTACGTTAGTAGCTGAGGATGCTGAGTTTGGGATATGACTCGTGACTTCATCTTTGTTTTGGTGACTTGTACTAGGCTCATTAATGGATGGACTTATGGGGATGGTGTTTGGCGGTGTAGGCTTTGGTAGTCCTAATTTGTGTCCATGATTTTCTCTCTCCATGCACTCTCTTATTAGCCTATCGACAAGACATTCTCGCAAAGGTTGTTGAGAAGTGGAGATGGGTTGTGTGCCAAGGTGTTTTGGCACCTGGACCACAAAGGGAATGGGTCGGTTTTCAAATGGTATGTTTGTTATGGTGGCAACCAAAGGAGGTACGTAGATGATGAATGGTTTTGATGGTGTGGGGGATGTGTGCATGGTAAAAGGGGTTTGAGGATATATTGAGGTAGATGTGTTTTCTGAATGCCCGCGAATCATAAAAGGCTTTCGAGGAACATCTTGTCTATCTTTCACATGGACAGTATTAATCACATATGGGGCATTGTTGATTTTGGTATTAAGAGAATCCTTGTAGACCCCCATGGATTGGTTTTGAGGCCTTACCGGGTTTGTCTCATCAAACACTACTTCACCCCCATCTATCATGCGTTGTATGTCTTGTTTCAACGCAAAGCAGTAATCAGTCCCATGACCACACCATTGGTGATATTCACAAAACCTATCCAACCTAAAGCCTTTTGGAATGGGAGGTTCATTGGCTATTGCTAATGCTAGATTTTTGGCCAATTCGCAAAAGCGATCATGTCTTTGCGAGGCCGCAGGAGACATTTGGTTGTGTTGAATTAACCCAGCCTTTAGAAGTTGATCAAGCAATTGTGAAGGCTTCATGGGCAATGGTGTGTATTGAGCAGGGTCTTTCCTTTTGAAGGTACGAGCATGACTTGTGTTCTTGTTTCTATTTGAGGAATTTCCAAGTGTATGAGTGGGTCTGGTTCTTTCATAGTTGTTTGGGATAGTGGGTTGTTTTCCTTTAGCCACTGCTGCTACCGTTGTTTTGGATTTATCTTTCCTTGTGTATTGACTCCTAAAGGTTGAGTAGGCTGGGTCATTACTTGTTTGTGCCGCTTCTTCTATGTCTTTGATTTGTACGAATGCTTGGCTCAATGTGCAAGCTTTCAGGTAGTAAAGTTTTGACTTAATAAAGTCATTCACGGCCAACTTAAGGATGGTGAGTAAATATGTTTCAGGGATATATTCGTGAAGTTCGTTTAAGGCTACACTCCACCTTTGGATAAATTTCTATGCTAGCTCTAATGGTGCTTGTTTAACTTGGATCAAGCCATCTAACATGGCTTTAGGTTTCAAATTGTACTTGAAACGGGAGACAAACTAATGCAACAAACTCTCTAAAGAAGATATGGATCTACGAGGTAAAGATCGGTACCAGTCTAAGGCTTTTCCAGTTAAGGACATTGTAAACACTCACAAAATTACATAGGGCCATGCTTGAAGTAAAAGGCTTTCGGTTCTAAATGTCACTAGGTGGGCATTTGGGTCCCCTTCTCCATTGTACTTGGTCAGTTGAGGTAATGAGACTTCTTTTGGTAAGGTCAAGGGTGGAATTGAGGGGTCAATTAGGTCACCTTGATAGAAATATAGTACTTTGACTTCCTCATTGTTGAAATTTTTAAGGCATTTTAAATCTTCTACCAACGAGTGCATCATTTTTTATGTGTCTGCCCATTCTTAGGTGGTAGCCAAACCGGTGGATTGAGTGGATTGTGGATGATAATGGTTTAATTGTTGCATTGTTTGTGGAAAGGCAGGTTGTTGGGTTGATATTGGCTATGGTGGGATGGTATTTTGGACTGAGACTATAGCCAGTGGAACCCACTGCCCGGCCACAGGTTGTGAAGTAACACCGTGAATGTGTTGGGTTGGGGTAATCAATGGTGCCCCATGAATCTGCACCAGGGGTATGTAATGGGTGGATGTGGAAGCTGGTATGATTGATGGAATTCCAATTACTTGAGGTCAAAAGATTGACCCTACATTAGTTTGGGGAGGGAGTTGTTGGGACTGTACTTGTGGAGGAATGATGGAAGTGGATGCATCAGAGTGAATGTTATTAAGCACAAAGAAGATAGGAATGGAATGGGGAATAGGTGCTCGAGTGTTTGCGGATGAAGGAGGAAATACAATTTATTTCAAGAAAGGATGGAATAATGGGTTTGTGTGGGCATGGGGGCTAATGGTATGGTATGATTCTCCATGTTCAAATTGGGCTGCAAAGTCATCTTCTTCATCTTGAGGCTCTATGGGAGGTAGTTGTAAGGCTTGACTTCTAGCCATGAGAATTTGGGATATGAGTCTATGATGGTGTTTAGAGAGTGGGATTATGTCAAATGCAGAAGGGATAAACTCACATCCTCCTTTTTTGATGAATTTATATTCTCACTTAGCTTCCCTCTCTACACGCTCAATGGGTAGGTTGGCTTGGATTTTGACACAGATAAAATTATACTATTCGGGTGTAAGAGTCGCATGAATAGGGCCTTTGCCCTATAGCCTGAGGAATTGGCATGTAGGACCTTGAGGATTTATGTGTTCAATAATGGTTATGGATTCTGTAGCAGTCACAGGGTTTGAAGCTTTGGCCCCAAAGTCAGCAATCGGTAGTGTTACCGGGTTGGCTTGGGAAGATTCCATGATAAACGTGAATGGACTGGGATAGATGAATGGAGTTGGATTGCAAGCAATTGTAGCATGGTGTGATACAAGCTTAGTGTGATCAACAGGGACGAGGAGACTCAAATGGGCAAGATGGATGAGTTTTGACAGGTAGTGACGTTTTGAGCAATAACAACAAGCGAGTAGGCCCTCCTTCTAGCGCCAAAAACTATACTAACCTAAATCGTCGGTGTAAGGTTGGAAAGGAAATAAATACCGAGAGATTGTCGGACAGCCACAACTAAGCCTGCCTTTGCCTGAGGATAAGCTAGAAAAGTAAACGAAGGCAAAGTGCCTTGGATGGTCTGCATGCAGATCAACCAAGAACTTCCCCAAGCGTAAGCTACAGCTAGCACTGGGGTTATCGTAAACGGGATGTAAATGGAATGCAAATAGCAATATAAAATGTAAACAGAGCGTATTGAATTTTAAATAAAGTGTAAATAGAGCTATATTGTAAACAAAGCATAAACCAAAGTAAATAATGTAAATGGAAGGCAATAATGAAACTGTATTGTATTGCTTAAATAGGAATATGCACCGATCAATGCGTAGTTGCACATGTGTGGATGGCAAGTCAAATGCCTAGCCCTGGAATGATATGACACGATGATGTAATGATGAAATAGGATGAACGTGAGAAATACTTGGAAGCCAACAATCAAGTTTTTTGAGCACCCAAGGATTACAAATTCTGTCCTTCTTTAGAGTTGCCAATCTCTCCAATTTTTTGCCTCCCCTAGTTTATGTGAATTGATAGGGTATTTATAAGGTTGGGCTGGGTGCTAGATAGTTGCATTCTTTGACCAAGTTCAATGTATCTGTGTTTGGATAGTTGTGTACGAGTTGGATGTGTGTTAGCAAGCTACATTCTTGACCAGGTACAATGTATTTGTGTTGGATAGTTATGCACAAGTTGGATGTGTGCTGGATATTTGCCTTCTTTGACCAGGTTCAATGTATCTCACAATGTGTGGGTCATTCAAGCTCATGAAAATATAAATAATTTAGACAAGCCCTCAAATGATAAAAATTTACAAAGAAAATCAAGGAGGATCAACTCTGCCTTGTTTGTCTAGCATCCAGCGTGACCTACAGTGTGACCTCCAAAACTTGCAATTTTGAGCTGAAATCTAGAATTTCTGAAGGCTGGGACCCATAGTTATCAATAGTGGACCCTAAGGATGACTTGCACCCTTGAAATCAAGTCATTTTGGCTCAGTTTTGGGGCTCTAAAAGTTGGTGACACTGATCCTTATGATATGCAACGTATGAAAAAAATAACCCCAGCGTCATCAAGTCAAAATGGCACATTTGAGGCCCAAATCTTGATTTTTTGGAGGCTAGGAGCTGGTGGGGACCTTGCTGAAGGTCATGGGGGGTTCTTGTGCTCAATTTCAGCCTGTTTTGACTCAATTTCAGGGCTCCAAAAGTTGGTGACGCTGATCCTTACACTCTGCAGCGTCTAAAAAAGTAACCAAAGTGTACTTAGCCAAAACCAAACATTTTGAACCTGAAACTTTTGATTTTGGATGCTAGGAGTTGGTGCAGTCACCTGTGGGCCCCAGGGGAACCTTGCCTATTAAATCATGGGCCATCAAGAACTATTTCAGAGGCCTCCAAGTTTGGTCACGCTGTACTCATGTTGGGCAGCAGCATGACTTAGCTTGATTCTTGTCTAAAAGTGCTAGGCCAAAATTAGTGGTGTTCCAAGGACATCCCAATTATAATGGGAAGGCCATGGCTGAGTACAATAGATGCGTACCTGGGGATTCATGATCTTTCCTTGAAAATATCTAAGGTAAACATTTATGGAAAGATCGAGAAGAAGAAAGTTCCATGCATCACATACAATGACTCAAAGGGTGATGACATGGAGGAATGCTCAGCATCTCTTCCATGTAACTAGTGTGCCCTAGAAACACAAATACAAAGGTGCCTGTATGTAGCAACCACACAAGTAGTAGATACCTTGTGGTTGATAGCTAGTCAAAAGAGCAACCAACCAACATGCATGGAACGAGCTGAGGGAACAACTCATGCCAACAATGAAGGCATAGACACATTGGAGTATGAATGTCACTGACTTCCACCCCTTAATCTCAAAACATCAATGGGGAGAAGTTGGGCACTCTTAAGAAATTCAAATAGATGTTCATTATTTCGAATCTCTCCCTTTCCATTCAGTCATGGGGGAGATGGCCACATATGCTAATCATTGGAGGCCCTCAGTTCTTTTACATTTTTGTTTTACAAGTTTTTGTTTTACACATTTTTGTTTTACACGTTCTTTTTTTTTACACATTTTTGTTTTACACATTTTTGTTTTACACGTTTTTGTTTTACACATTTTTGTTTTACAAATTTTTTAACTTTTCTTGTTTTTTTTTTACAACATCATTATACTTTTTCATTTTTTTTGTGTGTTTGTGTGTGTGTTATCCACCTTGTAAGTTTGTCACCCAATAAGTGTTCTTCACGATGGTATGAACTATTCTCCTATTGATTGCTAATGTTTGGTTTTTACCTTTAAGTTATGATGTTAATGCTAAGGTATGGTTCTTTTGATATGGCAGGCAATGAGTCCACTTCATCCATTCATCCACCAAGTTCTATGGTCTCTCTCGGCTTGGAAATGTACAGTCCCTTCCTAATTAAGAACTCTAACGAATCAGTGACTAGGCATTTCTCAAACTAAGGAAGGAATCAAGGATTGAAAAGGGTGTGACTTCAAGAGAACTTGATGCATTTGTGTTGGCCATTCTCTTGGGTGCTTGAATGTTTGCTTCTTCAGTTTTCTTACCATTCTAATGTTACCCAATTATCGGAAGCTATGCAAATAAAAATAATGAAGTCTTTGCATGGTGGGGTTCTCACGCATAAACACATAAAAAAATAAAAGAAAAAAGAAAGTGAGAATTCAAAGCACACCCCTTAGACAAAATAACATTTGGGCTACCAGCACTGGTTATGGAACTAAAATAAAAATGTTCCTTCTAACTAAGGCCCTTCTCGCTTCCCATTCTCTCTTCCTTGTTTCGTCGAAATGGTGGTGGCTCTTTGGAAAGGCATTCTTGTTACTTCAAGGGGATGGTTTGGCCGAATGCATTAATGCGAAGTCACTGGAAGTGGTTTGTTTGAGGCCGAACTTGGAATGGGATCTACTAAGTCACATTAACCATAACACACACAAGGGGCTATACACCACCTTGTCCTTGGGATTCCATTCCATTCTCTTCTCTCCATCCTTCTCTCCATTGTTCACCTCATTGCCGGTTGTATCATTAGTGTATATTTTGGTTGAGGAATTATTTTCTTTTTGGTAAATTCTTGCGCTTAAGACTTTAACTTTTGTTCCAAATGACATTCCCAGAGCCTACGGACTCTTTGAATGTGGGCTTGTCAAGGCATTAAGGGCATGAGCCTGCTTTGGGGAGGACCCACTGACATTCCTATTTAGTGCACCAGTTAAATTCTTTTCCCTTAACATTTTTGCAATTAATTTTATTTTGTTCATTTCCATCTTGACATCCATTTCATCGATGTTTTAGTTGTCCCTTTTTCTTCCTCTTTCTTGTTCTTTTTCTTTCTCCATTCTATCGCTACCAAAGGTTCGCTATTAGTCATGGGGGTACCGGGCCCATTTTTTTTATTTTCTCCTAACCCCTACACCTTCAATAATCACCATTAATATATCTCCAGACACGTATCAGCCATACCACAACTCAGCCAATGGACCTTTCACCGAACCAAGGTATCCACTGCATTGAAATTCATTTACCCTTACTAATATAAAGACTGTGTTGTGTGTGCATATGGCAATCATACAACAATGGATTGGATATGGAGAGAACACTTGGAATGGAGCAGTGCTAAAGCAGCTATGCAAGGAGCAAAATCGA
>MNCI01012354.1:49657-66645 GCA_015680685.1 Gnetum montanum
GCGGAGTTCGACCAGATCACATGTGTAACGTTCGTATTCGTATGGTTGAGTGTAGGGGTACCTCGCCACTCATCACTAATGATTTATATGAATTCCTATCAAAAGATATCACTCCATGATAAATATTTCTACAAATTATTGGAATTGTTCACTTGAATAAGGATTTTACACTAGTGATTCAAGTTGTCCTTGACCACTATGGGATTAGTGTTTTACATGCCCAATATTTTTCTAAATATTTTTTGATTATTGAATTGGAAAATTCTAAAATGGTTGAGAAACAATGGATCTTAAAAGTTTTATGGATTAGCATAATATAGTTATTACTCATGAATGAAAAGTAGATTTTGATCCCTATTCTTCTGACTATTCTAAAATTTCTTGCTGGATTGAATTAGAAAATCTTCCTCTTATTTTTAAAAGTGTTGAAAGCAAAATTGTTGGCAACATTGGCATAATCCTAAAGACAAGTCAAAAACATTACTAGATAATGTGTAGCATACACATTATTTTGTAGATATTAATTTAGAGCAAAAGAATACAAAATTAAAAATCAAGGTTGATTTTTACCAAAAAATTATATATTATAATTTGTGAGGATGATGTAGCTATTGGCGTTATGAAGACCATGTTATTGGAATTTTTCCTATTCTCAATGAAAAAGTGGTTTGGCAGGAAAAGAAAGAACAATTTTCAAAGAAAGTAAATAATAGTAATTTCCAGCAAGCACAAATGAAATCTTCTTCAATAAGTTCTCAATATTTTATTAATATTTTTAATTAAAAAGATACCAATAAATTATTCATACCTAAAGAAAACTCTTCTTTAGAAAAAAAAATTTCAAGTAGGACTAGCAATGAAATTACTAACGCAAATACATTTTTCTTAGTGCAACATAAAAAGAAGAGGCCTGCAACTAATGCTTTCAATTTAAAATCCCAAAGGTATCTCATTCTCTTTCTATTCTACTATTATTTCAAATGTTTTCTTATTGAATAATGTTTTTTTACTTATTAGGAACATGGATTGCAAGACAAATATTGAGCTTGAAAAATCAAGGATAGGGATGTCCTTCCCCACATCTCAATGTTAGTTTTGTCATGGAATGTTTAGGGCCTTTTTTTTAGATCCCAAGCAAAGATTGTAGGGGAGTATTTTTTAAATTGACATTTATCTTTGGATTTTCTTTTTCTTCAAAAAATTAAAATATAAGCTTATAATATTAGTTGTGTTGGTAAATGCATTTTAAAAAATTACATTGTTTTTCATATTTCTCATGAAGTTAATAAAGAAAGTGTTGATATTCTTGTTAATAAAAATTGAACTTGAAAAATTTTGAATTCTAGTTTTGACAATCTTGGAAAAGTTATCTGGATTATTTATCATAGTGAAAAAGGTGACTTTGGACTTTGTAATATTTGTGCTCATAATAATTCAAAAGATTGACAACAGTTTTGGAAATATCTTTTATCTCTTGCCTAAAGTTCCTTAGATTATTGGAGGTAATTTCAACGCCAAGGGTGGACGTGAGGGTTGCTCATAAGATCGTTCGTGCAGTGCTGTAAGCCACGTAGTAACGGCCGAAGGATAGGCGAGTAAGTCGTGCAAGCCAGAAGCTGAACGCAGAGTAGGCACGTCTAATGGCGAGTTCTTCCAGAAGATCAACTCCAGGTTCTCAATCTACTTTCTCTTATATTCAACGTTTGTCAAACTATTGCTCCTCAGCGAATGCTAGTATGTTGCCACCACCTCCATGCCAAAAAGATTTCTATCCCAAATCCTCATTGCACACTTTTGAATCCTTTCAGTCAATGCATTTTAGTGAATGTGATCTCGGTATTGCTGGCTCTGGCCTTCGTCCAGTAGCTCTTACTTTTTTTGACCCGAGGGAGGTTGATAAATGGAAAAAAGCCGTTATCAATATATCCATCTTGCTGAAATTGCTATTCACCTTCATCCACACTTCAACTATCATCTCAAAAAGTCTTACTGGATTGCGTTAATAGATAGGAGATTTAAATCATTTCAAGAAGCCATTATAACCCAAGCTAAAGGTAGGTTAGTATCCGATGCTCTGATTATAACGATTCCTAACTTTACTCTCTCGCTTTTTGATCCGCATTTGTTCAATAGTTTAATGCTTATTACTTATATTCCCGTTGATATTATAAATCAAAGTGTTTACTGCACAATAGGTACGAGGTTAAGTTTTAAATTATTTAGTTCAGTCAGTATCCAAACACTCTTACCTTTTGGCCAACAAGCTCTCTCTTTTGGTTCAACAAATTTAGAATACGGGACACAGATTAACACAGAGGATCTTCCGATCCATAGGCTCTTCCCAGACCTAGAAGATCCGTTAAAAGAATACTATGAGCAGAAAAGACCAAAAAAATCTTTATTTAGATCATCATCAAAATCTCGGAGATACTATGTAGAACTACAACCACCAAAACTCCTTCCTTATGATCCATTAGCTCCCAAACCTGAAAAACCCACAAAACCATTAATCCTGTTTAAAAAACAAAAATCAACTTATGAAGAACAGGAAGAGAAAATACAAAAAATGGGAAAAATGTTCAAAGAACTAGGTATCACTTTAGATCCTAGGAGAGTCATAAAACAAAAGGGAGAAAAACCTGTACCCATTACTGAACAATCAGAAACAAATCAAAAAGGAAAGACCATTCTAGAAGATGTATCTACATCTAGTTCTAGTTCTGACGATGATGTCTCATGCTCAATAAAATCATCACAAAATTGTACACATAAAAATCTACATAAACTAGACCATGACATTAGGTGTGTTGAGTGTGATGAGTTATTAAGGATCAACATGAATACAGAAGAACAAAAAGAAGTTGCACATATGATGCAATATAAGTCATCTGTAGAACAACCTTCTGACGTCATTAAACTCCACAACTGGACCAACCATAAATTATCCTATGTAAATGACCAAAATTTAATGACATATGCAGAAGTAAAAGAAGTACAAAAAGATGTAAAAGATTTGCATAAGATATGGGTTCCTAAGCAAAAGCAAAAAAATGGAAAATCTAAAGGTAAAGAAAAGAAACTTGATCCGTCTGATCTATATGGTATTTACTTAGATTCACCACCTATCACTCCTCCTAAAGGAAAGAAAAAATCAACAACAACTTATGTACCAAAGAGACGACCGGTACATACAATTCCAAAATCTGAAAAAGGAAAAAAAGAGGAGGAAGAGATTAATGCTAATAAAGAAGATAATGAAACCCTTTATATTGGAAGTGAAGGATCTTTAGATGAAGAAGAAAAGAAAATGTTACAAAAACAAGGAATGATCTTCCAAGATCCTAAAGATTTGACAGCTATGCAAGTCCGAAGGACATCAGAAAAACCACCACCATATTTTAGTATGAACAACAAATCTATTAGAGAAAGACAAAAAGAGATTGATAAAATCAGTGGTTTCATCGCTAGACAAATTGTCTTAGAAAAGAAAACATATGAACATGCCATACTCAATGCAACGTTAAATTTCGAAGGTATGTTAAAACGTTGGTGGAATTTCATAGAAGCTCTCGTACGTAAAAAATTATTAAATAATCCGCATGTTATTTTCTTAAATGCTATTACAAAAGAATTCTTAGGAAATAAAGCTGATAGGGATAGTACATATAGGACGTTGTTTTATAGTTCAAGATTACATAAGATTCAGGACATGTCTCCATTCCTTGACATCATGGAAGAATGGTATTATTATGGAAAACTCATACATGACGTAGGTGCAAAAGAACATCTGTTAGGATGTCTTCCAACGCCTTTTGCTAGTTATTATCGAGCTCAACTCCAACATGAAGAAAAGGATCTCAAGGAAATGAGTTTTAGTGCCATCCGCCAATTCCTTGAAAAAGTCACAAGGGATCTGTGTGTCCCGCAAAAAACACAAAAATTAGTAGGATCCTTAACTAAACAAATAGGTAAAGGCTTATGTTTACAAATGTGTCCTGAAGATAATTTTGGACAACTAATTAGGAATAGAAAACAACAGACTGAGTCATGTGTATGTAAACCTACACAACGTACATCACAGAAATATTCAAAACCAAAGAAAGTCTGGAAACGGAAATTCCAGCCAAAAATCAAACGAAAAAATTGGCCACAAAAACCCTTTAAAGGTATGTTTAAACGAAAACAAGGGCCATATAAAAACAAGGAAGTCAGATGTTTCATTTGTTCAGGGAAGCATTATTCTAACCAATGCCCAAAAAAGGATAATCATCCTCAACGCATCAATTTTATCGAAACAATGAAACTTACGAAAGATGATTTTTTCCTAACATATGATTCTGACTTGTCATTTTCAAATGGGGATATTTATTTAGAATCTTCAGATCAATATTCTAGCAAAATGGAATTCGAAGATATTCCTGACTACCCCAACGAACCAGGTGAATTAAATTATGATACAGATTCTTCAGGATATATGTATCATGTTTACATGAATGAAGAATCAGAAAGTGATGATCTATATGAAAGAGATCCAACATATTCCATGTTAAAAAGCCAACTACGCCAATTAGAAAAGAAATGGCAAAAGGTTCCTTTAGATGACTTACATAAATTTAGGGCCTACAAACACAAAGTAAAATCTAAATGGAATGAGATTGAAACACATAAGCAAATGCTTGAGGAATCATTTGGTATATATCAAGATTCCCAGAATCCAAACACCGTAGACTTTGAAGATGAAACACCACATACTGAAGAAAGAGCAGTTACACCAGATATACAAACTTCTATGTGGAGACAGTTTTGCATCAAACAACTCAAGAAGTATCTTCAACAGGCCTCAGAGGAACTTGAACGCTTAGAACAACAAGAAGAGAGTTGGCAACAAGCAGAATATGAGAAGGAAACAAAACAGGTAAG
The DNA here is from genome assembly GCA_015680685.1 of Gnetum montanum. NCBI lineage: Eukaryota > Viridiplantae > Streptophyta > Gnetopsida > Gnetales > Gnetaceae > Gnetum > Gnetum montanum. The sequence goes on from MNCI01012354.1 coordinate 54,578, forward strand.
CGTAATCCTAGAAGTAAACTATAATACTTCACGACCAATCTTACCTGCCTGTACATTTAATATATCATGGCCTAAATATCATAGATATACAATAGATTGTTTGTTTGACATAGGCGCAGAAGTATCACTTGCTCAAGAAGAAACAATTCCAACATGTTTTTGGGAAGAAAAGGAACCATCCCACATTTCCTTCAACACCCAAAAAAGATTACTCACAAAGCAAGCTAAGTTACCTGTTTTAATGCCTGATAAAAAAATAGTGTATTTTATAGTCTGTCAGTTTCCTTTACCTTCTTATGATTGTTTAATAGGATCAGATAATTTACAACATTTTGATATTACGATTACTAAGCAATTTATCAAATTAGATCAACATAAGTTTACTAGGATAAATGCTAGACAACAATTTAAAAATCAAAAACTTCAAAAATATAATCAAAAAAGGGAAACTTGGATTGTTAACCAAATCGAAAAATACCAACCAAGTTTTGAAGACATAAAAACTCACTTACTCCAATTTGCAAATGATGACCCTACTGTGTTTCGTCACAAAAAAGAACATTGGTGTCAGATTGAATTACAAGACGGAGTAAAAGTAAAGTCTACTGCGCAACATATAGGAATGTCTCCTAGTCTCAGAAAAGAATGTGAATCAGAAATCCAAGAATATTTACAAAGAGGTTTAATCCGACCAAGCACCAGTATGTTTGCTTGTGCCGCTTTCTTTGTAAACAAACGAGCTGAATTAGTCAGAGGAAAAAAACGTTTAGTAGTTAATTATAAACCTCTGAATGATATTATTAAATCAGTCCAACATCCTATTCCAAATAAAGATGATTTATTTCAACGACTGCCGCATACTAATATCTATTCCAAGTTTGATTTAAAATTAGGATTTTGGCAGATCCAGGTTCAGGAATCTGATCGTTGGAAAACAGCTTTCACAGTACCCGGCGGATTATATGAATGGAACGTCTTGCCGTTCGGCATCAAAACTGCACCATCTATTTTCCAAAAGATGATGGACTCTATTTTTCATTCTTATCCATTTATATTAGCGTACATAGATGATATTTTAGTCCTTAGCAAATCAGTAAAAGAACATCTAGATCATTTGCGTATTTTTTCTGACCTCATAGATAAAAATGGACTTGTCCTCTCTCCAACCAAAATGAAGATCGGACAGTCTAACATTGAATTTTTAGGTTTAGAGATCTCTGCTGGAATTATAAAATTACAACCACATATAGTCCAAAGTATTGTTCAGTTTCCTGATATCTTAGAGAACAAAGTCCAGATACAACGGTTTTTAGGCTGTATAAATTATGTTTCTGGTTTCTTTAAGAATATAGCTAAGGAACGAGATGTATTAAATATATTATTACAAAAAAATTCTCCTCCATGGACCCCTGCATGTACTGAGGCTGTGCAGAAGATCAAACAGGCATGCCAAGAATTGCCACCACTGTTCCTTCCAGGTGAAGGGAAGTTCATCCTTGAAACCGATCCCTCTGAATGTTTTTGGGGCGCCACTCTGAAACAAGAACAAAACCGTACGATCAGGATCTGTAGATATGTTTCTAGAAAATTCAATGAAGCACAGCAGAAATATCACAGTTCTCATAAAGAACTTCTAGCCATTGTTAAGGGCATAGAGAAATTTCAGCTATTCCTCCAACCACAACGTTTCATCGTCAAGAGTGATTTAAAACATTTTGACAAGTATCTACAATCCAAAAATCTAACAAAGGTGGCTCATACACGGCTGATCCGATGGAGTTTATTTTTGGCTAATTTTGAATTCGATAGCGAATATATTGAAGGCTCAAAAAATTGACTTTCTGATTTTTTAACTAGAGAGTTCCAACTCTCTAGTAGTACTAATGTTTTATAGTTTTATTTTCAGAACTGCTCCGTAGCGAAGGATGGACTCTTCGTTCCTCAAGGAGATTACGTCCTAGTTTACCAAATGAAAGATTTCTTAGTTTTCCTCAATATTTTAGTGAAACTAGTAGATTTGGTAATGAATGGACTGCTTTCTGTAATGCCACAAGGTCTCAAAGTTCTGATGCCATCATCACTCAAAAGGTCTTTTCAGCCCTTCCACTGCCTGCAAGAAGATCTCAATGGGATCAAATTCCAGCTCCATACCTTTTCCTAGCCACAGATGTGAATCTCACTAATCTAGAATTCTGTAATCGGTATTCTGCTGATTGTTTAAACTGGCCATATTACCAGCCAAGTGATTTTCATGTTTACCGCATCTCTTTTAGTCCCCTCAGTGCACCGCCAGACAATGATGAATTATTCTGGAATTGGTGGGCTAAATTCGGTCATTCCCCTTCTCATTTACCAGCCAATTATCCTGGTCCTCTTCGCACAAGTCTCTATGGCTACCGGGGTGATTTCTCGTTCTATGGGAATCCTGATCACATGGCCTAGAATTTTTTACACATGGCATCCAACCCAGTCTATTTTCTCATTACTTGCATATCCAAAAGGACAGACTGGCAACTCACATGGGGCGAAGCTTTTTACCAAGATGTGTACACCGCTAATGCCTATGATATCCAGCACCACTGTCACATCCATTTAAAAGTCCCGTACACCTTAGAGCTTTATTACATGGACCGCAGGATTGATGAATATCGTAGCTCTGGAGGAAAGGAGATCAAACTTTATCTGGTTGGCGAGCACTCAGAAGATGCTGATGATAGCACGGACAGCACGCCTAATGATTCTCCCGGACGATATGATTACAGCTCTGAAGACTTCCACAACCATGCAGACGATTCTGATGGACATAGTATCGATTTTGGTCCAAATAGTCCACCGTCACGTTAAAAAGCTGTCTGCCACAATCTCTTAAAGTGGATCCGAATCCTGGAAAGTAGATCGTCCTAGTTGGCATCCATTAATGTAAGGCGGTTTGTAAGCTATAAATCGCAATGTGTGTGTGTGTAAGAATATAGTGAGATAGGAATACAAGTAGCATAAGGGAGTCAAGTAGTCTGCAAGTGTGAATTTCTTTCTGCAAGAGTGAGTAGTTGTAAGGAGATGATATCAGTTTCTTGATGCTCTCTGCTCTAAAACTAAGCATTCTCTCCGCCACTGAAAGAGAAATCGTTCTGTGATGCGCTTTGCTCTATAACAAGCATTCCTTTCAGTTCTGTAAATGCTGGTGTGTGCAATAAAATGATTTGTTTTGGCATATCTGTGTGTGATTTGGTCTGCATTCAAATGAGCGTATGTGTTAGTTCTGTGTGAACGCTGCGTACTTTGAGGGATGGTTAAAAGTCATTTAAATAAACTTGGTTGTCTTTATCCTAATATATCTTCTCAAGAAAAAGAAGATTGGTGTAATTTCAAAGAAAAAAATATTTTATTTCTAATGTTAGCTCTTTATTCTTATCTCACTCAAAGGAGAAACATTATACTTAGTGTAATTATCAACAAGGAAATGATAGAATTTATTGTTAACTTGATAAATTTTACATCTCTAATGTTTCATTTTGGAAGCCTACAAGGAAATTAGAAGTGCATACACATGCTACTTTGTCATATTATTTTTCTATTAGCATTTTTCTCTCTAGTATTAATTCTTCATCTCTTTAAAAGCATGAGCTTTTTTGTATGAATACTAATATCTTCATTAGACCCAATGGGAAAAATATTTTAAAGTCTTTATGAAATGTAGAAAAAAAAGCCTATTAGTGATATTGATTTGATTGACTAGTGGCAACAAACTACTTGTGGAGTTAGAAATTATGCTAGATGGTTTGGAAAGCAATATGTTAAGCATATGTGTCAAGTTGAAAAAGGTCTTGCAAAATCTTTAAAGAAAATGAAAATTATTTTAGATAAGAATCCCTTTGATTTTAAAGCTCATTATGTTAAACAATGTTGGGATACTTTTGAAGCTAAAAGTGCTCTCACTAAAAGTTGCATGGGTTAGCTAAAAATTAAAGATGAACCTTTTAAGGAGTTTTTTAAATTTCTAAAAGAAAAGGGTCAAGTACCTAAACTAGAATCACTTTATATAAATGATTCCATCATTAAAGATCCTAAGACTATTAACAATTTTTTAGTGAATCATGTTTCTTTTATTTTTTCTTATAAAAATTTTATCAAGGAATCCTTCTAAGCCTCTAGTATGAATATTTCTCATCTTAAAATGGAAGCTCATCAAAGCATTCTTAAAGTAAAAATTACAATAGAAGAAATCAAAGTAGTGATCTTTAGTTTAACAAATAATACACCTTAAGGTTTTGATGGTTTTCCAATTGAATTTTTTAAGAAGCATTGGGACATCATTAGAGATTATCTCTTTTATGTTTTTGAAGTATTCATTTGATAAATCATGTTTTTCATCACTCCAATTTCGGAGTGGCCGCAATATCGAGGACACGATATCAGGTATGCGATATCATGGCCTAAGATGCGATATTGTACATTTGATATCACAAGGTTACTCCTAGGTTTATAAATATTGCGCCTAGGCGCACAATTGGGAGTACGTTTTTAGCAATAAGTAGCGAAGCTCTTGCAGTTTGTCAATTTGAAAGTTAGAATATTTTCCAAGTGCCTACAACAGGAGGTCTAAGTGTGAATGGATCTCTATTCAAGCATTGATGTACTTGAGCACACCATTGTATTGGCAATAAAGATGAGCTCTTTGATCCATTCCTTGCAGCACTTGAGATTTCCTCTCTCGTGCATTTATATTTTATTTTATGCACTTTACCTTCATGTTGTTAGCACAGCAATTCATTTTGATCAATTAAGAAAATTGTTAAATTACACAAGCATGACCCCTTCGAGCATACATGTGACATTTGGTAGCTCGTAAACGATTAGCATTTGACAGTGCAATAGTGTTTACATGAAGCTTAGGATGTGTTCAGAAAGTGGGAATGGTTACTTATGTTAGGCTAGATAAGACTTTAGTTTCTTTAGCAATTAATCGCTTTTACTTTTAATCATTCCTACTTTTATTTTTGTTGTAGGTGAGTAATTCTAGAAAAACACAAAATAATAAAAATCATATGCCTCAGTCATACTTAACCATACAATTGTATTCCACAAGTCAGACTGGAAAGACAACAAACAAACAACACACACACGTTGTTAATGTACTTAGTAACTATAGTCTACAGAATTTGACTAGACTGCACATGAACGCTTCTGATTCGTATGGTTGGGCATAGGGGTACCTTGTCACTCATCATTGGCACCATTGCCAAGGACTGTAGTTCTTCATGTGCTATCTAAGCCTAGTGAAATTTAGTAACCTCGTTGTGCAAACCCTGAGAGTCAAATCTTATGAAAACAAAAATTATTATTATTATTATTAAATTAAATCTTAATTGCACACTATTTATTAACACAAATGTCTTCTTCTCATAGGAGCCCATCTTCACCTAGGGTAGTTCAAGTACCTTAACAATACTGGGTGGTATATGCTCATCCTGATGAGTATGTACCATACTTTACCTTCATCTTACATCAAGATGAACTAATGTGGTGGTGCGATATGGAAGGAAATATTGTGTTGCCACTTGACTGATTTGTTCTAGCAATGTTTTAGCTAATGCTCACACAACACAGGTTTTAACATCTCCATGGAGAATACGAGATGCGAGATCCCAACTCAAGGGATTATCATCCCACTGAAGCACAAAGATTAAGGGATAGGTAGCTGGAGAACCAACACAAGCTTATGAAGGACAAGGGGTCAAACATCTTTCCACCTCTGCTTGGCCCAATTGATAAATATGACCATTTCTTTAGTGATTATCCTCTCTTTGACCTTGTTCAAGAAGCCCTCAACCAGAATGTACAATCCATAGTTCATAGTCCAAGTTCCGATCAAAATGGATCCAATGAAAAAAATGGATTTGGAGAAGCAAGTCAAGAAAAAGGAGACAAACGATATCATGATCGTGATCATTCTCACAAGCATTAAAAGAAGGATGATAGGCATTAGCGTGGAGGAAGTTCCCCTTCTTCTTCCCCTTCATCATCATTTGCTTCTTCATCGGGTTCAAATCATGGCTGTAAATGAAATAATCATGATGGAGGTGATCGACGGGACCAGAATAACAGAAGGGACTATTAGGATAGTCGTGACTAAATACATGCGCAATCTAGAGAGGCCCAGTATTAAGAAAGAAGGCCTAGTAGGAAGCATCATAGGCACCACCATCATGGCCTTGATGAACCTCTACTTGCTACTTAGGGTATGTTAAACATTGTAGAGGCTATGAGGATTCTAATAAGGCATGTGAAGGATAGTAGAATAAAGAGGCTTGATATGAACAACATCCTTTAGTTTGAGGGAGGATATGATGCTGATCTGCAAAATCATCTCCAGGTCTTCTAGGATGCATGTTCCTTATAAAACATTGAAAATGACTGGAAAAAGTTGAAATTATTTCCAAGGATTCTTATAAAGGAAGCAAAAAGTTGGTATCGATCCTTAGAACCAGAATTAATTAGGTGGTGGAGTACGATGTTGGAACTATTTAATAATAAATACCAAATGTACTCTTGAGTATCCAATCTAAGGAAGCAAATTCAAGGGTGGAAATAAGGGAATCATGAGCCCTTGGATGCTACTATTGGTCGATACTACTCTTTGTTGCATAGGTGTCTTGGCCATGGATACTCTTAGCTTGATGAGCTTCACCATATCATAGATGGGTTGCAATATGAAACCAGGAAAACCCTTGGTGTCTATGCCCAAGGGAGATTGACAGAGTTAACCATCCATCAAATTCAAAAATTAATTAAGCAGGTAGTTAACAAGGAGGGAGAGTTGAGAAAATGTGAAAGTGCAAAAGAATACAACAAAGACCATTCTATTTGAAAGAAGGAGGTTAGATTTTGTGACAGTGAGGATGAATTCACCAGAGATGGCGTGGTTAATCAGAAAACCTTCTCATTCCAGAAATTGCAATCAAAAATTACAACTAAGGTTGATCTATTATGGGACTCCATAGACAATAAGTTTCAAGCTGTTCTAAAAATTGCTGAAGAGTCCAAGAAGCAAGAGGGTCAGTGAGAGCGTCGAAGACGTAAGGAAGCTGAATGTGCCAAATCTAAGGGTAAAGGTAAGATAGCTGTTATAGAGATGGCTATGGATAGTGATTTAGATGATAATGGTGGATGTGATTTCTGCCAATATGAACATCCTTAGGGATGTTGTCTAGTTGCATCACACTTGTAGGAATTTGGGGTGTATGCCTTACATCCACAACTTGCACAAAGGCAAACGCCCAAAATATTTCCTTATCCACAAGGTAATCCATGACAGTTCCACCAACCATAGTAGTACTACCCAAGTGGAACTCCTATGCAACCTTACAAAGTGCAATGGCAGCAACCATAATCGTGGGCCTTGCCACCTCCAAGATAACAATACCCTTACCAGTAACTAGATCCCTATGGTTACTATGTTCAGCAACCTTCATCTCCAAGGGACTCCTCTAGCCATATTGTTGCTTACCAATCTCACCACTACCCTCCTGAAGCATACCAATCATCCTATCCAAGGAGGGATACCACCTACTACCCTCATGCACCTCCTGTTCCTACACTTACTCCTCCACCTCCTACACAACTGCCGCCTGCTCCATCCATGTAGGGTGAATTTCCTACACAACCATAGCAAAGAAATGCTACGAGGGTAGTTAATCTACAATCAGTTAACCCATCCAGTGGGTTGGAACCACGAATAAAGAAAAGACCTTCTTCCAACCTTACAATCCACCAAAGCCCTTAGACACATCAATGGTTGGTAACCCTACTCCTCCACCTTCCTCTATTTCCTCTCTATTTGAGTCCCCTTCAAATCCAAATTCCTCTCAAATCCATACTGTAATGCTGACACATGTTGTATCTGATTGGATTCGAGCTGGTAACCTGTCTAGAAAATTAACTGATCTCGGAAGTCCCCTAGTTTACTTGCAAATTGCTAGGAATGAGCCTTGCAAAGCTCTTCTTGACTTTGGTCCTGATGTTAATATGATCTCACATGAGATGTACACAATGTGGAAGCTTCCTCCTTTAAAGAAGAGCAACATCTAGCTGGAACTAGCAGACTAGTCCATCACTTTTCCATTGGGACTAGTTGAAGACATCGTTGTCACCGTTTGTGGGTGGTCATATCCAGTTGATTTCCTAGTAATCAAAGTGGAGAACTACAAGGGTGACTTTCCAATTATTATGGGAAGGATGTGGCTAAGTACTGTTGATGCCAAAATGGGCATTAGAGATCTTTCCTTAGAAATATCAAAAGAAAATGAGTTTGGAAAGATCAAGAAGAACAAAGTTCTATGTATTGCGTACAACAATTTAGGGTGCCATTGTGTGCAGAAGTTATGGTCAGTAAAGCAAACATCTATCTCTACATGCAAGAAGTGTTCACCAAAAGCTAATATCTAGAAATGCCTATACGTAATAGCCACAAAACAAGAAGGCACCCAGTGGTTGACAACTAATCCTAGTAGTAGTACATTATGCATGGAATTGACTAAGGGCCTAACGTATGAGTACGTTGCAAGTATGGATGAACTTGAGCAAGTTCATCACTAGCTCTCTAAAGGAGCAAATGATGATGTCAATTGGGATGAGTTGGAAATTCTTGATAATTTTAAACAAGAGCTCCTTGAATTGAAGACACTATCGGTTGGAATGGAGTACATATTTTTGAAAAATGAGAGGCTGGTTATTATTAATGCCAAGCTTGCTACAAAACAAAAGAAACGATTAATAAAAGTTATGGAAAAATGGTCATTAGCCTTCGCCTAGTCATATTCCAAGCTCACTGGGATAGATCCAAGAACATGTTAGCATAGGATATACACTGACCCACCGTCAAGCTGAAACAACAACCGCAACGATGTTTGAATCTCAAATTAAAGTAGATTGTCAAAGAGGAGATTGAACAACTCCTCAAAGTAGGATTCATCTATCCTATCATAGATAGTGAGTGGGTCAATCCACTCATGATCGTGCCAAAGAAAGAAGAAAAATGGTAGGTAGACATTGATTTTCAGCTACTTAATATGGAAACTTTCAAGGATCATTTTTTATTGCCTTTTGTCAATCAAGTGATGGACACCATTTCAGGGCATGGTTATTACAACTTTCTTGATGGTTATAGTGGCTATAACCAAATTTGAATTGCACTAGAGGACTAGGCAAAGATAACTTTCACAAGTCCTTGGGGGACTTTTGCTTACCGACATATGCCATTTGGTCTATGTAATGCCCCAGCCACATTTCAAAGATTAGTTCTTAGCATTTTCCAACAACAAATTAGTAGTGGGGTAGAAGTTTTTATGGATGATTTTTCTACATATGGAGCTACATTCGAGCAAGCCTTGGACCATCTTGAGCAGGTATTGGAGATATGTGTTGAAACAAACCTCCAGCTCAATTGGCAAAAGAGCTATCTTATGGTCTAGCAAGGCATAGTCTTGGGGCATTGCATCTCAAAAGTAGGAATTGACGTGGATCCTAAGAAAATAAGGGTCATCCAAGGAATAATCCACCAACCTAAAATAGTCAAAGAAGTTCAGTCATTTTTTGATCATTTTGGCTACTAATAGTGATTCATTGAGAATTTTTCCAAAATTGCCAAGCCATTTGTAGAATTGTCAAAGAAGGATACATCACTCGTCTAGACTTGTGTATGTGAATTAGCATTTCAATAGTTGAAACAAAAGCTTGTTGAAACTCCCATTCTTCAAGAACCAGATTGGTCCAGACCATTTCATGTGATGACTAATGCATCAAATTATGCTTTGGGGGTAGTCCTTACGCAAATGGATGATCAAAAATGTCCATATTATATTCATTGCGCAAGGCGAAGCATCATAGGTGCACAACTGAACTACACCACCATAGAAAAGGAGTTGATTGTAGTGGTGTTCGCTTTACAGAAGTTCAAGCACTGTGTGCTTGGCTACAAAGTGTTTGTGCATATAGATCATAGTGCCATCATATTTTTAATGAACAAACCAATGGTGAGTCCCCATGTCATATGGTGGCTTGTGATTTTGTAGAAATTCGATATCACAATGGTAGATTGTAAAGGTGTGGAAAATGTGGTTGTGGATCACTTATCGTGACTAAGATGGGATGACAAGGAGAAAGAAAACCCTTTATCTGATCAATTCATTGATGAATCTCTCCTTGCAGGTGCTATCAATGGATAAATGCCCAATGAACCAAAATGGTATGACACCATCCTCACTTATCTGCTCAAGAAAGAACTATTGCAATGGCTGGACACTAGAAAGAAACAATAATTTCTTCACTGGGTCAAATATTTCATGGAGATTAATGAAAACCTTTACAAGGTTTGTCCTGATGGCTTGGTACATTGGTGTGTCCTTGATACGAATCAATTGTGCATTCTTCAGGATGCTCACAAAGGTCCTTGTGGGGGCCATTATGTTGGGAGACACATGACCATAAAAATCCTCATGGTAGGGTATTATTGGCCAACAATCTTCATGGATGCACATCAATTCATTCGCGCTTGTGATCGTTGCCAGAGGGATGGTGGAATGATAGTTCGAATGGAGGGATTACAACAATGGATACAACCTCTTGAACCATTCAACATTTGGGGCATTGACTTTATGGGTCCCATCACACCTTTATCAAATGGAAAGGCATATATAATAGTCATAGTTGACTATTGTACCAAGTGGATAGAAGCAGCAGCCGTTACTGACTATACATCCATCACTACTGCTCAGTTTGTACAACAAAACATTGTAAACATGTTTGGTGTACCTTGTGCATTAATTTTTTATAATGGAACTCATTTTACAGGTGCCACTTTCTGAAATTTAATGTAATGCTTGAGGGCTGAGCATAAACTCACAACATCATATCACCCCCAAGCCAATGGTCAAGCTAAAGTTACTAATTGGGAGATTACAAAAATCTTAATGTGTGCCATTAGTAAATACTGAAGGGACTAGAGTGCTAAATTAAATGATTCCCTTTGGGCTTATCACTCCAAATGGAAGCTTCCCATAGGTTATTCTCCCTATGAGCTTATGTATGGAAAACTACCAATATTTCCCACCCAATTCGGGCTCCATACACTCTCTATAGCCTGTGACCTTGACCTAGATCTAAGTCTAGCATAGAAAGAACAATAAATGAGTCTCAACTTGCTAGACAAAAATGGGTTAATGACCTTGTCATCTAATGAGACACATAAGGCATTCAATAAGAAACGCCATAACCTTAGAATAAGAAAAGTAAAGTTTCAACCAAGAGACAAGGTTCGTTATTGGAATCCTACGCATGTACCCCAACGAACCAAATTCCAAACATTGTGAGAAGGACCTTAAATTATTGATGAGACTTTTTCATTAAGGGCCATGATCATCTACAAGCCTGATAGCCAAATAAGAATCAATTAGTTAACATTCAACAAATAAAACCTTTCCATGAACTCAAGCTAGCCAATGCAACAAACACCTAATTAGATGGACAACCACACTCAATCTTTTGGATCTCTTCCTTTCAACTTAGTCATGGGGTAGATGGCCACCGATACTAACACCTTTGGTAGCTCCTCAATTTTTGACCTTTTTGTTTTACACATTTTTGGTTTTACAAGTTTTTGTTTTCGTCTTCTTTGTTTTGCATTTTTATTTTACATATTTGTATTTTTAAGGTTATTGGTTTTTTCTTAGTTTTTTTTTACACCAATGTTAATATATTTAATATTTATTGTCTACTCTTTTACTTTCTTTTATGGTTATGTTTTCTTCTGTTTGATGTGTTTCTTTACTTTTTCTACTAATAAAGTGGCAGGGACAATGGTAATGCACTACTCAATGATGGTATGCTTTATTTGTAATTTGATTGTTGATGTCAAGCTTCTAACTTTGAATGTCATTACTGATGACTAAGATGTGGTTTCTTTTCATGTAATAGGCAGTGAGTCCACATCATTCACTTATCCATATACTCTATGGATTTCCTTGTTTTGGAAGTGTGTAGTCTCTTCTTCATTAATACAACTTTAATAAATT
>MNCI01012354.1:71244-101737 GCA_015680685.1 Gnetum montanum
GCACGAGATCAAATCTTTAAAATTTCTAATGTTTTTCTCTCTATCTCGTTGCCTTGGAATTGCAGAGCCTTGCCTGACAGCGTCTTTCACTATTCTTTGGATTCTAACCACTTTCAGACCTTTCTATTTTTGGTTAGGTTTTAATCCTTTTGCAGGTTCTTCACAGGTTCTGATCGCGTTGCAGGATTATGCGGACTAAGGCATGTTTCTTCTTGATCCGTGTCTTGTAAACCGCCCTGCTGACGTTGGTCTTCTTGGTTGTGGTCTCTTCTGAAGATGTTTTCTTCAGTTTCATCACAACCTCTGGCTGTTTCTTCTTCGGCGGCGTTGCAGATCCTTTCTCCATTGCTGTTGAAGATTTTTGTTCGTTGCTGTTTCCAACCGAACATCTGCGTTCATGACATTCTCTGGTGTTAGACCCCTCATGTCCACCATTCAAACATGAGGGTTCTCCTTTTCCCCTACACCCTTCGGCTCTACCTTTTAGATCTATTTTGTTGAATGTTTTATGTTCGCCTTTGAAATGCTGTTTGTAATAGTTTTCTCAGTACATTATCCCACCCCCATTTTGCCTTTGACGAATGGGGCCTACTTAAATTTTATGAGTGGGAGTTTAAATTTTTTAAGCTGGGACACTATTTATACATGTACTAGCATGCTCATTCCTTTGCCTTTGCAGCTTCGGCTACCTGGCTGCATTGCCTAAACACACTGATGAGGGGTGCAAGTCCCCGAAAACGTTTTGTGTCACAACAGACGTTGTGCAATGCTTTGAGCTTTCTATTACTTTCTATTTAACAGTGTTTCTATTTTATAGTTTCTGCAGTATTTCTCTCAGCCTCCCCGTTCTTTTCCTTGATCCACGAGATCAAATCTTTAAAATCTCCATGCTAGGGGAAAACTTCCATGCTGAGGGGGAAAGGTTTTCACAATGTGCATGAAGTCTCCATGTTGAGGGAAAAAGTTTCCAAGTTGAGGGGAAAACCTCCATCCTTCCATGCTAGGGGTAGGTGAGATCTTCCTCTTGCAAGTGTTTCTAACGTAGAAAAGTGTAAACCCCCCATAAAATCCATCAAATTTCCATTTTTGGCATTCCAAAATGTATTTTTAACCCCCCAAGCCCAAATATAGACACTAGGTGACTTTTTTCACTTGGAAAATGAGGCTTTGACCACTTATGAGGCATTTTAAGCCCCAAAAGTATGGGATATGTGAGATCAGGGGTTACAATCTTTACATTTANAGGCTTTGACCACTTATGAGGCATTTTAAGCCCCAAAAGTATGGGATATGCGAGATCAGGGGTTACAATCTTTACATTTAGAATGAATTTTTAGCTCAAGTTTCATGTGGTGAAAGCTACATGATGGGAATTAGCCATAACATACAAAATTTTGTGGTGTTTTAATGGCCCTTCTTTATCAGTGCCTTAAGGATTGTCTTGAGAGGCATCAACAAAGAATACAAAACACCACTATATATTATAACAGTACGATGCATACAAGCCACACGAGATGATAAAACCAATCTATCCAGGTTACCAATGCTACCAATTTAAGGCCATGGTGGGCCATGGTACTAGTTTAAGGCCATGGCAGGCTGTGTTGCTAGTTTAAGGTCATAGTAGACCATTGAAAGTAGGCTTGCTTGTTGGTGATTGTCAGCTACATGTAGAATGACTTTAGATAGGAATGATTGACACAGATTAGTCAGCTCATTTCCATCCATGTTCGCTATCTTGAATGCTCCATTCTTGTAGGAACTAGTGATAAGAAAGAACCCTTCCTAGTTGGTTGAGAATTTATCCACATGCTCGTGGATGACTTTGAGGACTAGGTCACCCTCCTTGATCTTACACATGGTCAAGTTATGGTGATGTTGCCACTTCTGCCTCTCTTAATACTATTCGATGTGAGCAAGCACTTGCATATGTTGCTCCTCCATCGAGTCTAGGGTCATTGTCTACAACTCCTTATTTTTCTCATTGTTGATGAAGATGGTCAAGGCTACTTGGAGCGACGACACTTGCAATTCAAGAGGTAAAATAGCTTTAGAACCATAAACCAAACTATAAGGGGTCATACTGGTTGTCATGCGATAAGTTGTTCTATATGCCCATAGTGCATGGACAAGTTGTATGTGCCATTTTCACTTGCTATTGTTGAGCATCTTTTTGAGCAAGTTGATGATGGCTTTATTGCATGCTTTTGCTTGTCCATTAGCTTGAGGGTAATAGGGCGATGAGAAAGAATGTTTGATACCTAGGCTATGATAGAAATCTTTTGTTTTATGGCTATTGAATTATGGTCCATTGTCTATGACTATGGTCATGGGTATGCCAAAATGAACTACAATGTTATCTAGGATGAATTTGCAGACTTGCTTGGATGTAGTCTTCCTTAGGAGAATAGCCTCAACCCACTTTGTAAAGTATTCAGTTATGGTGATGATGAAGCTATGCCCTATGGAAGACTTAGGTGTTATGGATTCAATGATATCCAACCCCCATCATTGAAATGACCATGTTATTTAAGTGGTATGTAACTCTATTGGTGATACATGTACACGGTTGCTATATTGTTGGCATGTGTCACACTACTTGACCTTCTATAGGTAGTCATTTTCCATATGGAGCCAATAGTAGCCTAACCATCTAATCTTAGTGATGATAGCTCTAGGTCATATATGTCCTCCAAAAACACCTTCATGAACCTCCTCTAGGACTATTTCTGGCTTTGGTTTTACCTAAGGACTTTAGGAGTATGCCATCATAGAATTGTCGACATAATGTATTATCACCTACGATGACATACTGCTTTGATCGCTTGGATACGGTGTCCTTTTAAGCAATATTTAGGCCTTGTGAGGATTCAGCATGCATAAGGTAAAATTTGATATCATCATACCACTCCCTAGTAGGAGTAGTATGAACAATGGCCACAAAGGCATCCTTAGTGTTTTGCATGATGGGAGTCGCATAGTCCATGGTTAAGGTGGGAAACTTACTAAACACATTTGGCATCACACTAAGGGCTAATTTTGCAATTGCATGAACTATGGTGTTCTTGTTTTGGAGCATGTGTTGGATATCAATTTCTATGAATTGTTGTAACAACTGCTTTCCTAAATCATAGTATGGTTGTAAGTGTTTGGCTTTACATGCATAGAATTTGGTTACTTAGTTAACCATGAGTTGTGAATCACCTTTGATGCTAAGCATCTAATTCCTAGGTCATGAGCTACCATCATCCCTCTAAGTAAACCCTCATACTTCGATATGTTGTTGGTACATGGGAATCCAAAATGATAGGTGAAGGGTTGGATCTCACCAAATGGGAATGTTACGATGGCAACGGCATTGGCCCCATGGGTAGTTGAAGCTCTGTCAAAGTGCATGACTAGCTCATAACCCTTGGGCACTTGGCTAATTGCATTAATGTGTTCATTAACGAATTCAAGATCTATGGCTACTTCGTCATTGATGGGCAAAATTGTAACCTGTATGGCTATAGCTTGACCTTTCCTTGAAGATTAAGAGACATAACAAAGATCAAACTCCATGGTTATGGCTTTCCATTGGGCTATACAACTACTTTTATAAATGTTGTTTGTTATGGCTCTAAGTATGTTGTCCTTGAAAATGAGGTTGACTTGGCTTCTAAAGAGGTAGTATCTCCACTTCTTCAAGGAGAAGACTAGCGCTAGACAATACTTTTCCACTTTAGCATATTGGATCTCGTGGGTGACTAATGCATGTCTAAGGTAGTATATAGGCATTTTTGCTCCATCATCACATTTTTAATAAAGTAGAAAGGTAATGGATGCATTGGAGATGGCAAGGTAAATGTAGAATAGTTTAACCTCTTACAGAGAATAAACTATCGGCAATTATGTCAACTCTTGCTTAATGTTTTTGAAGGCTTCTTGGCATTGAGTTGTCCACTCATAGTGAACCCCTTTCTTAAGCAAGTGCTACATGTGTTGTAACTTATCTATAAGCCTAGCAATAAACCTATGAATAAACTATAATTTGCCTTGTAATCCTTGAAGCTATTTAGTATTGGTAGGCACTGTTAATTAACCTTATCAGGATTGACATAAATCCCTACTTCAAATACTACAAAGCCAAGCATCTTTTCAGTCTTGAAACGAAAGACACATTTCTCAGGATTGAGCTTAAGCTCATACTTGAGGCATTGTTTGAGCATAAGATCTAGGTCATTAGCATGGTCACTAGCCATTTTAGACTTGACGCTATATCATCTATGTAATCATCATTAAGCAAACTTAGAATGTAATCATTGAAGATATAGGTCATGGCTCTTTGGTATGTTGCTCCTGCATTCTTACGGCCAAATGGCATCATAGTATAGCAAAAGGTACCCCATGGGGTCATAAAGGTTATGCTAAGTTGATGCTTTGGGTTGATCCTAATTTGGTTATATCTTGAGAATCCATCCATAAAGGACAACAAGGCATGTCCGAATGTAGTATAGATAAGTTGATCAATACTAGGCAAAGGGAAGTCATCCTTAATAGTTTCTTTATTTAGGTCTTGAAAATCAATGCAAATATAGATACCCCCATTTTTCTTAAGGACTACCACTATGTTGGACATCCATTCTATGTAATTGACAACCTAAATGAAACTAGCTTTGTAGAGCTTTGATATCTCCTCACAAACTGCTAAGGCCAAATCAAGTCTAATTTTGTGCACTTTTTGCTTAACAAGTCTAATGCTAGGATCTAGTATGATGTTGTGCTAGACTAAACATGCATTCAGGCTTGGCATGTCTTCATATGACCAAGAAAAGGCCTTAATGTTGCTTTGTAGGACCTTGGTAATGTCTTGAGCATATTGAGGTTCTAGTGAGGAACTTAGTTTAAGGGTTTTCTTCTCACCACTATGCATTGTGACACAAACCTCAACTAGAGAGTCTTCGGTTACGTTCCCTGCTTCTAAGTTAAAGGTTTTGACTAGGTTTTTAGGCCATTCTAGAGGTTTTTCTATTGATACTATGTGGTCTACCAAACTCTCAAGCTTAAGATCTAGGCAATTAGGGTCAATACACCATTCAACATCACTGTGTGGTCCATGTAGACACAAAGATAAGTAGATTTGCTCCTAGGTGCTCATACTTTGATCTTGCATGTTAACCAAAAACATATTAAGTGACAACTATTTAAAAGTAAATAAATAATGCTAAAATGATATAAAATTATGTAAACACATGTAGATCTAATGCAAATAAGGCCATCCAAGGTCATCAATGAGTAGGTACAATTCGACAAAGTATCATAAAAGCCAAACAAAGGTCAAGCAAGGGGAGATATAAGAAATAAGGCTACAAATGCTCAAAAAAGGCCAAAATTTTGCATGTTTTAGGCCTTAGAGAGCCATGATACTAGCTTAAAGTCTCTGTAAACTATGATGCCAATTTAAGCCCTTAGTAGGCCATGGTTACATGGTGTTAAATGGTGGTCAGAGAAGGTCAAACCCCACTAATTGATACCATTCAAAGGCCAAACAAAGGCAAATAAAGCTATAATAAGACAAATAAAGAACACATAATGTTGTATAAAGGTCATAGAAGGTCAATAGGGTCAATAATGCAACACAAGTCAAAAAATAAGTCAAACACTATGTAATAAGGCAAAAATCAAGCAAAAAAGATATATATGTAAAATTTGGCTAATATAGGTCAAAAATGGTTTTTTTTCCAGTTTTAGGCTTTAGTGGGCGATGTTTTTGAGGCTACAAGGCTATTAGCCAAGTTTGGAAATTAGTCAGGGCCGTTTGTACCTAGAAATTAGGAGTCTTGAGGTGTCCACGCTAGGCTCAACATGGAAACAAGGATCCTTAGTGTGAAAACTAAGGAAAATAGGTTTTGGGGTGCTTAGAGGTCCAAAATTGAGGTTCGAGTACCTTCCCAAGGTAGCATAGGGTCAAATCCATCAAAATTGGGCATTCCAAAGGTCTGTAAAGGTCAAAAAGCATGTTGTTAAGTGATCCCCCCCTATTTCCACATTGGCTAGCATGGAAGAAAGGGGGCTTAGCATGGAAAACCAAAACATTAGCCAAAACCATGTCAAAAGCAGTTAAAAAAGTAGCTAGAACCTAGATTTTGGAGTGGTGCATCACTTGGCTTCATTTTATGGTAGTTTGAAGTAGTTTTGGGTGTCAAAATGTGTTGAAATGACTTCCCCATTTTTTCAACATTTGAGTATAGTATCTCCAATGTGAACAGATGGGGGATAATTTTTTTGTGGATTCAAGATGGTTTGGGAACATATTGACTAGGTTCATAGGCCCCTAGGGTTGTAGATCATGATTTTGCAAGTTTTAGGCTGATTTTTAGCACATTTGAAGGCTATTTAAGGGCATCCAAGGTCTTTCCCCTTTTTGTAAGCTACGGGAGTTACTCCAACATGGAAGATTGGGGGAAATGCATTTTGGGGGTCAAACAATGTCAAAAAAACCAAATCTCAAGGCTATGAGGTCCTAAGCTTATTTGGCATAGATCTTTAGCTTCCAGGGCTGTTATCTTGCTATCAAAAGTGGAAAAGTAGCTTTCCCCCCTTGTTTCCACGCTCCCCAGAATGGAAGGGGCCTCCTCCCGTGTGGATGAAGCAATAATCCTAGATCTAGGCTAATTTGAGTCATAATCAATTGTGCATGTTAACTTCTAGAGTTGCCAAGGCCAAGGATTATGTCTCCATGTCAAAATTTGGCATTTTTGAGTACTCCCAAGTGGTTTCTAAGCTTTTACCCCCATTTCCACACTAGGGCTAGGGGGCTCAGCATGGAAGACTAGAGGGAACCACTTTTTGGCCATCTAGTATCAATTTTCTGAGGTTTGAAGGCTCCAATAATTACTAACAGGGTTCTAGAGTGCATGTAAGGCCATTTGATGTCATTCTAAGGTGTTTAGGAGCTTCAAATAAGTCTTCCCTTCATTTTCCACACTAGGAAACATGGAGGAAGGGATCCCCAGCATGGAAGAACCATAAATACCAAATTTGGACCATTTTTGTCCTCAATTGATTATGCATGTGTGCTTCTAGGGTTGACGAGGTCAAGGACTAGGGTTTGAACCCAAGTTTAACCACTTTAGAGGTTTTCTAGGTGGTTTTTGAGTTTCCCCCTCTTTTTCCACATTGGGGATAGTATACCTAGCATGGAAAACTTGTGGGAAACAACTTTTTACCATTTTGTATCATTTCTAGTTATGCATGTAGGTCTCTGAGGTTACTAATGTTGATTGTTGATCCATGTTGTAAAAATTTGTTCCTTTCAATGGTTATGAAGTGATTTTTAATGTTCCCCGCTTTTCGATGTTGGGGTTTCCATGCTTAATGTGGAAGATTTAGGGGAAAGGCTTTCTGGTTATTCGTGATCGATTTTAACAAGCCTAAGGGTCTTAGGATGTGCAAACAAGGTTCTAGGACATACATAGGATATTTTGGAATTTTTTTCAAGGTCTCTTAAGGCTATTTTGTAGTCCCTCCAAAGTTTCCTCCTTTCTTCCATGTTGGGCACCATGGAAGTGGTGGCCCTTAGTGTGGAAGAATGTAGTGACCCTAATATTTATCATTTTTCATCATTTTTGGCTATGCATGCATGCTTTCAAGTTAGCTAGTGTCGATTACTGACACCTAATGTCAAAATTTGGTCATTTCAATGGTTATTAGGAAATTTTTGGGCTTTTCCCATTTTTCCATGTTGGGGCTTTTATGCATAGTGTGGAAGATTAGATGAAAAGGTTTTTTAGTTATTTTTGGTTAATTTTATGCATGCATGAGTATCTACAGGGTTGTTGGCATTGGCTATCAATGTCTAAGGTTGAAATTTGGTCATTTGAAGGTTCTGAGAGGGTTTTTAGGCTTTCCCCCTTCCATCCATGTTGAGTATGGGAGGCTCAACCTAGATAGGATCCCCCTTAATGTGGAGAACCAAGAGGAGGTAGTTTTGATCATTTTAGATGACTTTTGGAAGTCCAGTGGCTTCTAGAAGGTTTGGGTTACTTCCAGAAGTCAAAGTGCATGCAAACTTTCCCCCTTTTATCCACATTGGGACTAGAATGCTTAGCATTGAAAAGGTCCTCCTTAGTGTGGAAGATTCTTAGGAGGTTGATTTTTGACATCCTATTGGCATTTGGAAAGGCTATGAAGGTTCTAGTGTTAGGCACAAGGCATTTTGAGGTTGTTTCTTGTTCTTAGATCCCCTACTAACTTTCCTAGCTTCATCCCCCTAAATTTCCATGTTGGGTAGTGTAGAAGGGATCTCCCTCAGTGTGGAAGAACTAAGAAAGTCAGATCTAGGCTAGTTTGACAACCAATCAACCATGCATGTTAGCCTCTGGGGTTGTTGGTATCAATGGTCAATACTAGGTGCTAAGCTCCAACAATTTGGCAACTCCTAAGTGCCTCATGTAGTTTCCCCCATTTCTTCCACACTAGGCATGAAGGCTCCAATGTGGATGAGAGGGGGATGATAGTTTTGTGCCATATTTAACCACTTTTGAGGCTTTTGGAAGCTCCAAAGGATTCTAGCAGGGTCTAAGGATCACTGAGCTTTCAGAAATGGCTACTAGGTAGTCAATTTAGGTTATTTTTGGCTTCCCTCCTTTCCTCCATGCTAGGGATGAGATGCTTAGTGTGGATGAAGCCTCCCCCTATGTGAAAACACCAAATCCCAAGGTTTCAACTAGTTTCAACTAGGTTTGGTGAGGTTCTAGGGGTTGTTGGAGATGCCTGGAGGGGTTCTCGATCATGTGGGGCCCACTTCAAGATCAAACTTGGGCTAGATGGGTGTTGGGGGTAAGAATGGGTGTTACCCCCCTTTGTTCCATGTTGGGTAGTGTTTCTCTAGTGTGGAAACCCAAGTTGTCTAGATTTGTCGATGTTCCATCCCTTTTGGGAGCCTGGGATTGGAAAAGACATGTCTTGGTTACTAAAAATAGAAAAATAGTTATGTTTTAATGTTTTTACAAAGTGGGAGGCATGTATTCATGCTAGGCATGTTATCCCCATTGTGGATTCATAGGAGTTTAAGGCTTGGTTATGGTTTAGGTGCTTAAGGAACTCAAAACCCATCATTGCTGCAACTATAGATAAAAGGGAAGGTGTATGGTGGAAACTACAACCTAAAAAATTTTAAAATTTTAAAAGTGAAGCTATTTCCCAACAATCTCAATGTTGAAGAAAGTTTCCCCCCTTTGTACTTTAGTGCACTTGGAGTCATGGTGCATTGAATTACTAGTTGGGGTTTTAAGATGTGTGTTTAGGTTTAAATGTAGTTTTTAATGCTAAATTTTGTAAGTTTTTGATCATAATTCAAATCTTTGTAAACTACACATTAGAGGAGAGCTTTGATAGGGATTCTTATGGCAAAGAAAAATTATCTTCAGCATGGAAGCCTCCCACCCTTTCACATAGTGTAGAACCTCCATCCTCATCTTCAAACTCTCCCAGCATTGAGCTTACCATGGCACTAAAACAACATGGAGGGAAAAGCTAGAATCCAAGGGTTCAAAAGGTAGACCAGCATGCTAGGGAGTTGTCCAAATTAATTAGGACTATCTCCATCTAGGCCTCATCTATTGCTGCTTTGAGGTAGGTAGTTCTACCTATTTTTGCTTGGGTTTTTAGCTATTTTTATTGGTTTCTTATATTTTTATTGCCATTTGTGGGGCCATTTTTCTTAGATCCACATGGTCAAAAGGGGTAAATCAAAATTCTAATGAAATCACACCTCTTATTTTGGCCGTTTCCACAAAGATCCATGATCGTTTCGTTGTTTTTGCTATAGTGGACTCAATTTTTAAAATTAAGCATGTTGTTTTCATGCTTTTTCCCAAAATTTGGGGGTAGGGTCATTTTTGTTAGATCTAAGCTTAAAGGTTCATTAAAATTAAATTTTAACAAAATCTTACCCCATTATTTTGGTAAATTTTCTAAATGATATCAATATTTTTGGCTATTTTTGCTATGTTTTTATGGCTACATTAAGTTGGGCTTTAGGAATTTTAGCTTTTTACAAGAAAAAGCAAGTAATGTTGTGTATTTTTTCCTTAAGAAAATAACTACATATTTTTAAAATTTAATGTATGAGTTTGTAGCACTACATTTAAGCTTTCCAAAAGCTATTTTCTTGTTTAATTTGGATTAATAATGATTAAGTCATGGCTATTTTCCTAAGGTTAGGTTTTTAATGTGATTTTTAACATTTCATGTATGTTTATGAATTTTTTATAGGAAAATTGCAAGGGTTTTGTCTAAGTTTTTGCTATGGCTAAGTAGGTCTTGGCTTTAGCTTTTCAATGGAGGTGGAATCACTCTAATTGGACTTAAAATTAATTTTTTATTTAGCCTATGTGAAAAGGAGTTTTGTGCTATTTTTAGAATTTTGTCTAAGTTGACAAATTTCTTTTTGAATAAACAACAATGGTTTTGAATTTTTTCTAAGTATGGATGTGTAGGGCTCAATTTAAGCTTTCAAATTGTGGTGGAATCACTTTGTTTGGAGCTCAATCAAAATTTTGGTAAATTTTTTACCAATCCCACATGAAATGGGGTTAATGGTGATGACTACGATTTTGCTAACTTTGCCTATGTCCCATGTAAAAGACAGCTATGTATTTTTATTTACAATGGCTATAGATGTAAAGCTTGTGATTTCAAGATTCTTTCCATGGTGGAATCACTAAAAGCAAAGCTTCTATGAATTTTTGATAAATATTTGGTTATGGCTACGTAAATAAGGCAAAATCATGGTTGTAGCACATTACCCCTTTGGGGATGGAAGGGATTGATATGTGTAGCTTTTCTTGCCAATATGTAAAACTTATGCTTTAAATTTTTTTTTTAAGAAAAGTAGAAGCTTTATTATTTTTAGAAGGCTTATGGCTATATGCTTTTTTAAAAAAATTCAATGCTTTTTTAAGTTTTAATGCTTTTTCTAAATTTATGCATAGTTTAGACTAAGGCTTAGTTTTGGCTATAATATTTTGGTTATGATGTAAGAGGCTATAAAAGATGGTAATAATGCTCTTATGGAATTTCTTAAGCCAACTTAGATAAACACCTTAGAGCTTTTTACAAAGGCTAATTTCACATTTGACTAGCTGCTTTTTCCAAATTTGCTAAGTAATTCCAATTGATCATAACACAAGGTTGTAATAATTTTTTCTAGTGGAACTCCTTAAGCCAATTTAGATAAAAATTTTAGAGGTTTTTACAAAGGCTAATTTCACCTTTGACTAGATGTTTTTTCCAAAATTACTAAGTAATTCCAATTGGTCATCATGCTTTTGTTTCACTTCATGTAGAGTTTCCTTGAGGTCCATCCTCGTCATTGTGGAGTTGGTGGGTATTTTGTGCTACATTGGTCATCCTAAGACCAATACCTCTCTTTCGAATATGCCTTTGGGGAAGCTATCACTATGGTTTTGGCCTAGGGCAAGGAAATTCCTTGTCTACATTCTACAAAAATTCAGTGTGATGTTGTGGTCACACTTGTCTACAAATGTGGTCAGGGTCATAGTGGAGGATGGCCTTCCACATCTACCCCTAGAATTCATGAAGCTAGAATCTCCATAGGTTTGATATATTTTATGTTTTAGTTTTTTTTAAGTCATGGTTTTACTATGGATTACTAACCTCCCGCATGATCCAAGCCTACTCTATGGTAAGGATTCTCCCCTGAGAAAGTAACTTGGGGAAGGCGCGGGCTCGAAAGAGGGGATAAATGGTATGAGCCACCTCTAGCTTGATTTTATCAGCAGGGATTCCTTTCACTTCCTTATTAACCCCCAGCCACTCCTCTATCTCCTTTTGGTGCTTAGAACTCCTTTTTGACTTTTCTTCTACCGGAAGGCCATCAGAGGGAACGCCAAAGAAGTCAGCGAATAATCGAGCATCAATATCAAAACTTACATGCACATTATGCACGCGTATGCAGAGATGCTCGACTTCTTTGCTGAAAAAATTAACTAGGGTCAACATTTCACCTACGGTGACGTTGGGGGTTACAGCCAAAAATAGCTCCATTAGTCCAGCTTCCCGGAGGTTATTGGTTAGTACAATTGGGGCCACACTATGGCTTAGCCAACGCTGCGTTTCTTTTCTGTCGCCATAACAAAACAAAAGACTACTTGCTTCACACCCGGAAGCCATAACCATGATCTCCCGTGATTCCTTAACTGTAAACATAAAACAAGGGTTTAGACAACATAGCAAAATAAAATGATTTTATACATTGTTTCCATCCCGTAAGATTGTACAATGAACCACCTTAGCGTAATTTATTGCGTCTGAAAGGTGAAGGAAATGATGGGATTTTCTCCTGCACGTCTGCGACAGTGAGAGGACGATCCAAAGTCCACTCCTTATCCAGCCATCCGATCCTTTTGCACTTGGTGAAAAATTTGACATAGTGGTTAGGGTAATGTGGGATTTCCAATTCTAGTTGTCCCATAACACCAGCACATACGTTGCTAATAGAGGTGAACTCCTTTATGGCCATTTCGGTCATAGACAACATATCTGTATCACCCTGGAGGCCATCATTATTGATGAAAAACCTACATCACAGAATGGAGACAATTGTTTACACTGGTCACAAATTCAGACAAATAGTTAGCATATTATGACGCCGTAGAAACACTTACCCACCTGCATAATACACAATCCCAGGTGGATTCTGGAAATAGGTCGTAAGATGACGAGCCACAAACAGAGTGTTATAGGCGTGATAATAATTAAAC
The DNA here is from genome assembly GCA_015680685.1 of Gnetum montanum. NCBI lineage: Eukaryota > Viridiplantae > Streptophyta > Gnetopsida > Gnetales > Gnetaceae > Gnetum > Gnetum montanum. Next base: position 84,012 of record MNCI01012354.1, read on the forward strand.
CTGGGCATATCCTAGATCCAAAACGAACGCCTCAAACCCTTGGTGCTTTGTTCACGATCTTGCACCCGCACGGTTTCGATTAAGCCGTCCACCAGAAATGTTAAGATGCACTGTGTTGATCCAACCAGTAGCGTCTCTAGAATGGCGACGGCTATCTCAGCCAGCAGATGCAACCAAATAATTATGCTGTAATTGCGTAACAAAAACTGCAAAAACTCTCGTGCACCTCTTCGGAAGCAAACTGCCTCCTTCTTTACACGAGCATGAGGAGGAGGAACATTGGCCACAGGGACATGTAAATAACACAGAATGCCCACATTGTCCAAGATGATCAAGACGGGCTTTAGCGTAATCCTTTACAACGAAACAGACTTCTATTAGGAATAGCAATATAAACATACTAATGACATAAGAACAACACAGAAAATTTTTCTTCATTACGCAACACTAGGATTTTTGTTACCTTGACTCCGAGGAAATTACAAGTTATGCTAGAAATGCATTACAAAAACCGCCCAAACCCTTGCGATCGTGCAAGGTCTATCCCTGACAACGGTGATAAAACTAATACTACGTATTATCCCAGCGTAACATGCAATATTTATGGGCGAGACGACAGAAATCCTACTCATACTACATAAGGGTATAGTACCTGGGCTCCTCCAGTTATGCATTATGTCCGCACAATATTTGCCCAAGATCGTCCTAACGCTTGCGACTATGCAAGGTCTGTCTCCAACAATAGTGATAGCAGTAATAGTACAAACTACGATAGCTTGGCCTGCATGACCAAGTATCAACGCCCGCCATAATACACATCTTCAAAATAGGTACAATTGCAATGCCGTAACAACAGAAATAATAATCATGCAGGAGGGTAAAAGGCCACTTACCGAGCGAGCGGGGTAGCCTCCCGCATTTCAACCCTGGCCTTTGAAACCCGCTGCAAACTCTCCTGCACTTCATCAATCTTCGCCAATTTGACATGTTTGCCTTTGAACTTCGGTGCCATGGTCACGACTGAACAACCTTCGCAAAATTGCCTGCTTATGCCTTACCTCTGCTTTCCTTCTGCTATAGCCTAATTCAAATTTGCAATGTCTCTAGTTTGCTTTGAGGATAAATCACTGACTTATAAATGAACTAGTTGAAACTAACTGTTGCGTGCTCAACCAATGTAGAATTTTCTGGAAACACAGGTATGTCAATGTGACATGAAGCGTGAAGATCGTAATATTAATCTCGTAGATATCGTATAGATTACAATCCGAAAAGACCCTAAACTAACGCACAACTCATCGTCTTGTAATCCAGTCACATTAACTATGGTCTGCACAAAATTCTAAATTAGTTATCTTGACATGATAGACACGCCACATTACACTCCCCACCATAGTTCACAGAAGTCTTATGCTAACATCTAGGAAATTAGGCTTACCGTTGTCTCACAAATTACACATATGGTAACGATCCGCTAAAACCTTAAACTGGCGACTTTTTAATACCATTTCTAGAAAATCTTCCATCATTTCATTAGGTTGACAAAAAACAATATAACAACCTCCGTTCTTAGTAGTTTTGCAGGTCGATTCGCAAAATGGATGGAGCTTTACTCGCACCCCTAGCCCTAACAGGCCCATACGAGGAAACTATTAGACAGCTCGATCACGCACTGATAGGAACTGATGCTTCCCTTTGTGATACAATCATAGCAACATCAGAAGTATCCCCAAACTGGCAAGAACATTTGACTAGAACCCTAAACCTGGAAGCTGGTGATGTGACCGAGGATTCCCTCACTGAGGTCTCTATGGTTACGCACAAAAAAGAAAGTAAAACTCTGAAAGTTAGTTCTCTCCTTGACCAACAAATGTAGAGCGATATACCTCGAGTGCTCCAAGATAACATTACGGTGTTTGCATGGTCATACAAAGATATGTCAAGTTTACACCCAAGGCTAATACAGCACAACATAGTTTTGGACCCGCATATCAAAGCGGTTAAACAGAAAGCGCGAAAGATTAAGCCTGAAATCGCACTAGCAATGCGTGATGAAATCACTAAGCTATATCAGGCTGGTTTCATTCGTGCAGTTGATTATTTAGACTAGGTGTCGAACATCGTAGTTGTCTCTAAGAAAATGGGAGGAATACGCATCTATATAGACTTCCACGATCTAAATAAGGCCACGATTAAAGACAACTTCCCATTACCGAGTATCGACCAACTTATCAATACAACAGCTGGCCACATGTTACTATCCTTCATGGATGGGTTTTAATCAAATCTGTATCAACCTAGAACACCAACTGACTACGACTTTCATGACCCCTTGGGGAACTTTTTGTTACACCATGATACCTTTCAGGTTAAAAAACGCTGGAGCAACCTATCAACACGCTATGACATACATCTTTAGTGATTACCTCTTAGAGAGATTGAACGACTACGTAGACGACATAGCTATCAAATATAAAAAGTTGGAAGATCACTCAGGAGACCTAGAGTTAATCCTTAAACGATGTCTCAGACACAACCTATGGCTCAACCCAATAAAGTACATATTTGGACTCAAAACCAGGCACATGTTGGGATTTGTGGTATCAGAGACTAGCATCCAAGTCAACCCCGACAAGGTTAAAGCCATCATTAATCTCGCACCACCTACAAACCTCAAAGAACTACGTGGTCTACAGGGTAGGTTGCAATTTATCAGGCGGTTCATCTCGAGATTAACAGACAAGTTACACCTTATGCAACATTTTCTCAAGAAAGGGGTTAACTTCGAATAGACTGAGAACTGCCAACGTGCATTTGACAATCTAAAGAAAGAGCTGTTACATTTGCCAACAGTTTTCCTTCCACAAAGGGATCAGCCTTTCTACATATACCTGGCAAGCTCAGATGTGTCTATAGCTACATTGTTGTGCCAAAGAAGAAACGACGGATTAGAAGTTCCTATCTACTACTTAAGTCATGCTTTATTTACGTAAGAAACATGGTATAATGAAGTAGAGCGTAACTATTTACCATTGGTGTTTCCACTCAAGAAATGTAGGCACTATCTTTTTCGTAGCCAAGTCAGCATAATCTGTAAAAACAACATTCTGTGAGCCATCACAAACAATTTGTATGAAAGTAGTAGGATAGCCCGTTGGAAAGCCATCACAGCAGAATTCGACCTACACTACATTAGCCAATCTTCCACAAAAGGCCAAGTGATAGCGGACTAGCTTGGAACATCACCTGTTAACGATCAAGCCGTGATAGAGCCCGAGTTTCCTGATGAACAGATACGTAGTTTAAGCCTTGTATCGATAGGCCTCGAAGCGACGTTATACTTCGATAGAGCTTCGGCTACCAGAGACGGTAGTGCTGCTGCTGTTATTATGCTCTCCCTTGAGGATGTTCATCCATTGGCTTATCGCCTAGCTTTCCCTTGTACGAACAATGTGGCAGAGTACGAGGGGCTCCTTAGGGGATTTTTAACAACCAGGGAACTCAACGTTCAACACCTGGCAATCCGAGGCGATTCGATGCTCGTCATCAATCAAATCACAGGGGTCTACACCTACAAAGCTATGCATCTGCAGCCCTATTGCGATATGGCTAAAGATCTCTTAAAACAATTCATGACGACTGATGTCCAACACGTGCCGTGTAATGAAAACGTTGTAGCCAATGCACTAGCCACACTGGCCTTAAATGTGCCACCATATTTGTTTGCCACTTGGCCTGCTTTAATGATGGAATGTACAGAGCCTGTCATTCAAGTGGCACAAATTTCTTCTCTAAGCACACCAGAATGGTACGATAACATTAAATCCTACCTTCTACATGGCGAACCACCGCACGAGCTAACACCCGTACAAAAAGACGCAATCCGCAAGCGTGCCCGGCAATATGTCATCATTGGGGACAGTACTCTCTGTAGACGTTCTTTTGATGAAGTATTGCTAACTTGCATTAATAATGACCAAGCGCAACGAATAGTTAGCGAAGTCCATGAAGGACTATGTGGGGGACATATAGCCCCACGAGCCATGGTCGCTAAAATCAGACGCTTAGGGCATTATTGGCCGTACATGGAATGAGACTACCTCACCAAGGTTAAGACATGTGACACATGCCAACATTACGCAAATCTAATACATGTGTCACCAACTGAGTTGCATACTACATAGATCACTTGGCCATTCATATGATGGGGACTAGACATCATAGGTCCCATCACGCCTAAGTCTTCCGCAGGACATAGCTTCATCATCACCGCCACCAAGTATTTCATGAAGTGGGTCGAGGCTATTCCCCTACGAAAGATTACATCTCAATAGATTTGCCATTTTATCTTGGATAACATAATAACTAAGTTTTAGCTTCCCATGATTATTGTGATCGACAACGGGCCACAATTTAGTAGCACCAAAACCAAATCTTTTTGCAATAACCTTGGTATCAAGCAATCTTTTTCCTCACCTTATTACCTACAAGCAAATGGTCAAGCAGAAGTAACAAACAAGGTGGTTATCAATCTACTCAAGAAGATGCTCAACAACAACAAAAAACGATGGCATGAAAAAATCCTCTATGTGCTATGGGCCTATCGTACGACATGCAAAATAAATACCAATAGGACACCCTCCAGCCTAGTCTATGGATCTGAAGTAGTGTTGCCCCTGGAACTACAGATTTCCTCATTGTGGATGGTCCTCTCCAAGGTTATAAATGAGACTCAACACAACGAGTCCAGGATCGTGGATTTAGACTCAGTAGAGGAGAAACGCATCCAGACACTCGACACCATCGAAAGGTATCAAGACAAGCAGAAATAGAAGCATCATCACAACTTGCATTAGCGACCGATCAAGAAAGGAGACTTGGTTCTCAAAGCCATTCGTGAACCAGCAGGCAAATTCTCTACAAGTTGGGAAGGCCCTTTCCTGGTTGTCAACACATACAACAACGGAGCATTCAGGCTAGCAGACATCAACGACAACGAACACCCAAACCCAATGAACCACATGTATCTGAAGCGGTACCACATCTAAACGATGACTCAGCTCAAACGCAAGGTAACAAACATCCGCTACAACGTAAAACTAGCATTTCTTGCACGTGTCCACCACGACGCTAAACTGGCAAAGTTTTCAACCATCTACCATGATGTGAAACTAGCAAGGTAAGCATCTGTCTGCTGAGACGTTAAACCAACATAGACTTGTCCCTAGGTCACGACATAAAACTGACACCCACAACACGATCTGCTGGGAACATAAATTAGCTCTTCCACTGTCCGCTACGACGTAAAACTAGCAGGCTTCAGTCTACCCGGACTTTAAACTAGGACCATAGTCTGCTGAGACTTAAAACCAGCAACAATAGTCAACCAGGACTCAAAACTAGAATCTATCAATAGAAAATCCATGAAGCAAGCGAGCGTGATCACTCTTGCACTGCATCCCTACCAGATGGAATGAGTAAGGCGTTGGAATAGACGCAACACCGCTACCCCACTGGCATCTTATTGATTCCTCAGATATGCCGAAAGGCATACTACTGACCCCTCGGAGATGTTGCTACGACAACCACTTTGTAGTTGTAACTCCTAAGGTCAACTTCGCCGCTTAGAGCCACAAAGAAACAATGCTCATCCATAACCTCGGTGGCCTCCACCCATCGTCGCCACCAGACTCTGGCTTAGCAGATTCATCTGACTGGTTCTTTACCCAGTCGTTTAAGCAAGATGAATCTGGCTATCGACGGTGACTTCATGAACCATGGCATCAACATAGGGACCCTTGCTCATTGCTACGATCCCTTTTTCGTGGCCTACGCTCTCCTTTTCACTTTAGACGACACTTATTTCAACAGCCTCCCTAGCGATTAGGAAGATTGCTTTTGCTCTTTGTTCTCTGTTATGTTTTGCAGGTTACTTGCTACGATGGTGTTGATCGAGAATGCATTCACCAGGAGGTGAGGTGTCACGGCATTCTGAGGTGGTCGCTCAGACTAGCCTAACTACTTAGGAGTGCAAACCCTACCTTTTCCTCCATTAGACACCTTACTTCACTTCCTCCTTCCCTTATCCTTACAACCGCCTTTACCCTCTTATTTGTTTGTACAGAATGTGAACATATAATCAATTCTTTCACATCATCATGTCCATGAACTGGTGTAACGTAACTCGCCTCGTGGAATGTAAGTTGCACTCTCAAAAAAAATGGGAAAAGCTAGGAAAAATGGATGTAAAACAACTCATCCAGGCCATACGGGCGTAACACAACTCGTCTGTGAAAGCCCTTCATATGCAGTATGGCAGCCTAACCTCTCGCAAATACACCCGCGAAAGGATGCCTAATAACTTGTTTGTGAAATTTTCCTATTCACATGCTTGAGTCTTCCCCGAACCTCCCTCCTCTCACTTCTTTAAGATCCCTCCTACTCTCCTCCTCCCGCCTTCGCACTTCCAAGTTCGACAGAGCGACATCTGAGCAATTACTGACAGATGTTATTGGTGTCTTTACCTCTCTAGTGTTTCGTATTCTTTGTCGACATCTTTCAGGCAAGCCCTCTAAACGTCAACAAAGATGGATCATTGAAACACCGTGAAAATTTCGAGGCCTCAACGGTTCAGCAAAATCTTGCGACTCACGCAAGGATTTGCGACAAGTCACGACTCAGCAAGTTCCCTTTTCGGCTAAGGGTTTGTTACGCCACACTATGCAGTGCAGCGTAATAGACTCCAGAGGACAGAACAAGACAAGGGGTGCACGATGGCAAGCCTTCAACTTTGCAAGTTAGCAATGTTTCAAAAATTTTAACTTTTAGTGTATTACGCCTCATTACGCAATGCAGTGTAATGTAGCTTTATGTAGCGTAATGCAAGAAGACAGTCCATCTAGTAGCAACAACGGAGAGCAAAATTCAAACCCTAATGGTTCAGCAAAATTTCAAGGCTCAAACAAGGATCTGCAACATGTCACACATCTCAGCAAGTTTTCCTTTTTTTGGCTAAGGTCCTATTATGCTACATTATGCAATGTAGCGTAATAAACCCTAGAAAGACTGAACAAAACAAGGGAAGCGTAGCAACAATACTTTAATTTTTTGCAGGTTCACTATCTTACGCTAAACTATGCTATGCTGCGTAATGTAGCATGACGTAGCATAATACAAGCAACAACAGAGATAACACAATTTAGGCATCAGTAGTTCATATGTCACAATACGTTCTCTAGTGTATTATAGCGTAACCGTAGAATAGTTTGTTGCCAAAGCTCCAGCAAAAGTAGGTTACGACACATTACGCTTCAGAGCGTAATGCAGCATAGCATTGCAAACTTCAGACACAAACACATCAAGTCAACGGCATTTTGTAGGTTCAGGACACGCGTCATATAAACCGCGTTTTTCTCCTAACCCTAACCTTATAAATACTCCAGTTGACAAGAATCAAGGGGTTGGCAAAAATTTCTCTCATTTGGCAAATTTTCTCCATGAGCAATTTTCTTTCATTGGCAATTGTTGGTAACTTTTGGCAAAGATTGACAAGAGAACAAAAGAGGATCAGTGATCGTAAGAACATCGAAGGTGATTGGCAAGAATCTTTGATCAAAAATAGCTAGCTAATGGATATTCTGCTTTGGGTCTGACTCCCTTACACCCAGATTGGCTAGAACAAGATAGATCAACCTTTGCTTGTCTTATCTTTAAATAGCTTTCCTGATCTTGGTACGTGCTTCGTCTAAACCGAAGTCTGCCTATAATCATTGTATCCAACATATTTTGTTTATAAACTAAATCCCAGATCTCAGGATTGCACACTCTCTAAATCTGGTTTCTTGGGTCTCATCTATATAGATTTTGCAATTGCTTTGAATCTTTTACATCGCTCTCAATTACTTTCGAGATTAACGATATTATATCTCCTCATTGAAATCACCATTTTGCCATCTGGTTATTACAAAATTTTAATGATTAAGTAAGTCCCTGTCTGATCGACAAGATAGTTCAGGGCACCTCAGATTCGTCTTTTCTAGCACGGCCCTCGCACAGATCCGGGGTTGGAACTGTGTACACGGAACTCCGTTCGGTATTTCCAGTGACCGAAGTTTTCTGTCGTTACAGGTAGTAGAGCTTGGACTTGATGAAGTTATTAATTACTCCCTTAAATATGGCTAGCAAGTGGGCTTTAGCTATAGGCTATGGTATTTCATTTAGCAGTCCATTACAACATTGAATGAATTTTTGCATGGGCTTAAGGGAACCTTGTTTGATTTTTATGAGTTGATCTAGTTGGTGTTAGGCTTCAAGTTGTACTTGAAGTTGTTGACAAATTGGGCTACTAAGTCCTGTAAAGAGGATATGGATCGTCTGGGTAATGTGCGGTACCAAGCAAGTGCTTTCCTAGTCAAAGACATAGGGAAAATCCACATGATGGTATGAGGCCATGGTTGTAAGAGTAAGCATTTAGATTGAAAGGGAATAAGGTTAGCATTGGGATCACCTTCTCCATTATACTTCCTAAATTGAGGTATAGGGACACCAGGAGGAAGTATTAAGGGTGGGATCACAAGACTAATGGAATCATCCTAGTAGAAGTCCATGATCTTGACAATTTTTGAAATAGAGGCTTTAAGCCTCTTTAGCTCCTCTACTAGGTCTTGGATCATCTGAAAGGCTTGATCCAAGTCTTGTGGTGGCCTTGTTGGTTGTGGGGTTTGTACATAGGATTGTGGCATTTGTTGTGAGGCTTATGCCCTCACTATGTGATGAGCGGCGAGGTATCCCTACGCTCAACCATACGAATACAAGCGTACATGCATGATCTGGTTGAATTCCAAGGACTAAATGCTTATGCGCTTTCACAGAACCCTAATGGGTTAGTCAATCGTTGTCTTCCCAAGCTTACTTGTATAGTGCGATTGTATGGTTAAGTAAACTTGAGGTATATGATTTCTATATGTTTTTTGATGTTTTATGTCTTGGTGCTACAAAGAGAGAAGTGAACTAATTAAGTAACTAACTTAATTTAACTAATCAACTATGCCCTAACTAGTCCTAACACCAGCATCTGTTCCCACTTGTCGTACACATCTTGAACCAATGCAACACTACTTGGATTACCAAACACTAATTTTCATTGGGTTACCAAGTGTTCCACGCATGCTTGAAGTGGTCGTACTGAGTGTGCTTACTTGGGAGAGTTAACAGAGTGAGAGAGAGAACATTAATTAACTAAGGAAAGCATTAAATAATTGTAAATAACATTAAATAAGCTATTTTGAATGCTGCAAGGTTTATCACAAAGTTTGTCTTTATTTTTGGTCACAAGGTGTGCCCAAGTACACAATGCTCAAATAAAGATCTATTCACTTTATGACTCCTACTTTGGGCACTTAGAAATAATTCTAACTTTGAGGAAGGAAAATTGCAAGAGTTTGGGTAAGGAACTAAGACTAACTATGCAAACCAAGTGTGCCTGCCTCTTATTTATAGGTGATGAGGTAGGTCCTAACATCAAATGCCCGATATCGCTTGTTGAGCTTTGATATCGCGGATGCGATATCGCAGCCCCAATATCGCAGTTCATCATACCCCCACGACTAAATGAAAACTCATCCTCGAGTTCCTTACAACATATTGGGAAGGTATGGGATTATTGATTGAATGACAACTGACAGTGACATGGGATGGAAGACTCAAAATGCCTAGGGACTAGATCGACAAATATATTATAGCATTGGTGTTCATCCCACTGTGGTGAACACTGTACATAGATGACATCTAGGCCTTCATTTGACAACTTGAAGAGAGAGAGAGAGAGAAAGAAAAGAAAATGAGATGCGTTGCTATTGATGTTAAAACTGTGCACTTTGTTGTTCATCCATAGCCACATGTCCAAACTTTTTCCTTGTGTAAATGCTTCAGCTTCAGTCCATCCTAAGTGCTTCCCTTCTATCCCAGTCCATTGTTCATATGGTCACCATCTACACATACAACGCAGTCATGAATTAGCAAGGATAGATAAGATACAATGTAGTTGATACCTTGCCCCAATATGAAGGACCTTGGTTGGGTTGTGGGTATGGCAGATACTGGGTTAGACGTTTTTAACTGATAGCTACCCAAGGTGTAGGGGTGAGATAGGTAATAGAATTGAAAATTTTGTGATAGGGCCCCCACAACTAAGAGCGAAACTTCAGTAGCAATAGGGTGGAAATACTGAAGGAACAAGAAAGATAAGAGAAATAACAATGATGAAGCCAATAAAATAGATGTCATGGATGGGTATGAAATGAGAAATGGTTGATTGCAAAGAATGTTTAAGGGAAAGAACTTAATGATTGTACCATAAAGGAATGTCAGTGGATCCTCCCCAAAGTAGGCTCATGCCTTTTATGCCCTGACAGACCTATAAACCAAAGAGTTTGTAGGCTCTAGGAATCACGTATGGAACAATGGTTAAGAACTTTACCCACAAGAAGTTACCAAAGATGAACAATGCCTCAACCAAGATAAAGACTGATCATAATACTGGCAATGAGGTGGAATATATGAAGAAATATGGAAGGAGAGGAGAAAATGGAATGGAATCCTAGGAGCAAGGTTGTGTAAAGTCCCTTGTGTATTATATGGTTACGGTGAACAAATAGAATGCATCCCAAATCCAGATTCAAACAAACCACATTCAGTGACCTCGCATCAACACATTTGACCAACTCATCCTCCTGAAGCAATAAGAATGCATTCATAAGTCACCACCATTCTAAGGAGAGAAAGATAGAGAAGCAGGAAGTGAGAAAGGGCCTTAGTTAAAGGGAACCTTTAGGCATGGGTAACATATCTTTCTAATGCCATAACTAGTATTTGTAGCCCATATTTCATTATTATGTCTAAGGGGTGTGCTCTAAATTCTCACCAGTTTTTTTTTTTTTGACATGAGAACCACACCATGCAAAGACTTATTTAATTCATTCAACTTCCTGATGTTTGGTCAACTGCAGAATGGTGGAAAACCCATGAAAAGCATCTAAGTACCTAAGAGAATATTCAGCACAAGTGTGTCAAATCCTCTTGAAGTCACACCCCTTTTCAACCATTGAGTCCTTCCTTGGTTTGAAGAATACCTAGCCACCAATTCATTAATAAGTTCATTTAGAAAAAGGGATAGTACAATTCCAAAGCCAAGGGAGACCATAGAGTTGAATGGATGAATGGATGACATGGACTCATTACCTGTTTTATCAAAAGAACCATATCTTAGTACCAACATTGAAAGTCAAAGGTAAAAGCCAAACATTAGCAATCAACATCATTATAGTACAATCCACCATCATGAGCACTTATTGTATGATGAATGAAAGTAAATCAAACAAATAAATAGTAAAAATGTGAACGATGATGTAAAACAAAAATAAGTAAAATTGAAAAGATGTGTAAAACAAAAATGTGAAAAAAAAATACAAAAAGAGCTGAGGGCTTAGAATGGTTAGCATTGGTGGCCATCTCCCCCATGACTGAGTTAGAAGGAGAAGATCTGAAATAATGAGCAGTGTTGTCCACCAGCAGAGGTAGTATTGGTACTGGCTATTCTAGGCTCATGGAAAGGTTTGGTTTGTTGGATGTTGACCAACAATTTCTTATCTCAGCTATCAGGTTTGTAAATCATCATGACCCCTGAAGGAAAAGTTGCATGAATAATATAAGGTCCTTCCCACAGTGTTTGAAATTTAGTACACTGTGGCACGTGTGTGGGGTTCCAATACAGAACCTTATCTTCTAGTTGGTATTTAACTTTTCTAATTTTTAGGTCATGACATTGTTTATTAAAGGCCTTATGTAGTTCATTAGATGACAGGGTGGCTAATTGACTTTTATCTAGCAAGTTAAGGTTCATCAACCATTCTTTCTATGCTATATTAAGGTCAAGGTTGAGATCACATGCCGTAGATAGTGTACGGAGCTTAGCTTGAATAGGAAGCGTTGGAAGTTTACTGTACACTAACTCATAGGGAGAGTAGCCTATAGGGAGTTTCCATGTGGAGTAGTATTCCCAAAGAGCATCGTTCAATTTGGTGCCTCAGTCTCACCTATATTTGCTAATGGTTCATGTCAATATTTTTGTAATCTCCCTATTGGTGACTTTAGCTTGACTGTTCGCTTGAGGATGATATGGTGTAGTTAGTTTATGTTCGACTCCTAAGTGTTGCATCAATTTTTGGAAAGTTGCACCTATAAAGTGTGTACCATTGTTAGAAATAAGTGCACGAGGCACACCAAACCTATTTATGATTTGTTGTTGAACAAATCATGCAGCGGTAGATGATGTATAGTCCATAACAGCGACTGCTTCTACTCACTTTGTGAAATAGTCAACAACAAAAACAATGTAGGCTTTTCCATTGGACATTGGTGTAATAGGCCCCATAAAATCAATTTCCCATATGTCAAAGGGTTCTAAAGGTTGAATCCATTGTTGTGGACCCTCCATCCTAGTAGTCATTGCCCCATCATGTTGGCAGCACTCACAAGATTGGATGAAATGATGAACATCCTAGAACAACGTAGGCCAATAATATCCTGCAAGCAAGATTTTAATGGTTGTTCATCTCCTAACATAATGAACCTCACAAGGGCCCTCATGGGCATCTTGGAGAACTCGTAATTGATCGATATTGAGAACACACCATCGAACCAAGCCATCAGAGCATACCTTATAAAGATGCCTATTGATTTCCATGAAATACTTGGCTCATTGTAGAAACTACTATTTCTTTTTAATGTCTAACCCTTGTGGTGTTTCTTGTGTAAGGAGATAGGTAAGAATGCTACTATATCAATTTATTTCCATGGTTAATTAATTATTTACTACACCTCCAAAGAGGAATTCATCAGGAAAGTGATCAAAAAGTAGATATTCATCCTATTTGTTGTCCCATCTCAACCAAGATAAATGATCAGCAACAACGTTCTCAATGCCTTTACGATCTATCATCGTAAGATCGAACTCTTGTAAGATTACAAGCCATCATATGATGCAAGGGCTCATCGTTGGTTTATTCGGTAGGAATCGAATCGCACTATGGTCTATGTGTACAAATACCTTATAGCCCAATACATAGTGGCTAAACTTATCTAGTGCAAACACCACAACCATTAACTCCTTTTCTGTTGTGGTGTAGTTAAGCTGTGCACCAACAATACTTCAACTCACGCAGTGAATGTAATAGGATCATTTCTAGTCATCTAACTACATGAGTACGGCTCCTAAGGCAAAGTTGGACGCATCAGTCATTATATGGAATGGCTTGGACTAGTTAGGAGCTTGTAGAATGGGTGTTTCTACAAGCTTCTGTTTCAAGGTTTGGAAAGCTAGTTCACATTCCTTATTCCATTCAAAAGGTACGTCCTTTTTCATTAGTTTAACCAATGGTTTTACAACCTTTGAAAAGTTCTCTATGAATCTTCTATAATAGCCAGTGTGTCCAAGGAATGATCGGATGTCTTTTATAGTTTCAATGTTATTCAAAGTTTGCTCTGTAAGTGGAGAAATCATCCATGAAGACCTCTACTCCATTCCCTATTTGCTGCTAAAAGATACTTAAAACCAAATGTTGAAATGTTGCAGGAGCATTGCACAAGCCAAATGACATCCGTTTGTATGCAAATGTCCCCAAAGGACTTGTAAACATGGCCTTGGCTTGGTCTTCTGATGCTATTTGGATTTGTTTGTATCCACTGTACCCATCCAAAAAACTATAGTAGCGATGCCCTGCAATGGTGTCTAAGACTTGGTCGATGAATGGCAATGGAAAGTGGTCTTTGAATGTTGCCATGTTCAATAGCCTAAAGTCTATACACACCCTCTATTTACCTCCCTTTTTGGACACTATAACTAATGGACTAACCCATTCACTATCAACAATGGGGTAGATGAACCTAGCTTTTAGAAGTTGTTCAATTTCTTCTTTAATCACTTGCTTCAGCTTTGGGTTTGATCACCTATACAGTTGTTGTCGAGGCTTCATGGAGGGGTTAGTGTAAATCCTATGTTGGCATATCCTAGGGTCTATTCCAGTTAATTTGGGATATGACCAAGCAAAGGCCTTCAACCATTTGTTCACCATTTTCAATAGTCTCTCTTTTTGTTGAGGAGCGAGCTTAGCATTAATAATTACTAGTTTTCCATTTTTAAGAAATGTATACTCCATACCAATGGGTAACGATTTTAACTCAAGGGGCTCTTGCTTAAAGTTTTCAAGGATTTCCAACTTCCCCCAGTTGATATTTTTAATGTTAAGACTTGGAAGTTGGCGATGAACTTGCTCTAATGTGTTTATGCTATCAATGTAAGCGCAAGTCAAACCCTCAGTTGGTTCCATGCATATAGTTCAATTGCTCTCTTAGTCAGCTGTCAACCACTGGGTGCCTTCCTGTCTTGTGGCTACTGCATACAGGCATCTTTGTATGTTAGTTACTTGTGCACACTGGTTGCATGCAGGCAATCTTAAACATTGTACAAACTAGGACTTCTGCACACAATTGCACCCTATGTCACTGTATGTGATGCATGGAACTTTCTTCTTCTCGATCTTTCCAAACATATTTTCCTTTGATATCTCTAGGGAAAGATCATGTATTCTTATGTGTGCATTAATTGTGCTTAGCCATGCTCTTCCCATTATGATTGGGAAGTCCCCCTTATAGTTGTTGACTTAAATCACTAGGAAGTCAGCTGGATACGACCATCCACAAACAGCGGTGATAATGTCCTCCACGAGTCCTAATGGGACAGTAATGGACTGGTTAGCCAACTCTAAATGAATGTTACTCTTTTTTAGTGGAGGTAAGTTCCAAGCTTTATACATTTCTTAAGAGATTAAGTTGACACTAGAACCTGAATCCAAAAGAGCTTTGCAAGGTTCATTCCCAGTGATTTTTAAATATATAAGAGGACTCCTAGGATTAGAGAATTTCCTAGGAAGATGGCCAGCCTTAATCCAATCGGTAATGGCATGTGTCAACATGATCGTGTGCATTACATGTGGCCTTTGGTTTGAAGGGAGTTTCGAAGTTTCGAATCATGGTGAGGCCTTTGAAGAGTTAGTCGCTTGTGACTACAAGGACTTGGTTGGACTGTTGGTCCTAAAGAAAGGTCTCTTCTTTACATGGTTGTCTAAACCAATAGTAGGGTGAGGATTAACAACCCTTGTAGTGTTACGTTGCTACGGTTGGGCAAGGAGCTCGCCCTGCATGGCTGGAGCAGGAGTTAAGGGTGGAAGAGATGTAGCTGGATGAGAAGGATAGTATGTTTGTGGAACATCAACCCTAGGAGAAGGAGTTTTATAATACTCATGGGCTTGGTAGTGAGGTTGGGGAGTGATGTGACCAGTAGAGTCATGTGGAGAGATCGGCTATTGCACATAATATCCATATGGGTTAGGTTGATGGTAAGGGTACTGTTGACATGGTGGTGGTATTCCCCATGATTATGGGTGCTACCACTATTGGTACTACACATGTGGTTGTGGTGGGATTCCACTTGTCTCAGGTGACTAATTATTTGAATAGCGAGCCCATCACATCCACCCAACCATTCTATTAATAAGAGGTTCTACTCTAGGTACAATGATATTCTTGACATCATTAAAACTTAAAGTAATTTTGTGTTCATTGTGCCTAGAGTGAAAAACGATGGACTAAGAGGGAATGACCAGGGTGTGACATCAAGGGAACTTGTGGATTCTTTTTGGTGACATCTGTAGGTGCTATCATGCAGCTTGGTTGTACTAAGATCCTTGTAGATCTAATGAAAAATGGGAGTATGAGTATTAAAGGCACCCAATAATAAACAAAAAAAAAAGAGGGAGAAGAGAGTGTGCCAAAGCGGCCAAACAAAAAGTATGCCACAAAGAAATTCCAAGTCACTTCTCCCTTGCACAAAATGCCAAGTGATCGTACACCTTGTTGTCATGGTGCTTTTACGGTTGTCCATCATTGGATGAAACAATGCGATGTCACTGATCAGAGGAATGGACTTGGCCTTGATTTTGGAATGATGGGCTAATAACACATTAATCATGCCCTACACTCAAGATTCATTGTGCCCTGAGTTAGTTACCTCTGTAATCCCTGTAATTCCTAATCTCTGTAATCCCTTCTCCGATTCATTCCATCTCGTTGTTCATGTATTTGTGACTCGTGTCTTGTATAGCATTGAATTCATACCTCATCACGGTGGTATCAACATGTGTGTGTTTTGTTGCATTAGTATAGATTACATTTAACCCTTCTAGTGCCTACGGACATCTTAAGGTGTGGTTATGCAAGGGCATATAGGTTGGAACCTGCTTTGGGGAGGGCCCACTTGCATGACTTTTGTAATTTATACTTGTAGCACACCACCACATCATCTTATACCCTTTGAGTACTTCATTACCAAATCTATTCTTTCCTTTGTTATCATTTTATCAAACGTTCCTCAAAACCAGGTCCTTTTATGTGTGTCACCTAAACAAACCAGGTCCGACATTAAACCTTTAGGGTAACTTCCTTGAAAAAATTTCTAACTCTAAAATCACACTAAGTAAGGAATTCAACATTTATTAAAGGCAATGAGTAAGGTATGAAATCATTAAACTTTTTTCGATAACCTTACTAACAATTGATCTTTGTGTGATTATAGATGGCCCCTAAAAGCAGACAACAAGGAGGACCTTCTCAAGGTGCAACCGAACAACCTGGAGGAGGCAAAGGCCAAGGACCTCATGTAGAACATGCAGAGTAGAAGGCATAATCATTTAGCATCCATCATGAAACTCCTATTACTGCATAATCTATCCAAGTAAAGGGAGGAGAGGTTAGGGCCTGAGCCTATGAAGAGGAATGACAGCTATTTGTGGCATGGCATGTCAAGGCCAATCAAGTGTTCCCGTAGTTGTTGTGTCTGTGGAAAGTGCTGACTTCATCAAACATTGGAACATCAGTATGGATGGCTCATAATCCACACATAGAAGAAAAGAAATGTTAGGCACTTCTTCAATGGTATCAATCTCAGAAGCCTGGCGTGTAGGACAAAGGAAAGGCACCCATGGAGGAGCCACCACTACCAGGAACCCCATGAGTTCCACAAGTTTTGTGTTTGTGTCCAAATTTTGTTTAATTCTCCACTGTGGCATGAATAAGTTTCTAGTTAGTCAATAATCCCATACCTATCCACTATGTATTCAATTGAGCTTGTTCCTCACTTTCTTTGACTCGAGGACGAGTTGTTATTTAGTCGTGGGGGTATGATGAAGCACTAAACAGTCAATGTGTCGACTAGGCCGCGTATACGAGGCCTCGTATACACGGCCGCGTTGACACGGCCCCGTCGATGCATCCCTCCATGTGTCGACATGGCCCCGTTTACGCAAAGCTTGTTTTAGCTTATAAATAAGTGGCCCTCCGCCACACTTTGGTATCTTAGAAATTAGTTGTAGCCAGACTCTTGTAGTTTGTTCTTGCAAAAGTTAGAATATTTTCCCAGTGCATGCCCACAATGTGATGTTTGTAATTGTACAGAACCTTTATTCAAGTGTGACGTACTTGGACACGCACATGATTGACAATAAAGATTGAGATTACTTCATCATTGCAGCATTCACTTAGTTTAATTGTTTAATTGTTATTGTTAATTATTATTATTATTTATTGTTTTCTTAGTTAATATTTCTTTATCATCA
>MNCI01012354.1:101985-120916 GCA_015680685.1 Gnetum montanum
TGCTCGTGAACGCTTGTATTTGTATGGTTGAGTGTAGGGGTACCTCGCCACTCATCAACACTCATATCTCATTGATGAGCGGCGAGGTACCCCTATGCTCAACCATTCGAATACAAGCGTTTCACGCACGATCCGGTCGAATTCCAAGGACTAAGTGCTTACGTGCCCTAATGGAACACTCAGGGTTAATCAATCGTTGTCTTCCCAAACTTACTTGAATTGTCACGATTATATGGTTAAGTAATCTTGAGGCATATGATTTTTATAGCTTTTATGTTTTTATGTCCTGCTACTAATAAGGGAGGAGAGAGAGATAACTAAGTGACTAATTTAACTTAACTACTAATTAACTATGCTTTAACTAATCCTAACACCAGTATTCGCTCTCATTTGCCGTACACATGCTGAACTAGCGCAACACTACTGGGATTACCAAACGCTAATTCTTACTGGGTTACCAAGTGTTACACGCATGCTCGAAGTGATCGTACTGTGTGTGCTAATAATAGAAATGTAAAGTGCATAAAATAAAATAAAATAAATGTAGAAGAAAATAAAATAAAGAAAATGAGTAAGAAAACAAATCTCAAGTGCTGCAAGGATGAATCCAAGAGCTCGTCTTTATTGCTGTACACAAGGTGTGCTCAGGTACACAATGCTCGAATAAAGATCTGTCCACACTTAGACCTCCTGCTGCGGGCACTTGGCTAGAGTTTCGCTACTTGACTTCTAAAAGGCTTCCTCTTCTGAATTCTTCTTCTTTATTATTCTTCTTCTTCTTCCTATTGTGTGCCTGGGCACTGTATTTTATAGGCTTGGGAGTAACTACTCTAATAATTACAAAAACTGCCACTCTAATTTTAGAGAAACTGCCCCTCTAATTTTAGAGAGAAATTGCCACTCTAATTTTAGAGAAACTGCCACTCTAATTATTAGAGTAACCGCCCTAATAATAACCGCTCTAATAATTACCACTCTAATTATTAGAGTAATCGCTCTCATCACTCATCAATGTTTTCTCCAGGTCATGGGTTCAATTCCGGAGGCTAATGTTGAGTTATATAAAACTCTAATTGGACTATATATCTTAGGGTGTATCTATATTTCACTTATTATGGGTTCCAACATCATATCTCACCAATATATGCCTCCCTTTGATTGGGTCAATAATGATGGGTCAACAATGAAGTTGCTTTGTAGCAAGTTATAGCTTTGATCACCTAGAATTATGTTAGTAGCCCAAGTTTCCTTGGGATTATAAAAAAACTACGCATCAGAAAATTAAAAAAGAAAAGATAAAAAAGATTTTTAAAAAAAAACAACGCCAAAACTCAACCTTAAAAAACATGTGCTAGCAACAATACAAAAAATAATGGAAGGGTTTCCTTCAGAACCTCTTACCCAAGTCCCAATTGACCTAACCCAACCTACCAAACGCACACGTAGCAGTCCGTTCAAACGCCGCTTTACAAATTCCACCCGCATACTTTTACCGCAATTTATAAAATTCAGGCCCAACAACTGCTACAGTTCAATTCTTGGGTGACAAATTTTCCAAATATAAGAAAAAGGCCATCGCAGGCAACAAACCCCCTCAAACGTATGCCCACGGCGAACAAGTGTCACTGACGGTACTCTATATAAGGCGCGCAGAGCTTTGTTGAATTTTCGTATCTAGTATTTCCTTCATGCCATACCTCAATCAATCTGTGATTCTTTCTGCTGCGATTTGCTGTTCTGATCCGCAAGGATTTCGCTTGTTCGTGATTTCGGACCGCTTCCCGCTATTCTGCGTTTCGGTTGTTTCGGTCTCGGTTTCAGTCGGTCGTTTGCCTTGCTTAGGGCTTTGAACTTCTGGTCCGAATCAATGGCGGATATCTACAATCCTTATAACGAGGGTTTCAGGAAGCAATCCGGCAATGGCGCTGCGGCCTGGATCGACGGTGGCGGCGCCTTTGTACGCAGGGTTCGCAAGTACGCAGAGGCCGAAGAGCAAGCAGCGCAAGGGCCGCCTGGTAAGCGGAGGCGAAACCCTCACTCTCAGCCTCAGCCGCAAGTCTACGTTAATGGCGCTACAAACCCTAGCGGCGGCTGCGGCGGGCGTCTGCAACATCAACGTTATAATCAATATCATTATCATCATCATCATCAGCAGCAGGCGATCGGATTCAACAATCTGGCGCTCATGCCGAGAAACGAGAGGTTGTGCGTGCCGAGCCTCAAGGAGGATAAGGCCGTGGCCGCTTCATCGTCGGCTTCCTCGGCGGCCGCGTGGCCGTTGAGCCGCTCCGGAAACGCCGCCGAGGCAGAAAGCAGCTCCGCGGACGGCTCTCACGTTTATTACACCAGAGAAGCCATCGAAAGACACTCGCCTTCCCGAAAAGACGGCATCGATTGGCACAAGGAAAATATTCTTCGTTTCTCGTACGCTCAATTTCTTCAGAGCCTTGGTATCCGTTTGCAGCTGTGAGTTGCTTTTTCCTTTCGTTTTTCCTTTTTTAGTTTCTTTTTTCCGTAACGTGTTTCCATTTTTGGCGATTCTGATAGCGTGATCGTTTATTTTCTATTCAGGCCGCAGATTATCATTGCGACTGCCATAGTCTTGTGCCATCGGTTCTTCCTCAGACGATCACATGCCGCGCACGATAGATTTGTAAGATTTTCTTTGTCAATTTCGTTTTTCCGTTTTTCTCTTGTTGATGTTGGATTTTATGCCATTTGTTGTTTTTGCGTGAACTCCTCGCGATTTTCATATTATCGCTACGTTATATTTAAATGTGTTGTTGTTGCATGCAGCTGATCGCCACGGCGTGCATGTTTTTGGTTGCGAAATCTGAGGAGCATCCTCGTCCTCTCAACACTGTGCTCCTCGTTTCGTATGAAATTTGTCATTCGAGTGATTTTTCAAGGTTTCACTGCATGTTACCCACTGTAAGCTGTCTCTTGCGATTAATTTCACTTATACTCCTTCAATCTCTTTAATTTGCATGCCTTACCTCTATTTCGCTTTTATTTATTTAGGTTGTTTTTATGTATGCAGGACTGGTTTGACCAGTACAAGCAACGTGTTTTGGATGCGGAGAAAATGATCTTAACTACCCTGAATTTTGAACTGACTGTGCACCATCCTTACGGACCGTTGATGACAGTATTGAACAAGCTTGGGCTTGCACAGACAGCCTTGGTACATGTTGCTTGGAATTTGATTACTTCAGGGTACGTTGTAGTTACATCCTATCGACATCGATGAAATGCTTTAGATAAAGAAGTTTTATTCAGTAGTATTAAGATCCTTTTCGCATGCAAGCTTATAAAATAAGCTAAAACAATAGATGTTCATATAATATTTTTTGCGGCAACGTTTCCAAAGTCTTTTCAGCAACAGTAGCAATGTTCCGTTGAATCGTAAAATTCTTGGATGTGACAAATAGTAGTGTTAAATTAAAGTTAAACCGTGTTGTAAGTGTTGCGTGAAGGAGTAAAGTTGTGAAAGACAGGAATAAAAAAGGCAGATAATATGGTTGAAACTCTACGATTCCAGTGGGACTCTATCGATAATTTTCAGCACTGTTGAAGACAGTTATGGTGAAAACAGTTCTGGATATGTATCTCAAATTTAAAGGTAGAGGATTTCCGAGAGGTTCCATTGGTAATCAGTGCCAACAGAAATCCAATAAAGGGCTAAAGAGTTGTTGCAGAATATTCTTTTGCCCAAGTCACTCAAAAATAAAAATATTAGACTTTTCCCCAAGCCTCTTTAAACATAAGCAGGTTTTAACTGGTTTAATTTGGTTTGTAATAATAATACCGGGTATATGCTCCTCTGGCTAATGAAACATCAATGGTCTTTTTCTTTTTTTGTTATGGTACAGTTTTAGTGAAAAATTGCACATTGTATTTTATGTTTTTGATTGCCTTTGAAGTAATTTATTTTTTCCTAAAAGTAGGTCCATATCTGAGGCATTTGTTTTTTAATGACACTAATTGCAGGCTTTTTCGAGTGTAGTCAGATCAAAATAGCTATTTCTTTGCTGGCGCATTGATGCCTCATGTATACTGCAAATGTTGCCTTCGGGGTTGCTTACATTACCATCTGAGCAATGCAGAGGAGTTGAGAACTGTTTTACATGAAGCACTTTTGGTTTCTTAAGTTAAAAAGTTTATTGACTGGCTGTTGCCTGATAGGTAGTAATACAGAATGGGAGACAGTCATCCTCAGGCGTGCCATTTCCCAATACAGATCCTAGCTGACTGGTTATTATCTTCGGCAGTATTTTTCAAATTATTTTGTGGGGACTACCTGATTTACCAGCTAATGGCACGCCGTAGGTGTTTTTTTGCCAGCTACTCTGTTTCAATGTTGGGCACGGTGTTATCGTCTCTCCGGTTTGAAGTGTTCATGGGAATACTTTTATTTGGATGGGTTGGCTTCATTTTTCTGGTGGTATTTCTTTTGAGGGAATGCCTGCCCTGAGACCTGTGGGTTCTGATGCGAGAATGCCATCGGCTTATTGTCTCCATGACGTTTCTTTTTCAAACCGTTATTTAGTTGTGTTTCTAAGATGCCCTGTCATTTTGTTATGGTTTCTCTGCTTATCTATGCCCATCTCTGCATAGTTGCCTACCTTCACATTTGCTTCTCTTACCTTTATACCAAGAAGAAATCGAACCCAGTTAAATACCTTTTCTCCCCTAGTGAAAAATCTATGTTACCTCATAAATTTGTTTCTTTTGAAGTATTTGCAGTCTTTATGTCTTCTTGCTGTTTCCACCTTGGCCGTGTTTTTGTAATTTACCTTGATTGTTTGAGTTGCTAACTTTTTTGATATATTTGATATTAAACCTTTTTTGGCAACTTATGCTTCAAATGATTGGTCTAGGCTAATGAGGCAAGATGGTATTGGAACAATTCGTCCAAATGCCTTGAAAATGTGTACACACACACAAGGAAGCAGCACTTGACTTAATTAAAATTCAACAAAACAAATTCACATTCAAAATATGTTTCTTATCACTTTCCAAATTATAAAACCCAAGGTGGGAATCAACTGGCACCTCCTTGGGGAATGAAATCAACAATAATTCTAATTGCAAACCAAACGTTTGCCATAGAAAGCGTCTCCTATTAGCTGGAGAACGAGGGATCTACAAATTACTTATCTGAAAATAATTATTGTTCTTGAACATTAACCTGTTTTCTTATTTCTGTTCATGATTTTATTAAATAGAATATTTTCACAGATAGTGAGATGTAATGGTTCCTATGGATTTCGAGAAGTCATTATGAAATTAGGGCCATGAATATTTTGATGAGAAGTATTATAATTGCGTCTCACTGAGTTTTATACGTGCTTTAGAAAAATAATCTTTGACAAATGTTTGAGGTTGCTTAAAAAGCTGTTTAAGCTCCTGCAGGCTTAAGAGTTCTCTTTGTCTACAATTTAAACCACACCACATTGCTGCCGGTGCTGTATACCTTGCGGCGCAAATATTAAATGTCGACATGTCATCATTACAAAACATATGGCAAGAGTTTCAGGCGCCGTCAGATATTATTCAAGGTTTGGAGTTCTCTTATTAAGAGTTTTTATTGTGTGATTAATTTTATCCTTTTTCTGTTTTAAATTATAATTGATTGATGTTTTTCCCTTTATGGCAGATGTTGTTAACCAGCTGGCGGAGATTGCATGATATTTACTGTATTTTGAAAGCTTTAAAATTATGGACACACTGGTACTCATCGATGAGGAGAAAACGGTTGTGTAGGATGGAATGTTTCTGTAAATCCACATTATGCTCTGATTCTTGCCCAGAAACTCGTTATTGATTTATCAAGTGCAGCTGTCACGATTCTTTCAGAAAGTTTGTTTTACCCCAGTGCAATCTCATTCTTTCAGAAAGTGTGTTTATTACATATATTTTCAAGGAATGAAGAGTAGCTTGAATGTAGGATGTGAGCCAATTTTGACATTCCTGCATAATCACACTTGCATACGTATTTATCTTTCGAGTTAATACGGGTTTTTACCAGGTAAAATGTTTCTTTTGTTGAGCAAATTTAGATTTGGATTACATTGAGGAGTTCTTATTAGTCTGAGCCTTGTTAACTCATTGCCCTGGTGCTTTGGTTTTTTGGTTTTAGGTTTGGGTGCTTGATATACCATAAGTTTGTTCTTATGATGAGGGTGAAGGTGCAATTTTTGGTTATCTCTCCTTGTTGCTATTATTACTCATTGTTACGTTCAGCTGTTTTCTTCATATTTCTGTTTATATCAACCATTATAAGTGAACGAAGTTATGCGTCTTTGTGCTAAGACCGGAAGCTCATTATAAATAATTGTGATACTGGAGAATTTTCTTCACCTTGCAAGAAGTAAAAAAAGAAAATTAATGGAAGAGCTTGTTAGGAGATGTTAATAAAATCAACTACCAACAAAACCAAACCGATAACATCTCCGAATCTTAAACGATAGTGAGATCTGTACTTGATGTTCGTGGGACAACCTGTTATGATATCTTCACTTGTTACGAAAGATCTCTTGATGTTCATGGGCTAACCTGCTGATATTTTTACCCGATATGATAGTTTTGAATCGGATCGGAGCTTTAAGCGGGGTACATATTTAGCATACTTTCATGGGGATTGAAATTGAATCTATGAATGATTCTACATTATATTTTTTTAACCAAAGATGGTTTAATTTAGTGCACTTAATGGTATTGAATTTGAATTTGTGAACATGGGGCGTTCTCTTCATATATTAGCTAGTTGAGAGTGTTAATTCTCAAGTAGTTTGTTCCAGTCAGATGTTTTCGAAAGTAAGCCTGTTACCCTTTTGATGTTGGAATTGCCCTTATGAGCGACAGTATGCTTTGTCTGTGTTCACCAAAAACTACAAATTGTCTGAGATTTGCAAGCTTCTCAGTACGAAAAAGTGAGTGATTGCATACGCACATGCAACAAAAATTTAAAGAAGGCGCAGTTGCTAAATTGTATAGGCTATACAAATTTTGTGATGAATATCACAATGCAAAAGCGTGAAAATCATCACAGCATTTTGCGAAGACAATTCGCATGGCATTCAAATTGCGTCGCGTTCAATCGCATGTGGCCCATGAGGTGCTAGGTTGAAGAATCCAAGAAGGATCAAGCTTCTCAATTCATCACAAAGAGAACAAGAAGAAGCCTCTCTCTCATCACAAAGAGAACAAGAAGAAGCCTCTCTCTCTTGCAGTAGAAGAATGTAAGCATGGGATAGAGTCCAAAAATTGAGGTGAGGGAGGTTTCTTAAATAACTAAATAATCATTTGCTATTTTAATATCCATAGCTTAAATTTAGCATAGCCTAAATTTAGCAGGATAACCGTTGCTGAATTTTAGCGGCCTAAATTTAGCAGAATAACCGTAGCAGCCTAACTCCTAAATTTAGCAGGATAACCGTTGCTGAATTTTAGCAGCCTAAATTAGCAGAATAACCGTAGCAGAATTTTAGCAGCCTAAATTTAACAGAATAACCGTAGCTGAATTTTAGCAGCCTAAATTTAGCAGGATAACCATGTCCAGCAATTAGTACTTTTAGTTCCTACATTGAATGGTTTTAATCCTACAGTGGTTCATTTTGTATTTTGTGGGTAACATTCTGGGCAAGTTTTAAGACTCTCTGCTGATGTGTTGGCTATAAATGGCCAACTTGGCGTGATATGAATATTTGTAAATAGATTCTGATATGATTATATGCAATAAAGATGTTTTCCCTCATGTATGTATGCTTTTTAGTTTTTTAGAAAATTAACAAGAAAATAAAATGGAATTTGGAAACAAGTCTATCACAAGAATCTTTATTCGAATGTTAGGAGAGAAACTAGCATATCTGTTAAAACTAGCATATCTGTTAGGATTAATAATATCAAAGGTGAGACAAATAGCATATCTGTTAGGATTAATAATATCAAAGGTGAGACAAATGGGATTAGTAATATTATAATGTGAACTTTATGATGGATTATATCCAGTTTTCTAGGTTGATGTGAGGTGTTCTACTTAGTTTGAAATCAACTTGATAAGGTTATGAAGAAAAGTTAGAGAAAAAAGTTTTTATCTTTTTCATAAAGGTTAGTTATGAATTCTAAAGTTTTGCTTGTTAAGTAACCACAAAGACTTTTAAAAGGCAAGTAGGAAGTATTATCCCTTTGGAAATCTCAAATGGAGAAATGATACAACTAATGGGATCAATAGGAAGTTGGGGATCAATGAGAAGATGGGAGATGATGGGCCTCTATCATGCAATGTTGTCCACATATGATCCTTGTCCTCTGCATGTGATCTTTACATTGCTAACATAATGGTAGCAATGTACAAATTAAGGTCCACATATGATCCTTGTCCTTTGCATGTGATCTTTACATTGCTAACATAATGGTAGCAATGTACAAATTAAGGTTAGGAGGAAGTTTGAGGGATAATGAGGATTGACACTTGAGCTTGGGAAGGAGAAAGTGGGTAGATTGAAAAATACATTTAGGGCTTGTTTAAAGGGAGTTATTGTTTGTAGGTTTTGGAAACACATTATAAACTATGGGTGGAGGAAAACTTGAGGGACCACCTTGAGGATAAGGAATAGGGATTGAAGAAGTTTGAATTGAATTATATGTTGGGGGATCAAGCTAGTAAATAGGGGGAGAACTGTGATGGGGAAAAAAACCATTGGTTGTTGATTGTTAAGTTGAACTCTTTGATGACATTGATATTTAGATGATTGATAGAAAGTCCATAGGAGATGCTCCAATGTTTTGGGATTGTAGCATGATTTGAAGTTCATATCTTGTGAAAAAGAATTTGGTAGTCTTACTTCTTGTGTCACCTTAAGATTAGGCAAGAAAGGTTCAAGCCCATGTTGAATTTTATACATTTCAATTCTAACTCAGAAATATTAATGTCCAATTCACCCTTGGTGTAGGATACATTTGAATTTTATGCTTAGTCATGCCATTGATGAAAACTTGATTCTTCTTATGCTGTATAAGCTTATGGATCTTCATGGTTTGAAAGAAGTCATTTTGTTAACCTACCATGATCTCTTGTTTGGAAGATATGATAAAATGTGAAGTGGGTTGTCTTGAGAACTTGGCTAGTATACTTACACACAAAGGTAATAGATATGGACCAAAATTAATGTTAATAAAAAGTTCTTGTTATACTAATAAAATGACGATAGGAAATGATAGTGACAATAGTGAATGATGTTAAAACAAAGAAAAGAAAGATAGGTGACATTAACAACATTGAGGAGCATCATTCTTCAATTTTGAAGATGGGACATGGAATGTGAGAGGGATGAGAAACTACCAAATTTAGATGGTTTTTAAAACGTGGATTTTTTCTAACTGTAAAAGAGGAAGCTAAATGGTGTTGAGAGTGTGGCTTTTTTTTTGAAAGCTCTTTCTTGGATGCAAAATTTTTTTTCACTTGCTAAAAAATTTGGAAATTGTTTGGAGACAAACATTTTTATTATCTTTTTTATAGTTTGACTTTCACTTTATAGCTATTTGCATTGTAGAGCTCCATTGTGGATTTTGATTTATGTGCAAGGGCCACCAAAAGCTCATGATTGTGGTCTTTGCTAGCAACAATTTCCTTTTCCTTTCCAAAATATTTTAGCTTCCTTTCTAATTGTTGGGGATTTTAATTTGGTGCTTCATCCCAAAGAGAAACAAAAAGGACATTAGAATCCTCTACCTCATGCTCCCTTTGCAAAAGCCATTAAGATAAAGTTTCTTGTAAGTTGGATAGTTGATGAAGTCAAGGTCAGTCAGGTATCCTTGGATGTGTTGGTGCATATGCATCCATACTGATTTACCCGAAGCCTATATAAATGCAAGCACCATATGTAATTATGACATCTTTGATCATTTGTGTATTGAAGCTCTTGCAATTTGCTTTTATAGGACTTAGTGAAAATTCTCTTTGAGTGCCCATAGCGTGGATTGAATTGATTGAACAAAGTTTTATTTGAGTGCATGTTGTACCTACACACTTCTACATGATGGTAATAATATTGAGATTAATGTCTTCTATTGTAGTACCTATATTAGCACTTAGTTTATTTTTAAGCACCTTACTTTAAATGCATTTTACTTTTTCGTACTTAGGAAATTAATATTTTATTCTGTAACAGGGATAGTATGACCACTTCAAACATGTTATATTAACATTAATAATTCTATCTGTAGATACTTGGTATGCCTAGTAGTAGATACTTGGTAACCTAGTAGTGTTAGTATAGGTTCAAGATGAGTACAGAAAATGGGAATGGATGCTCAATGCTTAGGATAACTTAGGTTAATTCCATAGTTAGTTAGAAATTAATATTTTAATCACTTTATCATTTTAATAATAAAAATAAAATAAAAATATAAACATCTTACGTCTCAATTACACTTAACCATATCGATGGAATTAATACAAGTGATGATTGGGAAGACAATGACCAACCACATCACACTTAATTATCTAGGACACTAGCCACTTAGAGATTCCACATAATTTGACTGGATCACACATACACGCATGTGATTTGTATGGTTAGGCATAGGTAACACTTGTCGCTCATCATTGGTGCTATTGTTGGGAACTCTTAATTTTTGTTTTGTGCAAAATGTTTTAGAATTTTTGAATCATACAAGATTGTTGTAAGAGCATAATGAATCACCATTAGGAAAAACAATAACATTTTATTCAAGGCACACCAAAAGAACAAAATAAGAGATGTCTTCTTCTTTTAGGGTTGATTTCCCACCTACCGATGATTCTATCAAACAACATAATAGGACAAGAAAAAACACAAATGAAGTACCCCAACAACTTAATGTTGTCCACACCCATCTAGATCCTTACTATTAGGACTTCACTTTTATCTGTCACTTGGATGACCAATTGCAGTGGAGAGACTTGGAGGACAACATTATGCTACCACCTGATCATGCCATTCCATCAATATTCATGATAGCATTGACAAAGTTGGGGATTGAAGTAGCAACACCAAAGCAACAAGTGATAGATCCCCTCTTCAAAGATTATCAACCTACAAAGGTCCAACTTCGAAAAGACAAACTTATGGATTTCCACCATGAAGTCTCTAAGAGCAAAAGGGTTTGAATCACACTGATATCATAGTTAGAACATAAGGACTAAATATCCATTAGGGTGATCTCAATGCCAAGGTCCTCCTCCCTTTGGTAAAGGTAACATGACTTACTTGTGGCTATGTTTAACCTTGGCAAGCAACCAAGGCAAGGAAAGAGTTGGGGCTAGAACCAGGGGGACCTCAAGGCCAAGATCTCCCAATCATCAATCAAGCAAGAGAACAACCAAGGAACTAGAGAAGGAGAGAAAATTGGCATAACTCTCCTAGCTCTCCTTCTTCACCATCCTCTTTATTGTCTAGCTCTGATAATGCTGAAAATGACCAAGACCAAAGGAGAAATGATTGAAGGCAAGGTGGAGGTGATAGAAGACCCTATTGTAGAGACGAAAGAGGGGAATGTAGACAACAACAAGAAGAAGAGGGACGTCATCAAGAAAGAATATGTAGTAGACCACATCATAAGAGACATGACCATGATAGGGGTCATGATGAATGGGATGACTATGATGAAACATTGCTTGCTACAAGGAGCATGATCAACATTCGTGAGGTAGTTTACATCCCTACTAGGCATCAAAGGGATATTCAAATCAAATGGCTTGACATGAACAATATTTCTAAATTTGAGGGAGGTTACAATATTGATCTGCAACACCTTTATTTCCTAAGACACTCATAAAGGAAATAACTTACAATATTGTTCACATCACAGAAAGGAAGTTATTGAACAATATTGTAAGTTATTTCCTAAGACACTCATAAAGGAAGTTGAGAGTTGGTACGAGTCCTTGGAATTGGACTTTATTTGAAGATGGAGTATGATGCTAGAGCTATTCAATGAGAAGTATTAGACATTCCAGGGTGTCCAATTTGAGGAAATAGATTCAAGGGTGGAAACAAGATGACCATGAATTCCTTGATGTAGCCTTGGGTAGATACTATTCATTGTTACACTAATGCTGAGGCCATGGTTTCTCTAAGAGCAAGTACCTTCATCATATCATAGATGGACTCAAAAACAAAACTAGAGAGATCCTTGGGGTCTATGCCTAAAGGAGACTATTAGAAATGAGGGCTTGTCAAATCTAGAGCTTTATCAATTAAGTAGTAAAGAATGAAGGGGAGTTAAAGAAGAGAGAAAGTGTAGAGGAGTATAACAAAGATCCCTCCATCCATAAAAAGGAGGTATGTTTCTATGACTCGGTGGAGGAAGCACCAGTAGAGGAGGTTGTATAAAGAAAGACCTTGTTGATTCAAAAATCTATTACTAAAATGTCAACCAAGGTGGACAAGATGTGGGATTCTTTGAAGATCTCTTGGAATATAAGCACTGGTCATGGGGCTAGAAAGATATCTTACCCATGCTTGAAGGCATCCCTCTAACTAAGGCCCAAATTTCTTCCTTAAATGTCTCTAACTACTTCCTTATTCTCTTTTCTTCTTTTTGTAAGTGATGATCATTCTTTGTGGTTGTTATAGATTCATGGTGGTAGGAAAGGAGTAACACATCAATGTGAGGCCACTACTAATGGTATGGACTAAGTCTAGACTCTGAACAGACTAGTATCTGGATCATCTTAATTATGCATTTCATAAAGGACCTCTTGTGGCTATGATCTGGGTTCTCCTCTCCATTCTTTCATCTCACTACCCTGTACAATGGTCATCTACTAATTTTCATTTTGTAGACAACATGATCCTAAGATAATTCCTTGTAAGGGTATGGTGTTTAACTTGAATTACCATGTGATATCAAAGGTGCATATGGAATCCTTGTGGTGTGGTGATGTAAGGTAATTTTTAGGCATCAACTTGCTTTAGGAAGGATCCACTTGCAAAGCTTTTGGTTCTCCTTAGTTTAAATCCCATCACTATAAGCCTCGATTCGATTGCTAACAATCATGATCACCTTCATCATCCAATTTTGTGCTTATTTTGTTTGAAGAAACATCTCATATTTACCCATTCAACATGCTCGATTCGCTCCAACTCATGAACCAAACCCTCATGAGTTGTTGCCTCTGTTACATAGATTTTTGGCTTCCATTTAGCTCTTGTTTCATCCCTAAACTATCCATCTCAGATTTTAAATTGGAAAAATGGTTGCGAATGCTTGTATCAATGTATCCTTGTTTGTGCAACTGGATATGTTAACGCAACCCCATTAACACATGCCTGTCAACACAGTGTAAAAATACTATAAATATGCATGACACTTATTCATTTTTTTTTACATTTTGTCTCAAATGCTAAGGGATTTTTTTTTTAATTTTCAGAGCCCAAAACCTTCCTAGAGTCCTAACTTTCTTAAAGCTTACCCATTTTCAATCCTCGCACTTCCAAAGTTATGCGTAATGTCATTGGGACATCAACACTAGCTTTGACAAATATTTTTCTTACACCTCGTAGATTAGGTATTAAAATAATGATCCTAAGAACTAATGTCTATAATCAACCTTCTTTGAAGTGGAAATACAACAATAATAAAACATTCTCATGTGCCTGCAACCATTAAAAAGGGCTTAATGATAAAATTTGAGCTTTCCACCAAACTTAACCCAATCAAATGATTGAAAGGTATCCAAACTTAAGAGGATAAAATTAAAATGACTAATTAGGTTATTTTTGTGATTGTAGATGACACCAAAATGAGGATTGCCAATAGGAGGGCCATCATAGCCTAGGGAGAAAATACCTTGAGGAGGAAGAGGATAACCACAATAACAACATTAACAACAACAACCCCAAGACTAAACCACTAAGGAAACTCATGCTATTGGGCCCATACAAGAAGAGCCTACGATGGAATTTGTCTATCAAGTTCACATCACAGAAACCAAGTAATCCAAGTAGGATGAGGTCCCAAGACTTAGGCCCAATTTGGAGGTTACTCTCACTAAGGTTTGCTTGAAAAAGGTCTAAAGTAAAAAAGGCTAGAGCTCAATCCTTCAAGAGTTAAACTTTAGGTTCTTCCTAAAGTCACTACTAGAGGAGGTTAGGACTTAGTTGCAGGAGTCTCCACTATGGTCTACTCTCTCCACCAATAGAGAATGGTACATGGGAGAGGCTTATCTCTTTTGGAACAATCATCAAGGAGATTTCATGGTCAAAATTAAGGACATCACCCTCTCTTATTTGGTCGAGGCTATATTGGAAGCTCTCAAATTTCCTAACACCAAGGTAAAGCTAGCAAAAATATCCATCCAAGAGGATCCTAAGGCAAAGAAGAAATGGACATGGTGGGGCTATGAAGTGGACCGTGAGGAGTACAACATCCTTACTAAAGTAGAATGAGCCTACTTTAAAATCATGTTCTATCACCTCAATCCCATGATGAGGCTAAGTATGGTGATTACCTTCTCTTAAAGGGCATGTGCGGCTCTGAGTAAGAAGTTCCAAGTCAACCTTCGCCAACTCAACTTCCTCAAAATTGAGAAGTAGTTCAAGGAGAATGAGAAGGGTAGGAAGACACTTCCCTTTTCCTACTTAATCAGAAAACTATTTAAGAGGGGAGCCATAGCTTGCTATGCTAATGATCTTGGTCGTTCCTTGGCTAAAGCCCATCAACGACCTTTCATTAACTAACTAGAGTATAGCTAGTGAAGTTCCCTAGTGCTTAGCTAATATAACTAGCTAATAATCTTACTTCCTAGTGCTAATAATGCTAGTTCCTACTCTTATCTCATTTCCTTATTATAGTTTTCACTTCCTAGGAGCCAAGGATGATCATTTAACAAAATATATATGTGTTCCATTTCTTGTTGCTAATAGTCTTGAATGTATGGTTTCTAGGTAACTTAATTCTACTCATTTAGCTTCCTTTTTTGTTGGTGTGCTTGTACACAAATATTTCAAGATTTTCTTGATGTGGATGATTCTCCTTGACCATAGTATAATGGGGAATTAGTTGCATTGGCCTCTTCTTGTGTGGTTGTTACCAGTTTCCTATGAAGGACATTCAATTCTCATGATCAAAAGATTAACCACATTGACAGCTTCTCTAGTTGCAAGATTGGTAACAAGATGGGTGGATCTCCTACATCATCTGTAGGGCTCCTACTAGATCATGGTAGGAGATGATGAAGGATAAGGCTTCCACCAAACTTCAAGAGGAGGAAGTACCACCTCCACCACCTGCAACACCAAAGATGACTTTAAAGATGAAAGCAACTATTAAGTGCCTAAGGAAGCTTAGGAAACATTAGGTACAACAATAAGCCTCTAGTGGTGGTAGTGACTCCTCAATGTACCATCTGACCATGAGCCATCTCAACAAGGTTGCTAAGACCATTAGCTAGCTAATGGACAAACTGACACCAATATTCTCCATGTAGAGAGACAAGGCCTCTATTCACACCAACCTTGATGCTAGAGAAGTCATTGTTGTGAGGATAATGCCAACATTTAATATCTGACATATAACAAAGCAAGAGGATGATAATATTAACATGTACGTATTCAAGGTACATATGAGAGAAATCCTATAAATAATATGATGTATATGAGAGATGAAGAGGAAGAATCCCTAAAATCAAGGGATTAGTCAAAAGCTATTTGGGGAATATTATCACTTCACTTCATGTATATATATGAACCAATGTGAATGGAAATGTAATGTCTCACTACTTACCTTGGTTTGGTTGGGGGTGTGGATCAACTTCTCATTTCTATGCATTCTTTATGTTCTATCATGGAGTTTGATGTTTGGTTATTTTGATTTTTCTCATTTTATTATTCTCATTTCTCTATATCAATGCTATTGATGAGCGGCAAGGTACCCCTATGTTCAACCATACGAATATGAGCGTGTACGCACGATCTAGTTGAACTCCGTGGATGGACTAGTTGTGGCACCTAGATGGTTATATGTTGATCACAGTTCGCTATCTTCCCACTTGGACTAGTATTTGCTTTGTCATGTATGGTTTAGTCTAGAGTGAGGTGTATGATGTGATCCCTACTACTATACTACTCCTAAGGATAATAAGAGATAACTTGATTAAGCTAATGGACAATAGGAAATAAGATCTAAGCTTGCCTCAGTGTGATGAGCATCCATCCCTAATCATCTATGTGCATCATGGACTTCATGTACTACTCTTGGGATTACCAAGTGCACATCACTCAAAGCACAACTCGATACGCTACTAGGTTACCACATAGTTGCACTTAAATGTTTGTGATTAAGGCATACTCATTCTACATTAATAGAAGGAATAGTAAATGATGATAAAAAAATATTAACTAGGAAAATAGCAATAAATAATTAATAATTAAAATAATTAAAAGCTAAGTGAATGTTGCAATGATGGAGTAATCTTAATCTTTATTGTCAATTGTGTGCGTGTCCAAGTATGTCACACTCGAACAAAGGTTCCATATAATTACAAGCATCACACTGCGGGCATGCACTTGGAAAGAACACTAAAACTGACTATAAGAAAAGGAAAAAATTTCTAACTCTTTGGTGATCTACTTCTTATCTCGCTGTGCACCTGAGTGCTATATTTATAGGCTAACATAGGAATCACGATATTGTGTATACGATATTGTATCCAGGCTACGATATTGCATACTCGATATTGGGGCCTAGCAGCTATCAATTCTTTCATTTGGTATCAGAGTAGAGTAATCAAACTTTATTTTGGTTTTATACCCTTAGTGAAAGATCCTAGTTTTTTTCATCCTCTATCAAATCTTGTCAGTACTATCAAAAAATGTGTTTTTATCTATTCCTGCAAAATTATAACCAAATGTTTTCTACATTCAAATTTACTACAATAGCTTCTAGGAAACATCCTAACTACTCCAACTTCATAGCTCTAACCTTGGTAGCCATTTATTAAAATGGAAGTAAATAATCTATACTTTGAGTCGCTTACCATTGTATAGGGTTGCAAAGTTAGATTATTATTTTTAAGCCATGGGATTCAATTTGAGTTTGCAGATAGGGTATTCATCTCTAACCTTCTCAAAGGGAAACATGCCCTTGTTGCTACTCCCACATATAGCATATGCGGAATGAATCACGTGATAAGCACGTTGTAGATACCAAGGATGTTTGTTGCATCATGCTTGGCACAAGGGCAAGAACACATTGGTTTCTTCTCACCAAAAGTAGAAGCAAACACGTCATACCAATTGTTGGAGGCTACAAATTGATCGATATGCATAAACACTAGAATTAACGAAATATTTATGCTTAGCCAATACAATTGGGCTTCAACCACTACTTGGCTTACTCCATGCATGGTGGTTTGCATCATAAAAGAAATTCATCACAACAAGCTCTGCATTCAATTCTTCTGGTGGTTTCAATGCCAAAAAAATTTCTAGCCCGATTTGCTCACTTACTCTGCAATCATCTACGCACTCACTTGCAAATTTGGTAGAAATGGGTATTACATCTTTGTGGTGAATGAGATTTTGGGTGAAATGATCAACCAAGGTTTTAACCTTGGCCAAGGGATTTTAATGTGCTTTGTAGAAATTAAGAAGTTGCAAGGAGCTCTACAAGTTCTAGGTCCATGTCCAGGATTTGGGATTGTTGCTCTTTCTTGCTTTGAAATTTTTGCTATAAATTTTTTATTCTTATGGGGGTCAATTTCAGTACTTTTGGAGAAATCTAATTTCTCAATCTACTAGGTCAAAAATAACCAATCTGTAATTGGAATTCAAAGATGGTGGATTCTACTTCATACAACCTATCTACCCTTGGATCTTCCAAAGGCAATTAGGAAGAACACATGGATAAAGAAGTCATAAGATAAATGACACATGCTCACTTCCTGAAGGAGGATCAGGTAGGTTTAGATAAAAATTGATGGTAGGATGGAAGTTCAGTGGTTCTGATGCATGAGCAGGTGAATGTGAAAATAGGTGGTTACTATTGACACTGGAAATTTATCAGAAGAAACTATATTATGAGAGGCAAGTATTTTTACCATTTGATTTATTTAATATTTTTTTTTTAAAATTCCCATTGAAGGAGGGAAAAAATCCAAATCAATGTCAAGATTTTTATATTATCACCTCATGTTTATCATCCCATCTACCTAAATGGATAATGAACCATAGGATTGGCCATCCTACATTTGTATTTAGGTGACTTGGAATTTGATGAGACGCAGATTGCACAAGTCGCAATATCGCGTATGCGATATCGTGGCCGACGCGATATCGCGTCTTTCCCTGCGATATCGCGTACACGATATCGCGGTCCGTTGCCATATCTATAAATAAGAGGCGGCACTCCCCTCATTTCTCATCCTAGGCATAAAGTACCGAAGCTCTGGTGGATTGATCACCCCAAAGATAGAATATTTTCCATGTGCCCACAGTAGGAGTCCCCCAAGTGAACGGTTCTTTATTCGAGCAGCTTTGTACCTGAACGTAAGTTGTGTATGGCAATAAAGACGAACTTCGTGGATAAACCTTGCAGTGTATGGATAGGTTTAATTAATGTTATTTACTGCTTTCCTAGTAACACGGCATGAGTACGACTTGGTTACGAGCATTGACGAACGTGTACGGCTAGCCAAGGAATCGGCTACTCATCGCGAGTAGATTCTCTCAACCCTTTCCTTCTAGAACGTGGGGCAAGTACGACTTGATTACGAGCATTTACGGATGTGTACGGCTAGTCAAGGAATTAGCTGCTTGTCACACTTAGGTTAGTTAAGTGCCTCAGTACGATCGCTTCGAGCACGTGCGTTACGTGTGGTAATCCCAGTAACGATTAGCGTTTGGTAGCCATAGTTGCACAGTTCAAGGTGTGTACGGAAAGT
>MNCI01012354.1:126981-137532 GCA_015680685.1 Gnetum montanum
TACCAAAAAAATCATATACCTCAGACTTGCTTAACCATACACCGTGACACATACAAGCAAGCCTAGGAAGACAACGAATGATTAACCCCAAGCGTTCCTTGTGGCATTAAGGCATTTAGTCTGCGGAGTTCAACCAGATCGCGCGTGCTACGCTCGTTTCGTATGGTTGAGTGTAGGGGTACCTCACCACTCATCAGAATTGAAGAAGGCACCTAACCCCTCATTGTAAGTTGTAGTTCTTTTACTCTTCAAAATTATGAGGCATATTATATTTTTGATAAAAGAACAAGATGGAAGAAAAAAGGCCTAGGTGATAACCAAAGTAAGTTGAAGATATGATCTCAAGACTACAACAAGTGTGACCTACCATATGACAAGGCATACTATACTTGAATGTAGCTTCAATTTAGATGGCAAGATCAATTCTCAAGAAGATGCATCATTAAGAAGATTGACCTTAAAGATTGTTCTATAGAGCTCATGCACAACAAGGTCATACTCCTCTTGTCGACAAACATAGATGAGGAGTAATCAGAAGACAAATCAAGTGTTCAACATCATGCAAAAATATTAAGGGGAGAGCTAGCATGGAGATGCCATCAACAAACAAGGATATCTCCACTAATACTTCATTTAGAAGATAACATAGAAGCTAAGTAGCTTCAAGATCAAGTTGGTAGATATAGTTGTATAATCCTTATGTAAATGCATGACATGAAATAGAATAGTACATGCATTAAGGGGGTGTATATAATGACAAGTATTATGTTGTCATTAAGGGGGTCATTGTGAGGATAATTCCAACATTAAATATATGACATATAACAAAGCAAGAGGATTATAATGTTAACATGTACATATTCAAGGTATGTATGAGAGAAATCCTATAAATAATATGATGTATATGAGAGATAAGGAAGAATCCCTAAAATCAAAGGATTAGTCAAAAGCTAGTTGGAAAATATTATCACATCACTTTATGCATATATATGAACCAATGTGAATGGAAATGCAATGCCTCAATCCTGACCCTGGTTTGGTTAGGGGTGTGGACCAACTTCTCATTTCTATGCATTCTTTATGTTCTATCATGGAGTCTGATGTTTGGTTATTTTGATTTTTCTCATTTTCTTATTCTCTTTTCTCTATATCAATGCTCTCAATTCTTTCAATTGTATCCATTTTAGGATAAGCATTCCTTGGAATTCCTAGTAATACAACAACCTTCTTTATTACACTTGAGGAAGGGAAGGGAGCAACAATTCTAGTCATGTTGACTAAGGACCATAAGGTTGTAGCAGAAGTGGTTGTAGATAGTATTGAAGAGGCTTCAAGTGTTCATGTGGAATTTTTCCTTGATGTTATTGCCATGGAATATTTCCAAATATATGTAGGAGTTGGGAGTAGAGGAATGAGTGAAACACTGCATGAAGAAGTGCTAGAGTGACTGGTCAGAGCTGGATAATTGATTCTAGATATCTTTGATCTTTTGAAAGATATTGTAGCCACCTAGTCACAACTACTAGAGATAAGGGGTAAGTTTTTCATTGCTCATGTACAACTCAAGGAGACCACCACTAGTAATAGATGGTTTGTGAAGGAGGTTGCAGAACTTGGGGCTTGCTTGTTTAACTTGTTCATTCATAGACTTGAGTTTACAAATGATGCAGCCTTCCAGTAGCTTCAATGAAGACTCAAGGAGGGAGAAAATGCAAAAGAAATGATAGTATTTGATGTGTCACTATTGGAAGTAATGGTAAGTTCTTCTAGCCATGACCCTTAATAGACATGCAAGGGAAACCTTGCTCTGGCCCAAGAAAACCATCACATGTGAAACGTTGGATAATAGAAGGTGCAAATGGTGGAATACATCCATCAATAGTAGTAATAGTTCGTCAAAGTAAACTAAGATGTGAGTATGTTGGGTGTTGAAAATAGGGATTTCTTAATGGATGAGGTTCATGCTCTTCACTAGAAGACTACCACTGAGATCGTCACCTAGAAGAATGAGGCCCTCAAATATGAAAGAGTCAAGAATCACTACAACGTTGACTGACCTTTTTTTCAAATAATACTCCCTAGGACCAATGCCCGAGAAGAGAAGTGAGCGAAGGGCAGGCCATATTTTGAGCACGCACGCACTTTCGAGCGCCCTAAACTCAATCTGTTGTGGACTTCTGTTGACTTCCTAAGGAAACATCCTTAAAAAGGGTAGTTCCTTTGTGAGTGAGCCGGCGTATCCCAAAAGAGGAGCGCGGAAGCTCACTCGGGGTAACTCGGTCGTGCCCCCCCGCTATATAAGCGAACGTGCGGTCGATCCGTTGGTCGATTCCCGTGTAACAGGGCCTACAAAAAGGTCGTTCCCCGCGCCAAGAAAGCAGCAGCCCTCAATGAGTCTATTCTCAAGTAGGCAGATACGAGAGAGACTCCATCCCTTTATACATTGATTGAAGGGTTTCGGGAGAGCCGAAAAGGGTTTCGGGAGAGCCGAAAAGGGTTTCGGGAGAGCCGAAAACTACTTTCATATAAGAACTACATATAGGACCATTGCTACAATACATATAGGACCATTGCTACACACGCACTGTTGTTGCTGGCTGTAATAAACAACACAACAGGGAAGAAGACGTTGACTAGACTCTAGATCTAGGGCCTTTCAACGCAACTCACTTGGGAACTGCGTTTACGTGCGATATGGTTAGACCACAGGATTGTTTCGACCACCTTTTTACGACGACCACCTTGTCCCCTTACTAAAGGGGCAGAGCCATATTGTAGCTTAGACCTCGCTCGTTTTAGTAAACCTAGGTTAACGCGGGAGGTGGACAAGTCCAACGACGTTAGCCACCTATTGGGTTCAACGACGTTAGCCACCTATTGGGTTCTTATTCTTATTTGTACTCCTCCCTCCCTCCCTCCTCCTTCGGTTCCTCAAAAAGGGTTCTTGGGTTCGTTCTTATATACGTCAAATATTACGTAATTATACATTTCCATGTAAAAGTCCGGGGTTCGGGACATGATAAGGACTCTCGTTTAGGTCGGGGGAACCCAGCCTTTCCCAGGGTTAGGTCATGGCTCAGAGACAGATGAAGGGAGTTTGGGACTCTTCCCCACCCCACCACCTAATTAACACGTCGTCGATAAGTCTAACGTCGATAAGATACTTTTGGGATGAATAATCGGTACATGCATCCAAACTGGTATCTGCCCGACTTCAATCGGTAATGCATATCCACGATTTATTCTTGGCTCAAGTGTTTGTGCTTTCCATATTGTTGGATGAGCGTTTTCCTAAGATACCAACCAAGTTTAGTCCAGCTAGCTGTATTGTTTTTCATAGTTTTGTATTTATTTCTTGGGGTTGGGGTTGGGGTTGGGCAGTTGATAGTTAAGTCTCAAGGTTCGTAAGCCTGGTTCCTATAACCTCTTATAGCCTAACTCGAAAGTGCTTATGCGGTCCTGCATGTCCGTCTACTTAGGGCGTTACTACTAAGCAGAGTTTCTTAACAGGATCGGGGGCACATACCAGAGTCAAGCTATTAAGTGTCTTGCGTCCTTGCCTCATCCATATATCTGACATATTTCTATCTCTTTCTTACTATCTATCTATCACTTTATGTATTTCTATCTTCTTTGTTGAGTATTTATTTTAGGGTTGTGTTCATTGTTGGTCATGTCGGATTCAATTTAGGTCCTTGCGTCTGTTTTAGTTATATATTGTATTATATAAACTTATTATACAACTCTAACGTGGTNTCATGTTGTGTGAATGTTAGGCCGGTGTATTGTTCTTTGGTTTTACTTTTTCATTGCCACTTTCTCCCAAAGTGTCTTTTCCATGCTAGGTAATAGGTATTACGTTTGCTCACTTTACGTTGTTTCAGTGAGTGTATTCTCCCAGAGTGTATGCACTTTCTCATCGTTTAGTTTACCTTCATCTGTTGTAGCGTTTGTCTGTCTTTCTTTATTTAATATAGTTCTATCTATATGTTATAAGATTATCCGTTGATGCTTTATAAGTGTAGGTGATATTTGTGAGTTGTACCGGTGGGCATTCCCTACGTCCTTCGTTGCGGAGTATCTCCATTCCGTTGGTCGTCTGAGCCACAGATTAGGATTGCAAGTTCAGTTCCTATGTTAGGTTCTTTCTCTCGTATCCATCCTCTGTCGAATCCTGTTGCTGGGTTATCAGCTTCAAGACCACCCGCTTGGGCTCACCTCGCTTTGCCCGTCGGTACAAAGCAATCTCACAAAAGCTAATTGTTTTATCCTTACCTCGGGGTTAATCTTTGTTCGATTTCCCTAGACTTGGAAGGGTATGGATGCAGGTGGCTATCCTTCCATCCACCCCTGCTACACCACCCAGGGTCAGCTACTTCCTTGGGTCACAGTCCGATGCTCAGTACCAGACGTGGGTTTGGGTTATTTGGGTGTACCTCGATTCATTGTCGGTTAGCCATTCCGTACACTGCTTTTATACAGGGACCTATTCCCCTGAGAGGATCAGGGGGTACTCGGAACAAGAGTACGAGCAGGTTCAGATGCTCACTGAAACTGGATTCCCGGGGGAACCTTGGGGAGAGTGCTTGTTGTTTGATCTTAGCCGGGACATGTATACGTGCCCGGGGGCATGATCTTCCTTCCACGGCATGGTACATCTACAACAATACCTCCGTTTGATACTTTAGCTAGAATTATCCGGGAGTCTTTTGGGTCGTATTGAATCTCCACTCGGGGCAACCGTTACTCCGTTGTTGCAACTGATGTTCCGCTTTACCGTCACAGTGAAGCCTTAGTTTTGCAACCGATACTCCGCAGTTACTGTTGATGAGTAGGGTTGCGGAGCTTACGATACTTTGCATGACTTCCGGGGGGACTGTTCCAACACAGCAGCGCTTTCTATTGCGCAAGTAGATCACTGAGCTTGACCGACGATTGACAGTTACAACGTTGGAAGTTCCCAATTGGAGAGTAGAAATCTTTTCGGGTGATAGGTCTTTGGGGATCAGAACTTGGGAGTTCTTCTAGTTCTTCGTCTACTTTACGTCCTACCATTTCCTTGGTTTACTGTACCCGATAGCCACTTTTGTTCGGGGTATATGCTTTCACGGTCATGCATATGGGGGAGCTTGTACTTACAAGGCTCGATTTCACTTTTCCCTAAATCTGTCCCTCACTTCACCACTTACCAATGGATATCACCTTACCGAGTTAGTTGCTCACTTGTACCTGACCGATTGCTTTTACTACTTTACCTACTTACTTTACTACCTGCTTAACTTTACCTACTTACTTTACTACCTGCTTTCTATACTTTCCAGTACCAATGTTGACCATCTATTACCAATTGAGCTCTTACGGTTGGCTTTACAGGTTTCCTTGCCTTCTTCATTTCCATTAGTTTCGTGATACTATACCATCTCGGGTCACTTACATAGCAGGTTCTGAAATTTCACTTTAACGCTATTACTTTATTTTGGTATTTCTTAGGTTGCTTAGATTGCAGGTGTTTTACAGATGGTGGCTTAGATTACAGGTGTTTGGGATGGTTGGGATGACAGATCATGCGGTTGGGGTGACATGCGGTTCGGATGACAGATCATGCTTTCATAACAGTTGCTTGCAATACATTACATACAATTCCACTACTTTTTCCTGGCTCATGGTAAACAGTCCGAAGAGTTTATTCTTTGCCGCTTTTCGAGCTTTCTCCATAAAGTCGTTGGTCAGTTCTTTCATGCGTACCTGCCAGAGGTTTTTACTAATTTGAATGCTAAGGCATAAGCGGTCCACCCGGGACCGCAACTGTTCATATGTTGGGATGCGTAGAGTATGGTTCCGGTATAGTTTGTCGTTCTGGGTTATCTCCTTGAAAGTATGTCTTCTTAGCAGGTGGGTCCAGGCCAGATGGGTGTGAAATGATCGAATGAATTTAAGGGTTCGCTCTCTTTGTACGCTTATGCAGCCGTAGTAGAGTGCTACTCCGTTCATTATGCTAGTTATGTATTTGAGTAGTTCCTCGTCACACATCTCCTCCATCTTTCTATCCCGACTCTCTGCTTTGGCCAACCACTTCCTTTTCAACTTTAGATAGTTTATTTCCGTCGTTATTTTACCTTCACGGTTTATTTTGACCATTGCCCCAAGGTGCTCACCTGCTTCGTTCTTCTCTTTTTCTTGTTCGACAAGAGTGATAGAAAGCTTTTCCGCTTCAGCGCTCACATCCAAGAATTGTTCGTTTTCTGCTCTCACCATAATTATGTCATCTGCGTATCTAAGGTATCTGGATTGAGAACAGATTTGATCGATGGGCGAGAGGTACAGGTTCATAAGCATGGGTGATATTGCTCCTCCTTGGGGAATGCCAATTCCATTTCTGTTAGTGTAGTCGTTTTGGTCTTTGTCTCTTATTTCACTACGCATATATCTCTCCATCAAATCAAGTATTCCGTTGGGAGCTCCAGCTGTTTTTAGCTGTTCAATTACTTTGCAATGGTTCATAGTATCGAAGCATTTCTTCACGTCCATGTACTTTATAGTTGATATCTCGTTCATGTTGCAAAGGTCGGCATATAGTGTAAGGCAGCCTCTATTTGGTAGAAATCCATGGCTTTGGGGGGACATATAGGGAAGAAGAGCTTCAGTCAGTGTGAGATGAAGTGCGCGTAGCAATGCTCGATCAAGTCTATGGGGGATAGTTATAGGCCGAAGCCCTTCTTTACCAGGTGCTTTTGGGATGAATAATCGGTACATGCATCCAAACTGGTATCTGCCCGACTTCAATCGGTAATGCATATCCACGATTTCTTCTTGGCTCAAGTGTTTGTGCTTTCCATATTGTTGGATGAGCGTTTTCCTAAGATACCAACCAAGTTTAGTCCAGCTAGCTGTATTGTTTTTCATAGTTTTGTATTTATTTCTTGGGGTTGGGGTTGGGGTTGGGCAGTTGATAGTTAAGTCTCAAGGTTCGTAAGCCTGGTTCCTATAACCTCTTATAGCCTAACTCGAAAGTGCTTATGCGGTCCTGCATGTCCGTCTACTTAGGGCGTTACTACTAAGCAGAGTTTCTTAACAGGATCGGGGGCACATACCAGAGTCAAGCTATTAAGTGTCTTGCGTCCTTGCCTCATCCATATATCTGACATATTTCTATCTCTTTCTTACTATCTATCTATCACTTTATGTATTTCTATCTTCTTTGTTGAGTATTTATTTTAGGGTTGTGTTCATTGTTGGTCATGTCGGATTCAATTTAGGTCCTTGCGTCTGTTTTAGTTATATATTGTATTATATAAACTTATTATACAACTCTAACGTGGTTGCCTATCGGCTTCCGTATAGTTTTTTTACATACTATAAATCCTGCTTGGATCAGTAATAGCAGCTTCTAGAAAAGGACAGCTATATTCCAGTGCCACGGATGCTGCTTTTACCTTGGAAGTATACCCGGCCGCCAGTGCCACGTAGGGAAGGATAAACGACTTTTGGTCTACCCTTACGGGGATCGATTTACTGGTCTACCCTTGGATCGATTTACATTGTTTTGGGGTGCTATAGATTAGGGCAGTCTTACCTGACTGGGCACGATTCGACTATATCCTTGATGGGATCGACCGAGGTCAATCTTGCAGAGGGCGACTGTTAAGGAGCGGGAACGAGTCCCCGAGTTCCCCCGTTTATCGATCTTACCTTATAGGAAATACCACCCTTTTTATGGTGGGGTTCACGAAATACCACCCTTTTTATGGGGTTCACTTTGGTAGATCCAAAGTTTAGTGTGAGATATTGGGTTCGATCGACTCCATGGGGGGTTAGACCTAAGTAGATTATCCCGACCTACGCCTTTTTGTTTTGTTTTCCAGGTTACCCTACCTCGGGACCGGTTTCCCGGGCCTTGGTATGCGTCTCGCCGGGGGAACTTGTTCCCACGGTACCGTTACCCACCAAGAATATCTATTCCGGGCGGGCACATCCATAGACGACAGATGGACACTGCAGGACGGTTGACGGGCACGTCCTGAACCCAGAGCGGGCTGGCTGCTTCACGCCTGCAGGAAGCGGCGGCCGCTTGGTTATTTGATGTGCCGGAGCTAGT
Organism: Gnetum montanum; assembly: GCA_015680685.1. Taxonomy (NCBI): domain Eukaryota; kingdom Viridiplantae; phylum Streptophyta; class Gnetopsida; order Gnetales; family Gnetaceae; genus Gnetum; species Gnetum montanum. The sequence continues at coordinate 135,077 of MNCI01012354.1, forward strand.
AGTTTGGGCCTTGTACGCGTGACCGGCAGGATGGGACATGCTCGCTTATCCAAGCAACTGGAGGTTGTTGTTTGATAACGGCCGGCGGGACCCTACCGAGGGTTCGGGCCCAAGCCGAAGGACTCACTTTAACCCTTTTGAGCCGGCAGAGGGCGAGGGCGAAGCTTCAGCTTCGCTTAAGGAGATTTGCGCTTCCCGCGGGACATTCCAGCTTCATGTACTCACCGCTCAGCACACTCACAAGCAGAAACTACGCTTTTAGGGGCATATAGAGCACGCAAACTTAATCTAGGGCTTTTAGGATTGGGCCAACTCAGTTACTAGTTAACAGGTTGGGACAACTCACAATGTTACTACTTACCATTTATGAGATGATATTATCACACTCTTTACTACTATCACACTCTTTACTACGCCGGCGCCCGCCCTAGAAAGACGCGCGAATTAAGGAGGTACATTCACGCGCGAATTAAGGAGGTACATTCACTTTGGGTCTTAAGCAGATACAATACTTTATGTAGGCCCACCTAAGCAAGCTTACTTAGACGGGAACTACACTACACTAAAAACACACTATTTCGGGAGAAGGGCTCACTGAGGAGCATACGGGACTAGTTAGAACCCTAGATACACTATTAAGTTGTTGAAAAGCTAGAAAACAGTGTTATTACATGGCGTTTCCTAAGACGACTTAGGCCTTCCTTTTTGAATAACAAATTAGGAAGATTCCGGCGAAAGACAAACTCTTTACTTTTATATTAAAAAAGCGGTTTCCGGTTCCGGTCCGGCGAAAGACAAACTCTTTACTTTTATATATATTATACTCCCAGATAACGGTCTACTCTAGTCATGATCGGCCACAGATACAGGGACCCGAGAGTCACGCTCCCGCTAACGTTACCCTCTTAGGCCGAGCTAGCTAACGTTACCCTTTTCCGCAGAACCCGAGAACGTTACCCTTCTTTTAGACGAGACAAACCAGATAACAACGTTCACTTCTTGGGAGGGACAGACCTTACAGGGGTTACTGAAAAGATCTACTCTATAGACGACGACTAAGGGGTAGAACAACCTCGTGACGAACCAAGCGGGCAGCAAAACTTGCCCCATATCAATGGGGCGGGCATGCGAGGCAGCACAATTACCTATCGTAATAGGGGAACAGTCACTTACACAAACTTTACTTCCACGATTGACGACACTACTCGTATTTTGGAGGGGTTTACCATACACAGACTTAGAAGATATTATCATATACGGTGGTTATAGACGAAAGATATTATCAGGTGGTTATAGACGACCTTAAGCTGTTACGCAAAGACGCACGCAAAGAGGTCCTTTTCGCTGCATGAGCGCAGTACTGAAGAAGATACAAGTCGACAAACCTTTCCTCTTGGTACCTATTGATGATGGTGTCATCTTCGTATCGAAGGGCGCCTTGCGGCTAGCTATGTCCAGGGATCTCAAGTAGAGATTCTACAGCATAGGAGATATAGAACCGCCTTGCGGGATTCCGGTAAGAGATTCATAAGCATAGGAGATATAGAAGAACCGCCTTGCGGGATTCCCCGTACCTCCGCGGTTGGTGTAGTCAAAACCCTGGTGTAGTCAAAACCCTGGTGTAGTCAAAACCCGGATAAAGCGTAGCATGTATACAAGATATTAGTTTGATTATCTCGAGAGGAGCGCCAGCATTCCTTAGTTGCGTTGTAGAAAATCTGTAGCATGCTTCATAGTATCGAAGCATTTGCTCACGTCCGACAACAGGTTGCTCACTCAAAACCAGAAAACAAAGAAGTCGGCAGCGTAACAAAACCAGAAAACAAAGAAGTCGGCAGCGTAACAAAACCAGAAAACAAAGAAGTCGGCAGCGTAAAGCTTCCGCAGCCGGGAAGGAATGAATCCGTGGCTACTGGGTTGCCGGGAAGGAATGAATCCGTGGCTACTGGGTTCCATGATAGGGCTCAATGCCTCAGTATTAGTAGTGTAGTGCAGCGCTCTTGTTATCGAGTAACGCACGGTCGTGCCGCCGGTGAGGGAACTACATAATTGGACGCATACCGACCTTTCCAGGTGCTTTTGGGATGAACAGCCGGTACATACGACCGAACTCGTAGGAGCCAGAAGTTAGTCGGCGATGCAGTTCTATCACCTCGCCATGGGTTAGGTTACGGTGTTTCTTATATTGTTTTTTTATTAGGGTGGGCTTTAGCGGGGAACGAGTCCCCGAGTTCCCCCGTGAAGGTAGAATCCAAGTTTGAAGGTATAATCCAAGTTTGAACCATTTGTTCATAGGCTTTTTTGATGTATTTCCTCGTTGCGCTATGTCACGCTTTTCTTAGAACAAAAATACATAACGCGAAGGGAAGGAAAAGCTAGATATTTTGGGTTTACCTAGATATTTTGGGTTTACTTTTACCCTTTTATTAATCTGATGTAAGCGGGCTTAATGATGT
>MNCI01012361.1:0-79243 GCA_015680685.1 Gnetum montanum
CATTTCCACTTGGTTCTTCACTTTTTGGTCGAGGCATAATGATCATAGTTTATTCTTAGTTTTATGATGGAAAGAATATCATTATGACCATGGTAAGAACCTCTTATTAATGGAATGGATGGATGGATGTTTTGGTCTCATTGTACAAATAATCAGTCCCTTATGACTTGTTAATAGAGGAAAATCTTCACCTTATTAGACTACAACTTGCCTTATTCTTGGTGTGTTTTATTAACAATAAAAAATATGTACAAAGAAAATGAAAACAAAGTATGAAAAAGATAGTAAGAATGGAAAAAGATTAAAAGAATGAAAAATCCTTAAAGAAGGGAAAAATGCTAAAGAATTAAGAAATTATTAAAAAATTTAAAAGTATAAAATAATAGAAAACTGTATTAAAAATGTGAAAAAGTAAAAAGAAAGTGAAAAATTTAGTAAAGTACCTACGTGTCTAGATGGACACCCTCACGACTATTATTAGGATCGATTAAATGAAAGAGAGAACAAGTGGAAGACGCTATGATAGATTAGGTAGACTCCTTAGGATGTTCATGATAAAATTTGACTTGTTGGATGTTAGCAAGAATGAGCTTATGTGAATAGGATGGGTGATATATGTGTAAGGCACCTGATGGATAAGTTGCTTTAACAATATATAGTTCCTTCCAAAAGATATGAAATTTGGATTTTTGGGGTACATGATTGGGATTATAGTAAAGGACCTTATCTGCTAGTTATATTATTACTTTTCTTATCCCCACATCATGCTTATGTTTGGAGTAATACTTATGGACCTCATTGTGCATTAGTGCTACTAGCCGATTTTCATCTAAAAGATTCAGATTCATGAGACATTCTTGTTGGGCTAAGCTCAAGTCTAATTCAAGTTGATTGGTAGTAGCTAAGGTTCAAAGCTTTGCATGAATAGGAAGCATTGGCAATTTTCCATAAACTAGCTCGTATGGGAAGTATCCTATGGGTAATTTCCATACTGTCCTATAGGCCCATAGAGTATTGTTAAGTTTAGTGTTCCAATCCTTTCTAAACTTACTACCTATTCTAGTTACGATTTTAGTGATTTCATTGTTAGTAACCTTTGTTTGACCATTAGCTTGGCAGTGATATGGTGTAGTGAGTTTATGGTTAACCCCCAGTTGTTGCATGATCTTTTTAAAGGTAGCACTCATAAAATGAGTTCCATTGTCAGATATAAGTAGTCTGGGTACTTCAAATCTATTCAACAAATTCTGTTGGAAGAATTTGGTAGTGGTCTTTGCTGTGCAATCTTTAACTGTTGTTGCCTTTGCCCACTTTGTACAATAATCCATAGTCACAATTATGTATGCTTTTCCATTTGACATCGATGCTATGGGTCCCATGAAATAAATTTCCCATATATCAAATGGCTCAAGTGGCTGTATCCATTGTTGTGGTCCTTCATATCTAGTTGTAATTCTTCCATCCCTTTGGCATCATTCCAAAGATTGCACAAAATTGTGAGCATCTCTAAATAATGTAGGCTAAAAGTAGCCTGCCATCATTAGCTTGAGTGCCATTCTACACTTCGCATGATGACCACCACAAGGACATGCTTGGGCACCTTGTAATATCCTTTGATGATCACATTCTAGCACACACCATCTGACTAGTCCATTTACACAAATCTTGTACAAATTTCCATTGATTTTCATATATCTTTTTGCTCAATTAAGAAATTGTTCTTTTTGTTTCTTATTCCATTTAGCAGGAAGCTCTTGTATTGATATATAAGTCAGATATTCTATAAGTCAAACTTATAGCCTTCATTATTTTGGTAAACAGGTCTTCATTGGGGAACTAGTCAGATAAAGGTTTTGCTTGATCTTGGGAATCCCATTTTAGCCTTGATAAATGATCAACCACCACATTTTTGTGCCCTTTTTATCAATCATTGTGCAGGATAATGAGCCATCTAATTACCCTTAGACTAACCGCTATTTTATTCATGAGAAATCGAATGGCACTATGATTAGTGGTGTAGGGATACCTCTTCTGATTTCCTTATTTTGCCCTACATGTTAGATATCTTTTTGAGTTGATTTTTTGGGGATGATTCTTGGATATTTTGGCATGTTTGGAGGTGGTTTTTGCTTATTTTGATGAGTTTAGGAGGTTCTAGGGTCTATGGGGACTTGTTTGTAGGTATCTGACATCAAAACAAGCATTTTTATTTTTAGCACCTTCAGGATAGATGTCTTCCCAAAAAGATAGATGCCTTTCTAGAGACATCTCCCTTGAAGTAAAAATGTGTCAAGTCCATAGAAGATGTCTACCAAAAATAGTAGATGTTTCTTTTGTGAGTAGGGTTTTCATAGAAGACATCTTCATAAAGCCAAAGATGACCTAGACACATGGGGAAGCTTCTGAAAATGCTTGTTCCAATTCAGAAAACAACCAAAGCAAGATCGAAACAACCAAGGACAAGGTGAGAAGACTTGAAAAACATCTAAAGAACCTCAAGTTGAGTTGAAGAGTATTTCTAGGGGTTTTACCTTCCGGTTGCTTATAAATATTAATGTAATTCACCATTGTTGGGGCCACAATGCCAAGTGTTGTAGTGCTAAGTGCCACAATGCCAAGTGCCACAGTGACAAGTGCTAAAGTGTCAAGTACCAAAGTGCAAATGTTGAAGGCCAAACATCCTAATAGAGGGCAAAAGAAACAACATAACCTTGATCATGAGTAGGAGAGAAAGCTTGTCAAAATTGAGGGAGGATTTCTTGTGCAAGAATAAAGCTTGTGTAAGAACAGAACTTGTGGAAGGAGGTTGAGTGAGAGTCAAGGGAGAGCACTTGAGAGAAATTAGGAGAATCTCTTATAAGTGTATTGTCTTAGGCTTGGGCTCCATTGTGAGCAATTGAGGATTAAAAAAGAACAAGTATGACCTCTAAGATCCTTGGGAGAGTTGTGAGTTGAGCTTGGCTTCTCATCTTTGATGTATTTTCTATGTATTTTGAGAATTATCTTAATATAGGGAATATTTTCTCTATTTTATTGTGTTATTCTTATTTTCTAATCTAGATCTTCTTCGAAGTTGTGGATTGGGTCCTATTGGGGTTTGTTGAGGTGCAACACCCCTGCACTAGATTGGTATCAGAGCGAGGTTTAGAGTTTTTCACACTTCTATGTTGAAGCTTGGTGTTTTCTTTGAATGAAAGGACCATTGTTGTGGGTATTTATGTATTTTATTTTGGATATAATTATTGTTACTTTAGGTATGGCTCCAAAGAAGAATACATATCAAGAGCTTAGACAAGAGTTTAAGAACACCTTTAAAGTTTTTGTAGTTGAAATGCAAGAAGTTCTTCCCAGAGTAAAGGTCCACAAGCACTAAGATTTTATAGAAACTTCAGAAAGGGATATGGAGAAATTCAAGAATAACATGGAAAATATTTTGAGGAGAATCGATAGAATATCTTCTAGCCATCAAGAAGGAAAGGAAGATGAAAGGTCTAGTGAAGTAGAGATCAATGAGAAAAGGAGTTCTCAAGTATCTCTTATTGAGCAAGGGAGTGCTCAATAATCAAGGGTTTCAAGGAAGGGAACCAAGAGCTTAATCAAGGGGACCAAGAGATCTTCAAAGTCCAAGATGATGTATGCTGCTAATCAAGGAGAGTTCCTACCTCATAGGTCATGGGAGGTGAAGGGTCAAAGCCAAAGAGTGGCAAAGATCAAGGGAGTTCTTCAAGGAGGATCAATGGTAGCACTAAAAGGTATGATATTCATTCATTTGCAATTGTTCTATACCTTGTGGTAAGGGAAAGGAGATTCTAAGTCAAGCTGAGACTATCTCATGGGAGAGAGATGAGTCTTCTAACCAAGTTATGTGGAAGAATAATTTCTTTAATGATGTTTTTGATGAATTTGATGTTAAGGTCATGGAGGAGAGTTTACCTTTTGAGTTGGTACCTCCAAATTGGAATGGAGAGCTTGTTAATGATTGCTTTGAAGAGGAGAAACCTTTGGAATTGGGAACTCCTATTTGGAATCTTAAACCTTCAAGCTTTGATGATATTGGACATCCACATGTTGAAGATCAAGTTGAACTAAAGATGGATGGGAGAAGCCATGAAGAGGTAAGTAAGGATGAGCTTTACCTTTTTGATGTTAGTAATGTCTCTAATGTTGAAGCTAGTGTGATGGATGCTAGTTTTTCACTTTAGCTTGGTAGTGATTTATTCAATGGTAATGATGAGCATCATGATCATTGTGGTGATTGTGATGGGTTTGAGAGTCACGTTGTGACTTTTGATGCCATTGTTAGTGAGAGGAAGACAAATAATGGTAAACTGTTTTATGATGATGGCTATTGGAATAGTCATTGTGAGAAGGTCATTATTGATGTGAGTGAAGACATTGATAATGATATGATTTTCCAAAATTTGGAGATGCTTGCTATTGATTATAGCAATGATAAATTTGTAAAGTGTGATGATGGAATTGATTGTCTTGGTTGTAAAATGAAAGTGTAGCATGAAGGTAGTATACATGATGGTGATGAAAGGAAGCTAAGTGGTAGTCTTCTAAACACCAAGAAGAAGAAGGCGAAGAAGAGGAAAAATAATAAAGAAAGGATGTTGGGTTAAGAAAGCCTAATCCTTTTTCTTTTTCTTAGTCTTTATTTGTTGCCAGTTTGAGTCATCATGGGGATGCAAGGAAAGCATTCCAAGGATATGATCAGATGAAGGAAGCATGGTGGGACATGAGGACAAGTCCCCATGAGCAAGGAAAGCTCAAAACCAAAACCTCTAGTGATATTTATTCTCATGTTTATAATGCATTTAGTCATGATTGTTGTGATGGCCTTGAGTCATGGGGGCATGATGCCTTCCAACTTGTGAAAGGTCACAAAGAATGACTTTTTTAAGGGTGGGAGAGTTGGTGTAGGGACACCTCTTTCAATTCCCTTATTTCACCCTACATGTTATCTATTTCTTGAGTTGATTTTGTTGGGGATGATTCTCTGACATGTTTGGAGGCGTTTTTGGCTTATTTTGATGAGTTTAGGAGGTTCCAGGATCTATGGGGACTTGTTTGGAGGCATTTGGCATCAAAATAAGCATTTTTATTTTTGGTACCTTTAGGATAGATGTCTCCCCAAAAAGATAGACATCTTTTTAGAGATGTCTTTCTTAAAGTAAAGACATCTTAAGTCCATAGAAGATGTCTAGTAGGAATAGTATATGTCTTTCACATGAGCAGAGCTTTCATAGAAGATGTTTGCATGAAGCCAAAGAGGACCTAGACACATGGGAAAACTTTCAAAAATGTCTATTCCAATTCGGGAAATAGCCAAAGCAAGATGGAAACAGCCAAGGAGAGGGTGAGAAGACTTGGGAAACATCTAAAGAACCTTGAGTTGAGTTGAGGAAAGGTTTCTAGGGTTTTACCTTCTGGTTGCTTATAAATATTGATGTAATTCACCATTGTTAGGGCTGCAGTGCCAAGTGTCACAATGCTAATTGCCATAGTGCCAAGTGTTGAAGGCCAAACATCCCAATAGAGGGAAAAAGAAAGAGCATAACCTTGACCATGAGTAGGAGAGAAAGCTTGTGAGAGTTGAGGAAGGATAGCTTGTGCAAGAATAGAGCTTGTGTAAGGAAGTTGAGTGAGAGGCAGGGGAGAGCACTTGAGAGAGATTAGGAGAATTTTTTAGGATTGTCTTGTGTTGATTTTTGGGCTCCATTTTCAGCAATTAAGCAATTGTGTACACCATGACCATCAGCCCTTTTTTTGTTATGGCATAGTTCAATTATGTCCCGGTGATGCTTCTACTAGCATAGTATATATAATAAGGTCTGTTCTGATCATCTAGCTATGATAGTACTGCACCAAGCGCATACTTGGAAGCATTGTCATGATGTGAAAAGGCCAAGAACAATCCAAAGCTTGAAGGATTGGTGTCTTAATTAGTTATGCTTTAGAGTTTCAAATGCCTTTTTGCATGACTTTGTCCATTTGAAGAGTGCATCACTCCTAGTGATTTCCACTAGTGGTTTTTCTATCTTTGAAAAATACTCTATAAATACTCAATAATATTGAATATGGTCTAGTAATGATCTCACATATTTTATTAATTGCGGCCTCTAAGTGATATTTTTTATGAGCTAAATTTTCTTAGGATCTANGCTCTAAGTGATATTTTTTATGAGCTAAATTTTCTTAGGATCTACCTCAATGCCTTTCTGAGAGATTTTGTGTCGTAACACTATGCCATCCTTAACCATAAGGTGGATTTTTTGCCAATTGAGCTTGAGAGTTATTTCTACACATCTTTTCAATACCTACTCTAATTGGTCCAATGCCTACTTAAAATCTAGCCCATAGGTCAAAAAATTGTGAAGGAACACTTCAACATCATTTCCAATCTATTTCTAGAAGATACTAAGCTTAAGTATCTAGAATGTAGCAAGCGCATTGCAAAGACCAAATGACATCTATTTGTAAGCAAATGTTCCCCATGAACTGGTGAACGTTGTTTTCTCTTGGTCCTTAGGTGCAATGTGGTTCTGATTATATCCACTGTATCCATCTAGAAAACTATAGTACTTATGTCCTGCGATGGTATCTAAGACTTGGTCAACAAATGATAGAGGAAAGTGATCCTTGAATGTGGTAGTGTCAGAAATCGATGCATACTTGCCACTTGCCCCCTTTCTTTGAAATGATGACTAAAGGATTGACCCATTCACTATTTGCAATAGGATAGATGAATCCTACCTTTAGTAACTGTTCCAACTCTTGCTTGACTACTTCTTTTAGTTTTGGATTAAGCCTTCTTTGGGGTTGGCATCGTGGTTTCACTGCTAGATCAGTATATATTTGATGTTGACATATTTGTGGATGAATGCTGGTGATCTCATCATAAGACCACACGAATGCCATTGGCCATTTGTTAACTACTTCTAGTAACTTCTTCTTTTATTCTTCCTTTAAGTTAGCATTGATTATTACTGACTTCTTATTGTTCAAGAAAGCATATTCTAATGTTGTCAATAGGGCTTTTAATTCCAATGGTTCTAGCTCCATAGTGTCTTGAATCTCTAATTGTCCCTAGTCTATTTCTTCTTCCTGACTTATATGTGCATAGGACTATCTTTTTCTTAATTATTCTAGCTTATTAGCCTCTTATATGTAGGTACTAACAATTTGATCTGTTGGTTCCATGTATTTGTTGGATGTAGTTTCTTCATATGTGATCAGCCATTGGGTACCTTCTTGCTGTGTGGCTGTTGCATATAGACATTTTTGTACACATATTTCTTATATACATTTATTGCATGACTTGGTATTTTTTTGTTTAATGACCCATATCCTCTATATGCAATTGCACCCATTATCGTAGTATGCGATACATGGAACTCTACGTCTTTGTATGATACTAGCTTCATCTTCCTTGAAAATTTTCAAGCAAAAGTCATGAATACCAAGCTTAGCATCGATAGTGCTAAGCCAAGCTCTTTCCATGATGATTGGAAATTCTCCCTTATTTTTAACAACATTAATTACTAGAAACTTTAAAGGGTAAGACTATCCATTGATGGTTGTGATCACATAATCCACTTGTCCTAGTGGAACTATGATTGACTGGTCCACAAGCTCTAACCAAATGTTACTCTTCTTTAACAGTGGTAGATTGTAGGTCTGATACATGTCTTGTAAAATTAGGTTCACTCTTGACCTAGAATCAAGTAGAGCCTTGCATGATTTGTATCCTACTACTTGAAGGTAAATTAAGGGACTTCTTAGATCTATTCATTTCTATGGAAGTACTCCTACCTTTATCTAATGAGTGACAGTTTGGCTAGGCATGATAGCTATAATATTTGGGGTTGATGAAGATGAAAGCTTGTTATGTTGAGGAGGGTTAAATGTGGATGGGGTGAAAGTAGATGTGTTCCCCATTTATGGAACCTTCTCAAGACGCGTTTAGAAGAATGATTGTTTCCTAGATTATGGTTCACATGTGATCACCTCCTCTTGCATGTTAATAGCCCTTGTTGCACTTTTCTATTATGGTTAAGATGGCAATTCCCCCTGCATGACAGGAGGTGGCATTGGTGGTAAAGGATTTGGATGTTGTTTTGAAGAACCAGCTGTCGATGAATGCATATACAAGTTTGGATTTGTCCTTAGTGGTGTTGGTTTGTGGTACTTAGTTGGATAGTATTATGGAGTTTGAATAATAACATTACTAGAAGAGATTTGATGTTGCACATAGTATGGATTTGGCTATTGATATGGATATTTTTGGCATCATGGTGGCATGGCCCATGATTGAGGTTATTACCACTACTGATAGTACTACTCTTGTGACTGTGGTAAAGCTTCATTGGGATAGTACATGGGTTAGAAGTTTTGCTTGTAGTTACCTTAAAGGTAAGGTAACCTTTTGGACATTTGTTTCTTGACAAATCTAGGTTAAGTGCATATGTCCCTATTTCATGTAAGTATGCCATTACTAGACAACATTCCTTGGGATGTTTGTATTGGCATACGACAAATCCTTCTTCATATTTGGAGCTTGTGTCCAAATACTCAGCCATTAAAACCACTTTTCCCTTTCATCCAAAATCTCTTTTCTTTTTCTTGTCCTTTTCTTTACCAAAGGCTTGCTCTATTCACTCATTCAAAATCTTCGAGGCTGTTATAAATTTATCATCAATTGAGTCCCACATCTTCTCTACCTTTGTTGCTATATTAGTGACAGATTTCTAGATAGGTAGAGTTTTCTTCTGAATTACCTAATTCAAGGTCTCTTCTTCTTGTGTGTCACAAACTCTTGCATTCCTTTTTCTGATAGATGGATCTTTGTTATATTCTTCTATTTAACTCTCTTTTCCTTAACTCACCTTCCTCCTTTGCAACTTGGTCAATCAATCTCTGTATCTGATGAGTAGTCATTTTGGATAATCAACCTTGGGCATAAACCCCAAGGATCTCTTTGGTCTTGTTTCGTAGCCCATTAATGATGTGCCTTAGCCATTTCTATTGAGAGAATCCATGGCATGGGCATCTATGTAATAGTGAGTAATACCTACCTGCTACATCAAGTAATTCATGGTTCCCTTGCTTCCATCCTTGGATTTGTTTCCTTAGATTGAACACTTGGAAATAAGTTTAATATTTGTCATTGAAGAGCTCTAGCATGGTACTCTGTCTTCTGATTAATTTGGGTTCAAGTAATTTGTACCAGCTCTTAACTTCTTTCACAAGTGTTTGTGGGAACAACTTTAATTTCTGCCAATCACTTTCAATAATTTGTAGGACATAATTATCGTGGAATTCTTAGAGGTGGTGTTGGTGATTAGCATTATAATCACCCTCAAATTTGGGCATGTTATTCATGTCAAGTCATTTGATACAGCTATCCCTCATGTGCTTGGTTGATATATTTGCAACTTCCTGGATGTTGATAATTATATGGGTTGCCATTAGGGGTTCATGAGCTTTGTTGTAGTAGTGCCTGCTTTTGTGCTCTTACCTTTTTTAATCCTCTTTTTGATCCCTATGCCTTCTTGGTTCATGATTTTCATTTTCTTCATCAGAGTATCGTGCACGATGGTCATTACAATCATGAGTTCTTCATTCTTCCTTGTCATGGTTGCAGTACCTCTATCTTCTCCTGTTAGAGCCCACCAACGATCGTGAAGATGTAGATGAGATAGTAGGAAAATGATGAGATATTAGAAGATATTCTACAAAGCTATGTTGGGAGTAGACCAAAAATGTGGGAGAATTATTTGCACCAGTCAAAAGTTTCCTATAATAACAATTATCAAGGTTCCATACATCGAACACCAGTTGAAGTAGTGTATGGACATAATTATCAGACACCACTAACCTAGGTAGATCCAACCTTAAGAATAAAATGAAAGGAAGAAGACATGAAAATAATGGAAAACATTATCACAAGAGTTAAACAAAATTTACAAGCTACCCAAGATAAATATAAAGGATATGCATATCAACATCGACTTAAAAAAGAATTCCAAGTAGGAGATTAGGTATTACTAAGAGTAAAACCTACCAGAAGTTATCTTAAACTTGGAAAATATACTAAATTGGCAACTAGATTTTGTGGACCCTTTGAAATCTCTAAAAGAATTAGCAAAGTAGCATATTGGTTGAATCTTCTAGCAACCTAAAAAATTCATCCAATTTTCCATGTGAGCTTGCTAAATAAATTTCATGAAAATGATGTACCATATGTGCTAGATTGGAATACTTTGCCATTGCAATCCAATGCTAGCTTTGAATTTATACCCATTACTATTAAGAACCAACAAACCAAGAAATTATGAAATAAAACTATTAGTGAAGTACTTGTTCAATGGTCAAATTATGATCAATAAACTTGGGAAAGCATGGAGTTTATTTTAAATACTTACCCCAAAATTTGTGATCATCATGATATTAAATAATAAATTATATTTATTATGGATGTAATAAATTATGTTTTATAATTTTTGATCTTCTATTTTTATAGATGATAATGAGGAAAATAAAGGAATCAAAGCTAAGGAACATTCAATGAAGCAAAAATTGGGAAACTATACATAAAGGAAGTGCTCAAGGACAAGCTAGATGCCTAAGTGGGGAAGATTGTAATGTCCCATCCCTTGTTAAGGGTGAAAAAAATTGTAAACAATGTAATTCACCTTCAAATGAAGAGGCACCTTGTTATGAGGAGTTATGATTATTTGTGTATCCCTCGAGAAAGGGTTAGAGGTTGTGCTAGGCATGGAGTTGCAGAGCTAGGAGAGGTAAGTAATGGGAGCCAAGTGAAGTAGGACAAAAAGGGATTGATCATCCCTTTGGCAAGACAGCTTAACCATGGTGGTAGTGTTTGATCACCTCTAAGGCTTAAGTGACATAGAAAGATAACCCATAGGGCGTTATAGTACTCTCTTCTATTAATAAAAATTTTCCCATTTTCCCATTTTCATTCTTTAGTACCAATTATTCATTTACTAGTTAATTTATTTATTAAATATTTATAATGTTTTCAGTATATTATCTAATAAAATGATGAATGCAATAAATTAAGTAATCGTATTTTTACAACATCTGAGAATGAGATGTCACACATACCATCAACACTAAAGGAGAATCTTATAAACGTCCATTCTTCAAGAAAACTTCAAAAAAGGCTAGTAGAGTGCTGACTTTATCCAAACAAGTTTTTTATATGAAGGATCCTCCTCCTTGCTTCTACAACAATCAAATCAAAAGATTATCAATGTCATGCTAATTTAAACAGTATTAGACTATATAAAGGCAAGAACTCTTCCTAAAAAAAGAATTAATCCAAGAATTCCTCTAATATATTAGTAAATTGATAAAAATTCACCATGCAAGGCTCTACTTAACTCAAGTTCTAGAGTAAATTTGATATCTCAAGAAAAATACAAGGCATGGAACCTACCTCCCTTAAAGAAGTACAACATAAGGTTAGAGCTATCATATCAATCTATCATCATTTCTTTGCAATAGATAGAAGGTGTGATGACCCCTATCAATGGGTGGTCTTATCTAGCAAATTTTCTAGTAAATAACATGAAAAATGATGACAAGGATTTTTCTATCATTATGGAGAGAGCATGGATTAGCACAATTGATGCTAAGTTGGGAATAAGAGACTTATCCTTAGAAATTTCTAAGGAAGATGAGAATGAAGCCATACATATGCTAAGAATTCTATCCATTACTGATGATAAAGAAAGGTGTAGTTGTGAACCAAAACTTTAGAGTATCAACACAATCGTTACATGAGCTCATAATAAATGTAAAAAAAAAAGTGTGTGCACAAGAAGAGGTAATGATCACTAAACCAAAATATACCCAGTGATAAAAATATTAGAGCATAAAACCATCCAAAATATGCATGGAAACACCTAATTCACTTATGAACTTCTACCTCAAAAAAATGACCCAAACTAAGAACTTACAAAAGGATATCCTAAATCATGATCATACACTAACAACATGTAGGAAACATGGAGACTCAAAACTTGAATTTAAGGATAGATAAGAAGACATGGTTGGATTTTTTGAAATGAAAGGACCATCTACCCCAACAAAATATGTATCCCCAAAAGATCAAAGCTAGATAATCATCAATGTCACATGGGATAATAAATGAAAATCTAAATCGCTAAGGATAATAGATAAGAAACCTAGAGTGTATGATACTAGGGGTCTAGGATCCATTTTCCAAACACTTGTCCATGAGTTCAGTCATGTGGGAGATGCCTTATCTTGACTTAGGAATTAATAAGTGCTTTGCAACTTCTCTATTTTCTAATTTTTGGTTTATGATTTTTGTTATACTTTTGCCTTTTTTTTACTACTTTTTCACATTCTTAACATCTTTTCTATTCTTTTATACTTTTCTCAATTCTTGATCATTTGCTATTCTTTGATATCTTTTAAATTCTTTTTCTATTTTTCCATTCTTATTAATTTTTTACCATTTTTCTTATACATATTTTTTTTAATTTCTAATCAAGTGCAAAGGAATAAAGTAAGACATAGTTCCAATAAGGTGAAGATTCCCCTATATTATCAAATCATGAAGGACTAATTCTATATATAGTGAGACCACATCATCCATCCACTCATTTCCAATAATATGAGGTTATTACCATGGCCATAACGATATTCTTCTCATAATAAAACTAAGATAAACTCGTGATCATTATGACTGGATAGAAGAGTGAAGAACCAAGTGGGAATGAAAGAGGTGTGACATCAAGGGGACTTGTGGATTCTTTAGGACTACTACTATGAGTCTTATCCTATTGATAAGATTGTATTATTTTCTTGAGTTCTAACAAAAAATGAAAGTATGAGTCCAATAAGTGCTACCTTACCATATCACTAGAAAGATATGTTACCCATGCCTAAAGGTAGTCCTCTGTTCAGGTTGACATAGCAAAAATATAATAAAAGCATAGAATAGAATTTCTAAGGGTTCCATTAGAAAGACATGTTACCCATGCCTAAAGGTAGGTGGCTTCTTAGAAAGCTAAAAAAATAAGCATGCTATTACTAAACTCCTTCCTTAAATTAGATTTCCAAGTCATAATACTTCTTGGACTAGTCTTGTGGTTGTTAGTCTTGGGGATGATACAATGCGATGTCAATGGAAAGTGGTTTGGACTTGGTTTGGATCTTGGATGGAAAGTCTAATGATTACTTTAACCACATATTACACACAAGAATTTACTATGCCTATGGTAAGACACCTCACATCCAAATTTTTGCAATCCCTTCTAATTCCTATTTGATCATAATTTTATGATTTCATATAATATAGTGTTATTTTCCCAACCTAGTGATGCTAGCATGTGTGTGTTGCAAGATATATATGTTCTACATTCAACTCCTTGAGTGCCTATGGACTCTTATAGACATGCTTATATAAGGGCACTAAGGGTTGAAGCTTGCTTTGGGGAGGACCCACTTATATAACTCTTGTACCTCATAACTAATGATCAATCCCACATCATCTTGCACCTCTAGAACACTTTAGTACTTAAAGGTCACTTCCCAAAAGTTTTATAATCCATCCATATTGTAATAATCCTCAATCCATCTCATATATACCCAATAAACTTTCGTTGCTCAAGATTCCTTCCTTATGACTTTTAAAAGCCAAAATTTTGAAATCCAAGCATCATCTATTATTCAAGACCCTTTAGATAGTCTCTATATCTTTAAAACCATCCAATTAACTTAATTTTTCTTGAAAATTCATCAAAAATTCAAAATTTTTCAATGTTGACATCATAATTACTATGTTGTATGACCTATGATTTTGTAGCTATGATGTCATAGATATGAAAGTAATATACATATGCACGGGAGTTAGAAAAAAATTTTCATTCTACCATTTCATAGCAAGAGGAGTTTTGTAGTTTTGTTGAGCTCTTGCAACCAAACTTCTTAACACCATAACTTTCTCACTGCAACTCTGATATGAAAAATTCTTAAACCCTATTGATTCTACAGTGCTCAACGGGAGTTGAATAACTTTCTCAAATTTAAGTCTAATCAACCATAAAAACCACACTTAATTTTTATGTGGTTCCCTAACTTGGGTATGTCCACACTCGGAGGGTATAATCTGTACACAACTTTGGACTTTGTTTCTCAAAAATGTGATTTGAAGGGTATCACACCATGTACAAGCTCTGAGCTCTACTTAGGAGTGTTTCATCACTATGAAACCACTCAACCTCGCAAAGTTCCAACAAGCTTAGAATGTGGTTTGAAGGATCCCACAACCTTTACAAAATTAAGCTATGCTTTAGAGTGTTTTGGCATTGCAAAACCACTCAATCCCACAGGATCTTAACAACCTCAATGAGGATGCCTTCTCACAAGAAGCACATCAACTCAGTAGGGTAATAAGAAAAATAAATAATACAAGGAAATAATGTAACTACAATTATAAGTCCTTGTCATTGAAGCTTAATTCAACAAAAAATTATCATACAACCAAGCAAATGATGTGATAATGAAGGATAAAGGTATAAGAGCATAGATTTTACAATGATTACTTTGATGTGAACAGTGCTTACCTAATTCTCAAGAATTTGATGTCCTATTATAACTTTGGATTTTCTAAAAATGCCTTAGAATTCATACAACAGCTATCCAACAACTAGTGTAGATGTCTCCTTTGAGGTTGAGACATCTAATTGAGATCTACCTCAAATTTGGAGAAACATCTCTTTCTAAAATGGGATGTCTCTAGGGAGACATTTACTATTTCTGAAAGACATCTACCTATGATTCTTTCTTTTTGGTAGAGATGTCTACTATTTCTTAGAAACATCTCATCAATTCTTGATCTTTGGTTCTAGAGGGTTTCTCTTGTTAATTTAGATTCTTTCTAATCCTAAGAATCTTCATTTTTTTTAGTCTTTGATTTCAGTTCATGCTCAATCATGTTCTCATGTTGTCTCATTTGATCTTCACTTTGTTAATTTTTCATAGATCTCATCTTGTTGAGTTCTTGTCTTGCAAAAACATCATCCATAACAAACTTTCTATTGTTCTCCAATTTCCTTAAGGTTTTGGCATACCAAAAGGTCAACAATCTCCCCCTTTTTTATGATCTAAAACTTAAGAAAATGGATTAGTAGACATGCAAAGTTAAACAAGATTAAATTATAACAATACTTAATACATATAAATTCTAATGGTAGCCAAGGTTATCTCTGAGATAAGGCTCTAAGGCTCAAGGTAGATAACAAGATGAAGACCAAGATCTATCTTTATGAAATCCCAAAAAAGTACAAAAACATGATAGAAATATATAATCCATCCATATCCAAAAGATGTAATTTTTTCATATCAAATAGTCCTTAATACATATAGTCACTAATATATCCATAACTAGGTACATAATTACATATTTCCATAAACCATAGGCTATATTCAACAAAACCTCTCCCTCTTTTTGGAGATTAGCAAAAAGGATGGATGACCTAAGAGCTCTAATCACTAATCCTTGTGGCATCATTTGAGTGTACATCCAAAGAAACTATAGTATGAGAAGGTTTATAAGTCTCCTCCTCCTCATCATCACTGCTAGTACTGGCATTAGAAACATGTTGCTTAACATCATCATCCGAAGATGGTACCCAAACAGAAGCTCTCCATTGACAAAGCTTCACTTGAAATCAAGATGAAGCTGGTGGATCCTACTAAGATTGATCTAGTTGAGAGGATGATGAAGCATCCTTCCTCTAATACATAATTAGATCGATAGCCCTCCATTGAGATGATGTTTCAAAGATTCTCTTCATGGCTTTCTTCTCAAAATACCTAGGAGCATCATGATGATGATGAAAACTAGGTTTAGGCTACATGGGATTAGGATGCTCCCCCTGGACACATGCCGATGGTGCATCAAGCTCATCTAAATTAGAGGCATTTCTTGAATCATATGCCTAGGAAGGCCCAACTACTGCTAAATGTCTAGGTGGGGCAAGAAGGTCCTCCTCACTATTTGAAATGGGAGGAGTGGTGATCTCCTCAACCTGTTCCCCATCATGAAGGAGAGGTACTCTAGTTGCATCCATTCTCTTATAGAGGTAAGAGAGATTCTTGCCAATCATCTTGAAAATATGAGGAAAAGGCCTAAGTAGCTTCTTTAATGTAGATCTCATTTGATTGCTAGCTAATTTGGACCTTCTCTATATAAGAGAGGCCTAAGAAGATGATGCAAATCTCTTCTTTTGGAACTTTAAAGGCTTGGTGCTTCTTCAACATGGGTGGAACTCTTCTTCTCTACATACTCACCAATGCTCCTCTTTCCTTTAAGCAAAGGCATGTTAGGAATAAAAACACTCATTTGTCAAATTAGCAAGTTGATGAGGTGAGGGTGCCCTAGGATTCTCTCCTTGGTAAACAAGCCCAACATGTCATGGCAGAGAGTATGACCCAAGTCCAATGTTTATCCTATAAGAAGAAAGTATAAAAAAAATGACTGGGCTGGAAATAAATAATTATAGCTTTCTCCTTTTACAACGATGTTATACATAATAATGAGTGATAGGATGGAAGCATATGGGTTCATCTAACTCCTATAATTTCTCCCACTACAAAGAGACATTGACTCTTCAAACAATGCATCACAAAATTCATTTTAGGAGATTGGAGTCACACCATTCATAAAAATGTCACTATGGAATGAATGGTGACTCTAAACACATCAACACTAGAAATCCCAATTAATGCATTAGCAACTCAAGAAGACGCATTAATTAGTAAACCTCATTTGTAATAACAATGTTACAATAAAATTCTCTAATGATAATTTCAAGCACATAAAAAATCATGGAAATGAAGGTAGCCCAATTTAATACTTGGAAGAAACTCATTAACTTCTTTTGTCTATGTTGTGGAAAAGAAAGAGAATGCTCAGAAATGATAGAAATGGTTCGAGTTACCTCAAACTAGTGCTGGGTGCTAACCAATTTGAACTAAGGATTATGGGTATTTACAATGTTGGTGGAAGCTTCCTTTGACTTCTTACTCTTCCTAGGCAGTGGCCTTGATGTTTCAACCTTCTTGTGGGCTATGGATTTGGAGAAAAATGCACAAATTGCTATTGTAGATGAAGCCCTATTCATCTTCCCTTGGTTGTATTATCCTTGGATGAAAGAAAAATGAGGTTTTAGGTTTAAATAGTTGCACTCAATAAGGGTTTTTAATGAAAAGATGGACATTTCCTTTGAAAGATAGACATCTTGTTTGTAGCTAAAAACTATAGGTAGATGTCTCCTTTGAAACGTAGATGTCTTATCCATAATGAACTAAAACTCATGTAGGCATCTTCTTTAATAGGTAGATGTCTCTAAGGAGATGTCTCTTATGACATGTAGACATCTCATGGGAGATGTCTTCAAGAACATGTTTCAGCTTGATGAGACTCAGAAAGATGGGATTTAGGAATGGCTGTCAAGGATTATAGTCTAAGAGATATACATAATGAATCAAAGACCTAAATTTACTTAACTTTATTTCCAAGGATAATGAAGGTACTTAGTGAGCATGAGAATGAGATTCCTCTTTTGAGGTTTCTACTCTCACACAAGCTTCTTTGAAATGCAAGGCTTGACTTCCTTTCATGAATTTGTTGGAGAGAGTCTTCTAATTCTCATGTTCCTTCCTTTTGATTCTCCATACTTTCCCAACTCCCTTGTCATTTTGAGTTGCCCATATTTTCTTAATGTCCTACATAGTTTCCTTTCTAAACACATTCGAATAAGACCAAGGAGTTTTTTGATATGTTCAAGTGTTCATATGATAATACTTTAAATTGTAGACCCATTGTTTATGCCTAAGTCTATTGCAATAGCAACACCTAACCTTTTTGTTGAAATTAAAGTTATTACACTTTGAAGTTACCTTTTGGTCAAAAGGAGTGTCAATAGTTATCTTAATCTTTGATGGGACTTCTTTTTTGGATGAGGCTACTATAAATACTTGTTGATAGTATCCTAGTCCACTATTATCATTTGGACTTCTTCCTTGCCCAAGAACTATTCAAACAGATTCTTTTCCCTTGACCAACCCTTCATTTATAAGTTTAGTATTTCTAAGTTCTTCCTTTGTGTGCTCATACCATAACATTAGTTTTACATTCTCAATCCTTAGGTTTAAGATTTTTTTTGTAAGGTCTAAAATCTTTATATTTAATGAATAAAAATATTAATCCTTGATTTGTAGTTATTTATTCAACTTTGTGCAAACATTTTGAGAAGGTAGAAGTGCATTGCACAAAAGTTCATACCTTTCTTCATCATTTTCAAACTAATCATCATCTATGAGAGCCATGCAAATGAGATGTGAATCTTTTGTAACCTCATCTACTTCTTCTTCACTTTGTTCTCCATAATTCCAAGTTGAGTAGAAGTTGGCTTTTTTTGAATCCATATCTTCTCCTGTCCCTCCATTGCAACCCATCATTACTATGACATTTAGAGGCCACATGGGCTCTCTCACCACATACCTAACATTCTATTGAAGAAGAATCAAAAATTAGAGTTTGAAAAATTTTTACCTCTTTCCTTACCTTTGGCATTGGATTGATTTGGTCTTGATTGATTGAGATTTCTTCCCTTCCTTGCAAGAAGCCTTTTAATTCTTCTTGATAGAAGAGCTGTTTCCTCTTCACTGCTCAGATCTTGCTTAGCTGGTTCCTTTTCTTTGGATGCTGATTTTAAGGTAATGAGCTTCTCTTTTATTGTTCCTTTGCTTATGAGGTTCATTTCATAAGTAATAAGAGCACTTTGAAGCTCTTCAAATTTTAGGAATGAAAAGTCTCTAATCACTTCCATAGCTATGACTTTAGGTCTAAATTCTAATTGTAACATTCTAATCATTTTTATTATTACATCACTTTCAGATAAGTCCTTGCCTGTACCCTTAATTGCTACAACTAGATCATTAGCCTTATTTATCTTTTCACCTTCTCTCATTTTGAGTTTGTCGTACTCACTTTACAACACCAAGAATTTAGATTGTTCAATTATGAATGTGCCTTCATAGGTAGCTTCTAAGGTTTCCTAAATTTCCTTAGTAGTTCTACAACCAACTATCCTATTGAATTCAAACTTATTTAATACATAATATAAATATTTTTTTCTTTGAAATTGTACATAAACTTATCTCTTTCTTCTTATGTCTACTTACTCTGAGGCATGATGGCCTTTGTTGCGTTGTTGACAGGTGGTGTGTAGCCTTCAAGGATGGACTACCATAACTCAAACTCCATTAACTCAAATAAGCCTTCCATATTTACCTTCTAATAGGCAAAATCGAATCCATTGAACATTGGTGGCTTTGTGTAGGATTTCCTCTCCATAATTCACTCTTGAAAGTTGATGTCAAAAGAAAGAGTATCGAGCTCTGATACCACTTGTGGATCAAGAACTTAGAAAGGGGGTTGAATAATTTTTCCAAATTTAAAATTGATTAGCCAAAAAAATCATACTCAATATTTACATGGTTTCCCAACTTGGGTATGTCAAAAATCGAAGGGTAGAATCCTTACAAACCTCTAGACATTGTTTCTCACAAATGTGGTTTGAAGGATATCACACCTTGTACAAGCTTTAAGCTCCACTTCAAAGTGTTTCATTGCTATGAAACCACTCAACCTTGCAAGGTTCTAACAAGATCAAAATGTGGTTTCAAGGATCCCACAACCTTTACAAAATTGAGCTCTACTTCAAAGTGTTTTGGCACTACAAAACCTCTCAATCCCATAAGATCCTAACAAGCTTAATGAGGATTCCTTCCTGTAAGAAGCACATCAACCCCACAGGGCAATTGAAGGACTACATTCCTTCCTAACAAGAAAAGAATGTAACTACAATTACAAGTTCTTATCATTGAAGCTCAATTCTAAAAATAATTAACATACAATTAAGAAAATGATGTGACAATGAAGGACATAAATATAAGAGCATAGATTTGACAATGATTGCTTTGATGTGAATAGTGCTTGCCTAATTCTCAAGAGCTTGATGTCTTCTTATAGCTTAGGAGTTTCTAAAAATGCCTTAGAATTCATGCAACAGCTACCCAACTACTAGTGTAGATGTCTCCTTTGAGGTTGGAATGTCTACCTTAGATCTGTCTCAAATTTGTAGAGACATCTCTTTCTGAAATGGAATGTCTCTAGGGAGACATCTACTCTAAGATGGAGACATCTACGATTTTTGAAAGATTTCTACCTATGATTTCTTTCATTTCAGCAAAGATGTATACTATTTCTTTGAGACGTCTCCTCAATTCTTGAACTAAAGTTCCTAAGGCTTTCTCTCATTAATTTGGCTTCTTTCTAATCCTTGGAGCATCTTCATTTTGTTTGTAGTCTTTGGTTTTAGTCCATGTTCATTCATGTTCTCATGTTGCCTCATTTGATCTTCACTTTGTCAATTTATTGTAGATCTCATCTTGTTGAGTTCTTGTCCTACAAACACATCATCCATTACAAACATTCTATTGTTCTCCATTTTCCTTAAGGTTTTGACATACCAAAAGATCAGCATGGTCTACTACGTGTAGCTAAGGAAGATTGAGCCAAAATTTCCTAATGCCCAGAAGATAATATAAAGGGTAAGTATAAAGATATAATAAAGATATTACAACTAACCAATCAAATTAAAGCCAAAGGACTTAACCAATTCTCCTAACTAACCATACCAACTACTTAAAGGCATAATAAATGAGGAAATGATAATTGTGGAAGGTCATAATAATCAAAGATATAATAATTAGCAGTTTCTTTTTGAAATTTCTCTAACTCTGCAATCATGATAAAGACCATACCTGATAAAAAAGATATGAACTTAATTAAACCAAGAATACAGGAAAGGATTATGGACTATTAGGAACCAATATGAATTCCTTGGTAATCTTAAATTCTTAATGATTGTAGATGGCTTCAAAGAGACCTATAGCAAAAGGACCTTCACAACATGATAGCAAAAGATCAAGAGGTTGTAGGAGAGGCCAAGCAAGAGAATAAACTCTACAAGCTAAACATGTGGAGTAAGAGGCTCAATCATTTATCATCCACCAATAGAGTCCTACCACATAACATTTAGCACAAGCAAAAGCAGAAGCACCACTAGCACCTAAATAGGGATAGTATCTCACACTGTCTAATGACTACCTTCAAGCTATTTAAGAAAAATCCATAATATCCATGGTCATCTTGGAGTTGAAATTTGGTCCATTCATGGAGTTTTTCCTAGAAGTTATTAAGATGTAACTCCAAGAATCTCCCATGTGGCCAACACTATCCAGCAACACCAAATAGTAACTAGGAGAGGTATATCAGTTCTAGTGAAACAAGAAAGATGACGAGACAATAAAAATGAAAGGGATGTCTATGCCATATTTCATTAAGGCAATAACAATGGCCTTGAACATTCCAAATATTAGAGCCAATGTTGCACATATTTCTACAAGGTCTGACACTAATGCTAAGAATTTGTGGCTATATAGAGCTTATGGCAAGGAAGATAAGGACTATAGCAAGCTCACTACTAAAGAGAAGATCTCCTTTAAGATTAGGAATTACCATTTTTCCCAACATAAAGGCTCAATAGGATCTCAAAATATGCAGCTTAAGGAAGTGCAATTCTGATGAGAAAATTTAACATCAACATCATCCATTTTCTCTTCCTAGAGATCCAGAGATGATTCAAGGAGAAAAAGGCAAGGAAACTAACATTGCCATTTCCTTGCCTAATTAGGAAGCTATGCAAGTAAGTGGGAATCCTAGGTTAGCTAGGAAAGCCAATGGGCATTGAGGGGACATTAGGATCTACACCAGCCAGTAATATTCTAGCTACTAATCAACAACAAGTAGGATCCATTGGTTCAACACCTGTAGGTGATAGACCTGAGAAACAAACTCCACCACCACCACAAGACTACCATCCTTCAATGAGCCATCTAAGCCAGATCACAGATACCATTAGCTGGGGAGAAAGGAAGGGTTCAACCTTATACAAAGTTAGAGAAAGCTCTATAAGGCCTACAGTTTTTGCAAGACCTTCTAGTGGATAGGTATCCTTACAAGAAAGAGGAGAAGAGGATTGGATACAACAAATATTTGGGAACACTCTAGAAACTAGTGAAGGTGTCATAGTTGTGATCATGTAACACCATGATGCAATAGGAGTAACAAAAGTAATCACTAACCATATAAAAGAATCATTCAATGTCTTAGTTGTGTTATCAACTGGTATTTCTAGAGCATAAGAAGCTCAAATGCTAGCTGATACCTCAATGATACCAATTGAGCATGAAAACATCCTTAACATACTATTATAGAAGGGTCGGGTTATGAAAAATATTTTTGATATCCCTAATTATATTAATGCAATGTAGTCTAACTTAATAGTCATCAAGGAAAAGTTAGTGATGGTAGAAACAAGGGCAGAGAATGTTGAAAATGAAGCGCAGAGGCTATACGAAGAATTAACAGCTCTAAGAGCAAAAATGAGGGACCCTGCATAATTTGTTACCCTAGACTAGCTTGAGAAATATAGGATCAATCAAGTGAGGTAATTAATTACTAGAAATATACAAGGGGAGATAGAAAGAGAGAAGGCTATGTGGAATTCCTTAGTAGAAGAAGCTCAAACATATGCACATGCTGAAGCTCTCACTACCCTCAAGGAGGAGAATAAAAAACTTGCTGCAACTAATACTAGGTTGACTAACATTGAGAAGCAAAAGAATATTCTTGAGGAAAGCATCCATCAACTGCAAGAATAGTTCATTCAAGTTAACCAAGACATAAACAGATTGGCCTATGAAAATAGAACACTATCAATGGAGGAAGTACACATCATCCATTAGAAGTCAACTATTGAAATAAGCATGTGGTAGAACAAGGCCAAGAAGAACAAGAAGTTGAAGGAGCATTTCAAGGACCAAGCGGGAATGTATAAATAGATAAATGAAAAGGAGATGCATATGGCAAAGGCCAAAATCAATTCTATCACTGCCCAAACACTAGACAGTAGCCCATCCTAGACAACCTAGCTCATGTCTATTAGGTCAAAATCAAGAATAAGAACCTGCAAATCAAGGACTTAATAGAGTACATGGGTTTAGCTAACCTATGGTATGCTAACTTAGGCATGTTAACACTAGGATGGCCTTGTAATGATCTTAAGTAATAGGTAGCAACCTTGTATGTCATGTATCAGAAAGAGTTTGCTGATTGAAAAGATGCCTTGTAGAAGTTGCATGTAGCAAACTTAGAGCTTGAAGTTGTAAAGGCTAGCTACCAAGGACAAAATGATGTTGTAGAAAACTTGGCACGCTGAATGATAGATTACTAGGAGTTAAGAATGGTGGCTAGGGCCTTTGAAGAAGAACAACGATAGTTTGCAACATGGTATGCCAAAACCAACAAAGTGTTCTTGCAACTGCCATATTCATGGGATGTACTAACTTCATTCAACATTGCACAATTTGCGTGGATGGTACATAAACCTAGGAAGGAAGAGAAAAAAATTTAGGCACTCCTCAATAGATACTAGTTTCAAAAGCCTAATGACAAAGGAAAGAAGCTGATGGAGAAACCTCCACTGCCTAGAACCTAAAACTACATTGAGCTACTTCAATTTTTGTTTTTTTTATTTGTCTTGTCAAATGTCAACTGTGTTTAATTTTGTAAAACAACTAATGTAACATTCATAATCATGTAAATAGTTAAGTTATGTTAAGTTAAATCTACCTCTCAATTTTGTAAGGGACTATATCCTCATTTTATTTTAGATCAAGGATGAGTTCCTAGTCAGTTGTGGGGGTATGATAAAACCATGTTTTCACCAAGTGCAGATATCGTATCAATGATATCGTAGCTACAATATTGTAGCTCATGCTATGTCATTGTTTATATGATGTCTTGGGAGCTATGTAGCCTTGTAAATACTGACACTTGGATGCACAAACCACAACAAATTTTCACTAATCCATAACCAAACTCTTGTAGTGTTATTTTATAGTCTTAGCAATAGAGTGAATGCCCATAATATGGTGTTAACTAGTTGAAAAAAGTCTTCATTCGAGTAAATTATACTTGGGCATGGTTCATAAATAAAGATCGAGACTATTTTTGCATCATTGCTATATTCCCTTAGTTCTATTATTTAATTATTTACTTAACATAACTTCCATGTTTTCTTACCTGAATCATTTACATTCCAAAGTACTTTACTTTTCATTCTCATTAGTTAAGTAGAATGGGTACAACTAGTTTCATGTTTAAGTGTAATTTTTTGGTAACCTAGTTGATGAGTGGCGAGGTACCTCTACACTCAACCATATGAATACGAATGTCTCACGTGCAATCCGATCAAACTCCAAGGACTAAGTGCTTATGCACCCTAATGGAACACTTAAGGTTTATCAATCACTATCTTCCCAAACTTTCTTGTATTGTCATGGTTGTATGGTTAAGTAAGCTTGAGGTACATGATTTTTATATCTTTTATCTTTTTAATGTCCTATGCTAATGGAGAAGGTGAAGAGAACTAATTGACTAAATTTTATTAACTATTCATTAACTAAGTTCTAATCATCCTAGCACTAGTATTCGTTCCCACTTGCCACACACACCTTGAACTAGTGCAATGCTGTTGGGATTACCAAACGCTACTCATTACTGGGTTACCAAGCATTGCACACGTGCTCGAAGTAGTTTTACTGAGTGCACTTAACTAGGAGAGTTAAGGGTTGAGAGAGATTAATTATCTAGGAAAGCATTGAAACATCTAACAATAATTAAATCCTATTTAGCTTAGTCCACATGCTGCAAGGTTTATCAGAAAGTTTGTCTTTATTGCCATACAAAAATGTGTGCTCAGGTACAATTTGCTCGAATAAAGATCCGTTCACTTTGAGACTCCTATTGTAGGCACATGGAAATTATTCTAACTCTAGAATGGTAAAACTGCTATAGTTTGGCTAAGGGACTAAGTCTAGATGCCTAAAACAGGGAAAGCCACCTCTTATTTATAGATGTTTCAGTAGGCTGCGATATCATGGGGGTGGATGCGATATCGCAACTCATCATACCTTCATGACTGAATGAAAACTCGCCCTCAAGTTCCTTACAAAATATTGGGAAGGTATGGGATTATTGACTTGAATGATACTAATGGTGAATGGGGTGACATGTGAATGGATCATCATTACAATAAATGACAAACTTAGTGTTCATGATAACAAGGGTGAACACTATACATTTTTGACATCTAGCTTTATTTGGCAGCTGAGAGAGAAGAGAGAAAGGAGAGAAAGAAAAGAAGAAGTCTGTTGCTGCCAATGCCAATATTGCACCTTCCGTTGTCCATCCAGAAGCACACCATCAATCTTGTTCCTTGCATAACTACTTTAGCACTAGTCCATTCCAAGTGTTTCCTCCAGATCCAATCTATTGGTGTATGATTTCCATCTGCACACACAACACAGTCTTATATTAGCAAGGGTAAATGAATCACACTGCAGTTGATACCTTGCCTCAGTGTAAGGTCCATTGGCTGAGTTGTGATATGGTTGATGTAGATTCTAGAGTTATAATACTGGTGACTACCCAAGGTGTAGGGGTTAGGAGAAAATCGAAAAAATTGGACCAGGATCCCCATGACTAAGAGCGAACCTCCAGTAGTGAGAGAATGGAAAAGGAAATAGAATAAGAAAGATGGACAAAAAGAGACAATTGCAATGTTGATGAAATGGATGTCAGAGATGGAAATGAACAAAATAAATGTTGATTGTGAAAATGTTTAAGGGAAAGAAATTAACTGATGCACCAAATAGGAATGCGAGTGGGTCCTCCCCAAAGTAGGCACATGCCCTTAATGCCCTGAAATTCCCACATTCAAAGGGTCCGTAGGCTTTGGAAATGTTATTTGGAAGCAAGAGTTAAAGTCTTAACCACAAGAGTTTACCAAAAATAAAATGATGCATCAACCAAAATATAGACTACTGATACAACTGGCAATGAGGTGAACAATGTAGAAAGAATGATTGAAAGAAGAGAATGGAATGGAGTCTCAAGAACAAGGTGGTGTATAGCCCCTTGTGTATTAATGGTTAATGTGACTTAGTAGATCTCATTCCAAATCCAGCCTCAAACAATCCACATCCAATGACTTCACATTAATACATTTGGCCAATCCATCCACCTGAAGTAACAAGAATGCCTCCATCAAAGAGCCACCACCATTCCGACGAAACAAGAAAAGAGAAAATAGGAAGCGAGAAAGGACCTTAGTTAGAGAAAAAATGTTTGTTTAGTTCCATAACTAGTGCTTGTAGCCCAGATGATTATTTCGTCTAAGGGGTGTGCTTTGAATTCCCACTTTTCTTCTTTTCTTTTCTTTTTTTTTTTTTTGTGTGAGAACCACACCATGCAAAGACTTATTATTTTTATTAGCTCAGCTTCCCAATAATGGAGCAATGTTGGAATGGTAAGGAAAAATCAAGAAGAAAACATCCAAGCACCCAAGAAAATGGCCAACACAAATGCATTAAGTTCCCTTGAAGTTACACCCTTTTCAATCCTTGACTCCTTCCTTAGTTTGAGAAATGCCCAGTCACCGATTCNAATGATGTTGCAAAACAAAAACAAGAAAAGTTAAAGAAATTTGTAAAACAAAAAGGTGTAAAAAAATTGTAAAAAGGAATTGAGGGCCTTGATTGATCAGCATAGGTGGCCATCTCCCCCATGATTGAGTTGAAAGGGGGAGATCCAAAATAATGAGTGAGGTTGTCTTCTCTCTGATGTGTTATGTGCATTGACTGTTCTAGATTCAAGGTAAGGTTTAGTCTGTTGCACATTGACTAGTAATCTTTTATCGGAGTGCTTATTTGAAATCTTTAGGAATTTTTAGCTATCCCCTATTGATGTTTTCAGGTTAAGGGTTGAAAGTTGGTGACACTCTTGCTCTAGTGTATCTATGCTTTCGACGTGGGCACAAGTTGTTTCCCTAGTTAGTTCCATTCATGTTGGTGAGTTGCTCTCCTGATTAGCTATCAACCACTGGGTGTTTTCTTATTATGTGGTTGCTACATACAGGCACTTATTATATGTTAACTTCCTGGGCACACTGGTTGCATGTAGGCAATGCTGAACATTCCTGTACACCATCACCCTTTGTATCAATGTATGCGATGCATGGAACTTTCT
The DNA here is from genome assembly GCA_015680685.1 of Gnetum montanum. NCBI lineage: Eukaryota > Viridiplantae > Streptophyta > Gnetopsida > Gnetales > Gnetaceae > Gnetum > Gnetum montanum. The sequence goes on from MNCI01012361.1 coordinate 27,290, forward strand.
TCTTCTCGATCCTCCCAAAAGTGTTTTCTTTAGATATTTCCAAGGAAAGATCACGGATTCCTAGGCATGCATTTATGGTACTTAGCCATACCCTCCCCATCATTATTGAGAAGTTCCGTTTATCATTGTTTACTTGTATCATTAGGAAATCAGCTGGGTATGACCACCCACACATAGTGGTAACGATGTCCTCCACTAGTCCCAAGGGAACAGTGATGGATTGGTTAGCTAGCTCTATGTAGATATTGCTCTTCTTTAGTGGAGGTAGGTTCCAGGCTTTATACATCTCTTGTGATATTAAGTTGACTCCAGAACCTGAGTTAAGAAGAGCTTTACGAGGTTCATTCCCAGTGACTTGGAGATAGATTAAAGGGCTTTCAGGGTCAGAGAGTTTCCTGGGAAGGTGTCCCTCCTTAATCCAGTCAGTGATGACATGCGTTAACATAACCGTGTGCATTGAGCTCTGTTTTTGATTTGAAGGGAGCTCGGAAGCCTTATTTGATGGAGAAGTGTTCAGAGGCTCAACCGCTTGTGGTTGTGAGAGCTTGATTGGACTGTTGGTTTTGAAGAAATGTATTTTCTTTGTATGGTTGTGAGAACTAGCAGCGGGTTGAAGGTTCACAGCTCTCGTAGCATTACGTTGTTCTGGTTGAATGGGGAGTTCCCCATGCATTGCTAGAGCGGGTGGTAGTGGAGCTATCAGTGTGAGAGTTGTGGATGGGTTTGGAGGATGGTATGTTTGTGGGTTGTCTCTCCCAGGAGAAGGAGTTCTATAATACTCCTAAGCTTGGTAGTGATGTTGTGGTGTCATGTGACCAACAGAGTCACTTGGAGAGACTGGTTGCTACACGTAATAGCCATATGGATTTGGTTGTCAGTAAGGGTATTGTTGCCTCGGTGGTGGCATCCCCCATGACTGTGGGTATTGCCACTATTGGTGTTGCCTAATAGGTTGTGGTGGAGTTCCAATTGATAATACGTTAAGGGTTGGTGGAACTACCTTGGGTTACTTTGGGGATAAGGTAACCTTTGGGGTGCTTGCCATTTGTTAAGTCTTGGGTTGAGTGCATACACCCTAGACTCTTGTAGATGTGAGATTACTGGGCAACATCCCTTAGGATGGTCGTATTGGCATATCTCATTGTCATTGTCCGTATTAGCATCCACAACCTCTTCAGTGATGGCCATTACGCGCATGGTCCAAATCCCTATTTTTCTTTTTATCATAGTCACTACTTCGTTCCTTAGACTTCTCTACAATTTTAAGGACGGTTTCAAATCTACTATCCAAAAAGTCCCACATTTGGTTTGCCTTTGCCGACACTTCTGTTAATTTTTGGAGCGACAAGGTTTTCCTATTCACCATCTCTTTGAGTGGTGACTCTTCCTCCTCCTCATAGAATCTCAATCCCCTTTTTCGGAGGGAAGGATCATGGTTGTACTCTTCCGCACATTCTCTCTTACATAGCTCTTCTTCTTCCTTGGCTACTTGCTCCAACAATCTATGAACCTGATAATACCTAAGCTCTAATAATCTCCCTTGGCCATATGTTCCAAGGGTTCTCCTGGTTTCATGCCCAAGTCCATCTACGAGATGGCATAGTTGATCCTGCTGCGAGTAACCATGGCCCGGGCAATGATGTAGCAGTGCATAATATTGGCCCATGGTAGCATCCAAGGGTTCATGACTTCCTTGCTTCCATCCCTGGATTTGCTTTCGTAGGTTGGACACCTAGGAGTACGTTTGATACTTGTCATTAAACAATTCTAGCATCGTACTCCACCTTTGAATGGATTCTGGTTCTAAGGACTGGTATTAGCTTTCCACTTCCTTTACTAGTATCCTTGGGAACAACTTTAATTTTTGCCACTCGTTCTCAATGTTCTGCAAGGCACACGCATCGTGAAATGCTTGTAAGTGATTCTGAGGATCAGTGTTGTATCCCCCCTCGAATCTTGGGATATTATTCATGTCTAGTCTCTTGATCCTGCTATCTTTTTGGTGCCTTGTGGGTATTCTTACGGCCTCCATGATTTCTAACATGCTCTGGGATCAAAACCAGGGTTGTGAATCGTAGAGTGAAGGTTCTAATACACTACCTCCTCACCATTGTTAGGAGGGGGAACATCATTTGATGAGGAACTTGTTTGGAACTAGTTCACCATCTCCAATTTTTCTTAAAACGTGTGGGATGTTATGGGGTCCTTTGCCCTTCAACGATGTACCCTTTGATGTTGCGCTTCTGTGGGATGGTAATCCCTTGTGTCATAATCACATGCAACGTATTTCGCGTATAGCTGTGACATGCCTACTCGCGCGAGAGCACGAAGAAGCATGTTGGGGATTGCTTGGTCTGGAGGCAAGTAAAGTCAGGTATATACTCATCGTGATGAATATATACCACACGTAATTGTTGAGGAACTGGTGGATCTTGGTTACGTGTGTTGTGCCGTTGACTGTCTCTTATGTTATTCTTAGGCGATGAAGTGCTTTTGTGCGAAGAAGAAGACATTGTTTTCTTGTTCGGTGTGCTATTTACCGTTGTCTAATTTTTCTTGTGATCAACCTTAAGGGTTCGTTCTAGCATCCCAATGATGTGGATGATTTCCTATGTTCTATGTAGCGCACAAACAACTAAGTCCCCGGCAACGGCGCCAATGATGAGTGGCGAGGTACCCCTACACTCAACCATACGAATACGAGTGTCTCGCGTGCAATTCGGTCGAACTCCAAGGACTCCAAGGACTAAGTGCTTACGCACCCTAATGGAACACTTAAGGTTAATCAATCGCTTTCTTCCCAAACTTTCTTGTATTGTCACAGTTGTATGGTTAAGTAAGCTTGAGGTACATGATTTTTATATCTTTTATCTTTTTAATGTCCTATGCTAATGGGGAAGGTGAAGAGAATTAATTGACTAACTTTCATTAACTATTCATTAACTAAGTCCTAATCATCCTAGCACTAGTATTCGTTCCCACTTGCTGCACACACCTTGAACTAGTGCAACGCTGCTGGGATTACCAAACGCTACTCGTTACTGGGTTACCAAGCGCTGCACACATGCTCGAAGCGGTCTTACTGAGTGCACTTAACTAAGAGAGTCAAGGGTTGAGAGAGATTAATTATCTAGGAAAGCATTTAAACATTTAACAATAATTAAATCCTATTTAGCTTAGTCCACATGCTGTAAGGTTTATCAGAAAGTTCATCTTTATTGCCGTACACAAATGTGTGCTCAGGTACAATTTGCTTGAATAAAGATCTGTTCACTTTAAGACTCCTACTACGGGCACATGGAAATTATTCTAAAACTGCTATAGTTTGGCTAAGGGACTGTCTAGATGCCTAAAACAAGGAAAGCCACCTCTTATTTATAGATGTTTCAGCAGGCCGCGATATTGCGTACGTGATATCGCGGGCCGCGATATTGCGTACGTGATATCGCGGCTCATCACCAGTAGTGGTCTTGCTTGATTTCCTCGGTAGTGATTCCACTTGGTAATCCCTGTGACAATTACATAAGCCAAAGACATGACCTATAAATCGAGACTAGATACTCATCACTCTAAGATATAATAGACTTCCATTTCTGTATTACTTGGATTTTAATTCTATTTTTAATCATGTTTATCATTAGGAGTCAATTGAGCCTTATAGCATCTCTTATCATATGCCTCATTGTGAGTTAAACCATACATTTAGATTCACTAACTCAAAGTGAGAAAACAATGATCGTGAACTTAATATTAACTTTTATCATTTGGTCGCGCATGAAACTTGTGACTTGTATGGTAGAGGATTGGGACACCCTACCTTTGGATGTTACTTTCCCTATGCACAATAAAATCACCCACTATGAGATAAGTGTTAAAAAGAATCTACCAAGAAAATACAAGGAATAAAAGTAAAAAATTAATAATAAAAATTAAAATTGAGAAAAAAATCAAAATAAGAAAATAAAAAATGCAATCAAAATGAGAAAATTAGAAATAAGAAATGAGGTCAAATTGCAAAGAAAAGGAATAAATAGCTAGAAATGGACTTTTAAAAATTGAAAACGGGAAAAAAGTTCACAAATTGGAATTAAAAATATGAGAAAAAATAAATTTAAAAAACAAGAAATTGAATAAAAAATAATGAAATAGAATTAAAAACCAGAGAAATTTTAGAAATATGATATCAAAAATACCATAAATGGAATTTTTAAAATGGAAAAAAAGTTAGTGCATTGGAATTAAAAACAGAAACAAATGGAATTACGAAATTAAAATTAAGAGAAAACAAAATAAAAAATTAGAATGGAATTTAAAATCTGAAAATGGAAAATAAGTTCGTAAATTGGAATTTAGAATCAAAACCAGAAAAAATAAAATAAAAAAGAAGAAATAGAATTTCAAAAATCAGAAATATGAAAAAATAAAAAAGAAGAAATAGAATTTCAAAAATCAGAAATATGAAAAAATAAAAAAGAAGAAATAGAATTTCAAAAATCAGAAATATGAAAAAATAAAAAAGAAGAAATAGAATTTCAAAAATCAGAAATATGAAAAAGTGAATTAGAATTAAAAACCAGAAAAAAAATAGAAATTTGAAAATCTAACAACAGACAAAGTTAGTGAAATGGATTTGGATTGAAACCCTGGAAATTGGAATTTTAAAAACTAATAAAGAATAATATTTGTATGAACAAAATATTTGAAAATGTTTTGAACAAACTGCGAACTTCCCAGGCTCTAAAACGGACAGAATATAGAAGGGCATTTAGCCACAACCACCGTCCGTATACAAATGTTAAACAAGTTTCATGTGCAGTGGAACACCGAACTGTGATGCACAATGAACGCACATGATTAACAATTGTTATGAACGACCCATCCACGTTGAGAGGCCTGTACACACTGAATTAATAGTATGTGTTACCTGATTATGATTAACTTTATTTAACCTTTTGCATTGGCGGGAATTAATACCAAGCCATTCGTGGCCAAAGGAAAAATTTTTAATTAGAAATCTAATGTAGAATCTCAGAAATTCTAATGTAGCTTAAAACCATGCGAGAAAGTGTGAATGCTTGTCTGGCTGCCATTTCTCTTCTAAACGTCGTGGGATCTCTGACATCCTTAAAAACTACGATGTTTCGGCCTTCCGGGAAATTTTTGTAATTGATTCTTAAGGATAATTAATTCACGTCGAGTGCGCAACGCTTAGAGTTAATTTGGTGACACCGTAGTTTTGTATTTAGGTAATTGATTGAGTTAATTTGGTGTCACTGTAGTTTTGTATTTAGGTAACTGATTCTTAAGGATAATTAATTTACGTTGAGTGTGTGAACCACTTAGAGTTGATTTGGTGTCACTGTAGTTTTGTATTTAGGTAATTGATTCTTAAGGATAATTAATTTACGTTGAGTGTGTGCACCTTACTTTGAGTGTGTGAACCGCTTAGAGTTAATTTGGTGTCACTGTAGTTTTGTATTTAGGTAATTGATTCTTAAGAGTAATTAATTTACAGTGAGTGTGCACCACTTAGAGTTAATTTGGTGTCACTGCAATTTTGTATTTAGGTATGCATGATAGATGAATTATATAGAAGGATGTTTGATAAATTTTTTTTGAAAATTTAATTTTTAGTGTGAAGAATTTATTTAAAACTGACAACAGTTTGCATAGGGTTATTTAGACATTTTTTGGAAGGACGGCAGAAATATCTTTAACTCTAAAGTTGCATGTAAGACTATTACAAAGAATGGTTTTATTTACAACAAATTTAATAAGAATTGGAAAAAGCAATTACAGCTGCTTTTTTATGGTGTTTTATCCATCAAGGTCTTCCTATTTGCACTCATTTTAAATATTGTGAATTATTTACTGTCAATGTTTTGTTTGTTAAAGTAAACACTCATTTTTTCATATTTATTTTTTAAAGTATTTTATTGCACAACATTTTTGGAAATAAACATCTAAAATTTGTACCTTTTAACCAAATATCTATGATATCATTCTTGGTGATCAACATGTTGTATCGATTTCATTTGTTTGCATTTGGAAGTGTCTTTGGTAGCTTTTTTTATTTCTATTTGGAAACCACATTGCAGTTATTTTCCAGGAGCATAACTATGACCTTTTTTTTTTTTAGAAATTAAATATCAGATTCTTAAAGATATCTTTTTAATTAGACCCACAAGCAAAAAAGTTTCTCCTCAAAGTTGAATAGTTAATTTGTTTCTAGTTTCTTTTTCTTTGGAAAGCTTAAGGATGAGAAGTTGAAATTTCTATTTTTTCATTATTTATCATAAATATTTTCGTTTGCAAATTTCTTCCTACCCAAAGGAAAATTTTCAAGATTGATTTTAATAATGAAAACGTGAAAGAACATCCAAAACCATTACGTCCTTTTCTTTTATCTTTAAACTCTCTCTTCATTCATTGATTTTATGTACTCTCTCTTTGTTTTTTTACGGACCACGGTAAATAAGCGCCAGCCCCGGCACCCACTTAAAGGCAACGAAAAATAAAAAAATAAAGAAAAGTGGCGAGGCGCCATGGCTCATCCTGTCAACAACACGCGCCGCCAGAATATTCCACGGAATAATGACGTGGCTACATTCACTGATCACTCCCCAGCGATGCGTACGTCACTCCAGCAAGACACGCTCATCACGCCGTTGGCAAATCGCGCGTGCTGCCAGCTGTGATTCCAGAGGGCCACGTTGACTCTACCTTAAGCAATCACAAGTCTTCAAAATCCGCGTTTTCCACGTAGATTGGACCGTTGCTCACCCAGCAGCCTTTCAAGAACATCAGCAGCACTAATATGTATTCGATTTAAATGCCAGGCTGTGGTCCACCTAATTTTCGGCCACGTGGCGAACCCAGCCAGTGATGGCAATGAGTGCAGTGCCAGTTTTCTGGTCGGCGCCAGCTGGCCGAGCCCCTTACATGTGTATATATGCCCCCACGGCGTCTCAAATACCTGCGCGGACTTTTCGCTGCTGCAACGTTTTGTTTCCTTTTTGGTTTCTGCGCAGCGGCAAGTTCCGTTTCATTTCACTTGCTTTGCTCATTTGCTGTGCTTTATTTCCTTCCCATGTTCATGACGGTCACCACCACCGCGTTTTCGCCCGCCGGATCCGAGAACGACGGACTCTGCATTCCTGCAAACCCTGGCGACCTTGAAAACCCTAGCGCCGGCTTCGAAATCCTCGAAAATCTAGAGAAGCTTTGGTTCTACAGCAACATTGTAATGCCGTTGCCAGCGCCTTCCTCTTCCTGTCCGAGTTGCTGTAAATTTGGTCAGGACTCTCAGGACCATAAGTTTTTAAGGTTTCGGCGTGCCATTGAGTCGACACGACCGTCTTTTGAGGAGAACCGGCAGAGTCGCAAGAAAAGCTTCTCGCATCGTCGATCTTTCAGCGATTCACCGTCGTCGTCGTCGAGTGATTTTCCGTTCGGCATGCCCGGCCGCGTGATCATCTACGGTGAAGATCCTGCCGATTTGCCTAGGAATAGGCGAAATGAATCGTCCTCCTCTTCCACCGGATCGTCCTCCTCTCGTGGCAGAAGTACTGAGCATTCTCCGGAAAGTTCCGCTTCCGCAGCGTGTCGGAATAAGAAAACTGATGTTTCTGGAACTTCTGGTGCCGGATCGCAACCGAATGGGAGGTTTGATGTTTCCGATAGCATCTCATCTGGATCCTCAAGTCTTAATGGAAAGGTACGATCCGTTTCCCGTTCCACGTAGATCAGGGCCCTGTTGTTATGCTTCGTGAATGAAATTCTTACCCCCGATTTGAGAGATTTAGATGTTTATTTTACTATTTTGATAACGTTGCTCGTATTTTTATCTTGTTAATGAATATTGAAATAGTTGAAGGTATCTCTCAACGAACCGAAAGTTTGGCGTAGCCTTTTCTTTCTTAGATTTTTTACAAAGTTATGTTTTGGGAATAAAAATTTGTAAAATTTTATGTTTTACAACATGAAATGAAATTATACGAGCGTTGAATCTTGTCCAGATGCATCCTGAAGGGTTACTGATTTATTCTCTGGTTAGTGTTACGAACTGATTAGTTTATTATTAGATTGTAACATAACGATTGCAATACTTACGTACTGCTGTTTCTTAAAAGAATGACCATCGGATCTGTGAGATCTTAATGATCGTTTCCAGTTTTTCTCGTTAAGAAATTTTTTGAATATGTTTCATGGTTATTCAAATGAGAAACATCGCAAATCTTTGTTTCTGAATTTACCATTAGAGCTGGAGTTTTCAATTATTTGATCATCGTCAGGGGAGGATGTTCTGTCTAGGGCATTTGGTTTTAACATGTGATAATTTATTGGTAGTTCAAACGACGGATCCTGATAACTTGGATACATTTAAGCATTATATAAATAGTTTGTTTATATTCATATCGAAGAAATCGATTATGCAACTTGCATTTTATAACACATATTAATCGGAATTTAAACGTTTTAATGTGATTATGGTTGCATCAATTGTCGAGATCGGTGACTTATAATACGCTTTATGCTGATTGCTGCAAAAATTTATGGTCCCAATGAGTAGCCTGATAGTTTTATAAGCGCAGTAACATTTAGCATGCGTTTAAATCATGCCATGATTTTATGTAATGTATTCTGATTAGGCGCTTCAATGTTGGATTCCAGGCTACGCAATATTCCGGGAACAGCAGGATTGCAAGATTGCCCACAATACCATCTGGTACCGAACTCAATGAAATTGCAGAAATCTCTGAACCCGCTGTCCGGAAGCGGATACAGCGCATGAAGCAAAGAAGACATAGAAAAGGCAATAGAAGTATGACAGATTTAGAAATTTACGAGATCAAAGGTTTCAAAGATCTCGGTTTTGATTTTAAACAAGAACAGTTTAGCCCTCATTTGCTCCAAGTCGTTCCAGGGTTGAAAAGAATAGGCAACACAATACCAGACCAATATTCTCCTGTTACAAGGCCATACTTATCTGAGAACTGGTACACTCCCAGAGTACCTACTTTACCCCATCAAAATATGAAAAAACAATTGAAAGATTGGGCAAGAGCAGTTGCTCTTCAGATACAAGAAGTATCTTCATAATTTGCTATTTATGATTTTAGATTGGATTCTACGTCAAGCTGACATTCTGCACGTTCTTTTAAGAACAAGGCTTTGTACAATTGAAGGTGAAACATGGCATTATTGATTTCTCAGCAAACCGGCATGAATTCAATGATTCGCAGGCAACTTGTGTTGCTGATGTGCAGAGAATTCATCAGAATCAATGCTTATGGCCTAAAGGTAATTATAGTGGAATATCTACAAATATGTACTGGGTTCAATGACTCGTAGAGCATCTTCCGTTGCTGTTACGCTGAGAACTTCATCAGAATCATCACACCGTGAAGGCCAGAGCACATTAGAGGACATGACGAGTGTCCATTTCTTTCACTTGCTTGACAACTTATGTGGAGGTGTTTTATTTATACTGGTTCATGTTTTGTAGCAACTCCTGAATTGTTGCGTTGCAGAATAAGTATTCCATGTTTCTGGATTTATTGGCAGGTGCAGCTCACTGCTTCTGATGGTGGAGCCATGTTCCTGAAAAGAGAAGATGTTCGTAACTGTCATGAAAAAATCAATTTATCCAATCCCTGTCTGGAATAATAAATGCGAAACGGTCAAATCGCTGAAACATTCTGATGGTTGTATATCAGGATGAATCTTCGGCTATCGTCAATGGTGACTTTTGTTCGCTATCATTGGCCATTTTGACAACAAACAAGCCATCACAGACCTCTCCGAACCCGTAATGTTGCATTTCCACGATTTTTTTCCTCTTTGAAATTTTTGGGCTTTGGGGGAGGTGTGGGTGGGGCTGCGTCGACCTCGAAAAGAGTTTTATTAATAGAAAAGGAGAATTAAATACATATTCAACATCAAAACACATAAACTAGGAAAAACTAAATATAAAAGGAAAGGGAAACATAATGAACTGGGGATGTCAAGGGAAAAATAAGAGTGGTAGAAAATTGGGGATGTCAAGGGAAAAATAAGAGTGGTAGAAAATTGGATGAAGTAGAAAACACCCGAAATTAATGGGCATATGGGTGTTGTAATTATTAGTATTATTATTATGACTTTTAATTAATGGTTTTGTATTGATGATTAATTACTAGGAAAATCAAAATTACATCATTTCATGAATAAAAAAGAGGTAAATGCACTAGAAAAGTCAAAACATGATATATTTCCAACCAATATAAATAACAACACCCATAAATAATAAATAGTCCATAAATATAAATAGTCCAACCAATTTCCAAAGATTTACCTCTCCTCTCTCTCTCTCTCTCTCTCTCTCTCACTCACTCACTCACTCACACTACATCCTTGTGGCTTCCACCTATAACTAAAAGTCAATATAAAATTGAGTGGGAAGCTTTCACACTTTCTTTGCCATATGAATATGAGTTACACATTGATCGCAGTTTGTTGTCTTCCCACCTGGATTAGTATTTCTTTGTCATGTATGGTTTAGTCCAGAGTGAGGTGTATGATGTGGTCCTAGACTAGTGCTACTTCTAGAGGCAATGGAAAATAACTTTGTTCTAACTAAGAGGGAAAGGGTGAAGAGAGTCTAAGCTAGCCTAAGTGTAATGAGCATCCATCCCTTAATCATCTGTACACATCTTGGACCTCGTGTACTACTACTAGGATTACCAAGCGCATGTCCTAGGTACGCTACTGGGATACCAAGTAATCACACTTAAATGCTTGTGATTAAGTCGTACTCATTTCACGTTGAAGAACAGGGATAAGAGAGGAAAGTAAAGAGATATTAAGTAAAAGTAATAAATAACAATTAAAACTAAGTGAATGCTACAATGATGAAGTAATCTTGATCTTTATTTCTGGTCATGTGCATGTCCAAGTACGTCACACTCGAATAAGGGTTCCATACAATTACAATCATCACACTACAAGCATGCACTGGGAAAAGGATTGAGATGAACTGAAAAATGACAAAAGGACTCTACTCTATACTTACTCTAACACACTTCTCCTATGCACCCAAATGTGTATTTATAGGCTTACATAGGGATCACGATATCATGTATCCAATATTGTTAGCCAGGCTATGATATCGGGTACTCGATATCAGGGGTCTGATATTGGGACTCATCAAACCTGATATCTTGTACCTAATATTAGGGGTCCAATAACAGGGGCCCAATATCAGCATCTAGCAAATTATGATTCATCATACCCCCATGACTGAATAACAACTCATCCTCGAGTCAAAGAAAGTGAGGAACAAGTTCAATTGATTACACAGTGGATAGGTATGGTATTATTGACTAACCAGAAATTTATTCATGTCGTAGTGGAGAGTTGAATACAACAAAATTGGGACACAGACACAAAATTACAAAATTTATTGGAACTCATGTGGTTCTTGGTGGCGGTGGCTCCTACATGGATCTCTTCCCCTTATCGTGTGCTCCAGGCTTTGAGATTGATACCGTTGAAGAAGTGCATGATGTTTCTCCTCTTCTATCTGAGGATTATGAGCCATCCATGCTGATGTTCCAATGTTTGATGGAGTCGGCACTTTCCATGGACATGGTAGCTGCGGGAACACTTGATTGACCTTGACATGCCATGCCACAAATAGCTGTCGTTCCTTTCCATAGGCTCAGTTCCTAACCTCTCCACCTTTTTCTTAGCTAGANATTCCTTTCCATAGGCTCAGTTCCTAACCTCTCCACCTTTTTCTTAGCTAGATTATGCGGTGATAGGAGGTTCCTAATAGATGCTGAATGATTGTGTCTCCTGCTCTACATGTTCTGCATGAGGTCCTTGGTCTCTGCTTCCCCTGGGTGTTTAGTTACACCTTGAGAAGGTCCTCCTTGTTGTCCTCTTTTAGGAGCCATCTATAATCACACAAAGATTAATTGTTAGTAAGGTTATTGAAAGAAGTTCAATTATTTCATACCTTAGTCATTACCTTTAATAAATGTTGAATTCTTTGCTTAGTGTGATTTTAGAGTTAGAAATTTTTCTCAAGGAAGTTGCCCTAAAAGTTTAATGTCTAACCTGATTTATTTAGGTGACACATAAAAGGACATGTAATGGTTTTGAGGAACATTTGATAAAATGATGACAAAGGAAAGAATAGATTTGACAATGAAGTACTCAGAGGGTATAAAATGATGTGGTGGTGTGCAATAAGTACAAATTACAAAAGTCACGCAAGTGGGTCCTCCCCAAAGTAGGTTCCAACCTATAATGCCCTTTCGCAACCACACCTTAAAATGTCCGTAGGCACTAGAAGGGTTAAATGTAATCTACACACACATGTTGATACTACCATAATGAGGTAGGAATTCTATGCAACACAAGACATGAGTCACCAATTCATGAACGACGAGATGAGGCGAATTGTAGAAGGGATTATAGAGATTGGGACGTGAGGTGACTGACCCAAGGCACAATGAATCTTGAGTGTAGGGCATGATTAATGTGTCATTAACTTATTGCTCCAAAATCAAGACCAAGTCCATTCCTTTGATTAGTTACATCGCATTGTTTCATCCCATTATGAACAACCATAAGAGTACCATGACAACATGGCATACGATCACTTGGCGTTTTGTTCAAGGAAGGAGTGATTTGGAATTTCTTTGCGGTATACTTTTTTTTGGCCACCTTGGCACACTCTCTCTTTCTTTCTTTTTTCTTTTTTTTTTTGATGCGTAATCTAGAGAAGCTGCCTAGCTTCAGGCATGGGTGCATGTCTTTCTAGTGGGACCCCCTAGAATAGCATTGAGTTTCTTGATTGAGTGCCTTTATTACTCTTACTCCCAATTTTTGTTAGATGTACAAGGATCTTAGTACAACTAGGCTACATAATAACTCCTATAGATGTCACCAAAGAGAATCCACAAGTTTCCTTGCTGTCACACCCTAGCCATTCCCTCTTAGTCCATCATTTTTTGCTTTGGGCATAATAAGCACAAAATTACTTTTAAGTTTTCATGATGACAAGAATATCATCGTACCCAGAGTAGAACCTCTTATTAATAGAATGGTCGAGTGGATGTGGTGAGCTCACTGTCCAAATAATTAGTCACTTGAGGCTTGATAGCATAGAACAACACCTCAACCAACGAGTCACATGAGTGTTTTATTCATATATGAGATTACCCATAAAAAGATAACAAGATAAAACAATAAATAAAAAGATGAAACAACAAATAAAATGATGAAAAACTGGAAAACAAAAAATTGTAAAATTAAAGAAAAGGAAAAACATTTATTAATTTAGCTCGTTAGAATGGAGGATATCCCCCATAACTAAATAGTTGAGCATGGCTAGAATTAATAAATGGAAAATGGGGATCCATGCATGTTGGAAATGTTAGAGATCAATCATATCCAAACCACTTGGTGTCTTTTGATGCGGTGGTTGGAATGTACCCAAATTGTGGTTCACACACTTGATTAAAGTTGACATAGTGGGGCAAGTTATAAGATGTGGTTAATTGATACGGGGTTGACCCACTATGGCACCCATGACTGTAAGATGGTATGCATGGATTGGTATATATCCCTACATGGCTATATACATTGGGCCCCATAGTTGTTGGAGTTTTGATCGGTGGCCCTAATAAGGTAACACGAGGCATTGGATTCGAGGAGAATGATGCATCACAATGTTAAACTTATGCTGAGTGGAAGGATGTAGTGGTCTCGGAATTGTGCGGTCTCTTCCTATGGTCATGTCTAAAGAAAGGACATTTCTAGTGTTGTGCAAGACCTCCATTGCTATTGATAGTAGCAGTGCAAGTGATGTTCGTGGGTTGGTGCTGTGGTGCAAAACCTTCTAGAACAACTAGTGGCGATGTAGAAGGAGGTGTAGGATGAGAATATTGAGGTTGAGGAGAAGCGTAAGATACATGAGGTGGTGGTCCTGTTGGAGAGGATATGGGTTGATAGTATTTAGGAGAATGATAACGATGTGGTGAGATAGAGGATGTTGACCCAATTGGGGAAACAGGATGCTGAACCTAATAAGGGCTTGGGTTTGGATGATATGAAGAGTGTGACTAGCTTGAGGGTGGCATCCCCATGATTGGGATCTTGGCCACTGTGATTGAACACAGTATTTTTGTACGAACTCTGGATGTAACATTCTTCCCCAAAGCTCATGTAAATGTGACAAGATTGGACATTGACCTTTGGGGTGATCGTACAGGAAAATGTTATACTGATACGTATGATTAGTAGTTGAGTTTTTATTCTCTTCAACCCTTCTTTCTGATTGTCTAAGGGTGTTCTGTCCTGCTTCTTGGTTTTTCATGGTTCTATCTCTAATAGTGTTGGCATATTCTCCACATTTTTCATGTATCCATTCCATCAACTTATTGATCTTTGCCTCAATTTCATCTAGTGGTTTTTGTACTGGCAAAGATGGTTCCACCTCCTTGAGATGAGTTGATTTCTCCTCTTCATGATTATGGACCTTTGTTAAATTGAGATTTTGGCCTCGTTGAGATTTTTCAACATTCTCCCATTTAGCCATTTCTCCTTCTTCCTTTGCTACCCACTTGATAAGCTCTTGAAATTGGTGGGTTTGTAGCTCATATAGTTGACCTAGGGCATACATCCCTAGGGTCTCCCATGTCTCGTTACGGAGCCCATCTATGATGTGGTACTTTAGCCTTTCCTCGGAGAATCCATGGCCTAGGAAGTTGTCTAACAATGCATAATATCTTTCTAAGGCCATGTCCAAGGGTTCATACTGTGCTTATTTCCATTCTTGGATTTGTCTCCTCAAGGCTGACACTCTTGCATAGGTTTGATATCTTTCATTAAATAGTTCTACCATTGTCGTCCAACGTCAAATTGATTTTGGTCTTAAGGACCTATACCATACTTTTGCTTAGCCAACAAGTGTTAGAGAAAAAAGCTTAAGTTTTTGCCATCCATTATCAATATTGTTCCATACATAGGCATCATGGAAGGCTTGTAAATGATATTGTGGATCTAAATCATAGCCTACTGAAAACTTGGGAAAGTTGTTTAAATCAAGCTTGGGTAGACGACTTTCCTTGTGATGCTTGCGAGATATTTGAATAGCCTCTTGTATATGCATTAGGCTCTTAGTGGTCATCAAGGGTTCATCATCACTAGGTAGGTTATGAATTTTTGATTTGGGATGATGTTGCCTTCGTTGATGTACATAGGAGACCCCTACATCAGATTGAGTACTCCAAACTTCGTCTTCATCATCATATAATTTTTTGGTTCTTCAATGAATTACCTTACTAGTTGCTGTGTTATCATAGTCTTTTGAGAGAGACATTTTTTTGAACCGTGTGTGACTTAATTAAAATTAATTTCTTTTCTAAGAGATATATCGTGAATACTTTGTTACAGCGATCTTGTATGATGTAACTAATCTAAATAACTAGCACCATCCCCAACAATGGCACCAATGATGAGTGGTGAGGTACCCCTACACTCAATCATATGAATGTAAGCGTTCACACATGATCTAGTCGAACTTCACAAATGGGCTAGTTGTGGTATCTTGATAGTTACACGTTGATCGCAGTTCATTATCTTTCCACCTGGACTAGTATTTTCTTTGTCATGTATGGTTTAGTCCAGAGTGAGGTGTATGATGTGGTCCTAGACTAGTGCTACTCCTAAAGGCAATGGAAAATAACTTTGTTTTAACTAAGAGGGAAAGTGATGAGCTGCGATATCACGTCCTGCCTCATCTTCTATAAATAAGAGGCAGCACCCTTTGTTCCTAGGTAGTTAGACTTAGACCCTTAGCCAGATTCTTGCAATTTAGTCATTCCAGAGTTAGAATAATTTCTGTGTGCCCATAGTAGGATTCATAGAGTGAACGGATCTTTATTCAAGAACTTTGTACCTGAGCACACATTTGTGTATGACAATAAAGATGAACTTTATGATAAACCTTACAGCATATAGATTAAGCTAATTAGTAATTAATTATTGTTGAATGTTTAATGCTTTCCTAGTTAATTAATATTTCTCTCAACCTTTGATCCTCTTAATTAAATACACTCAGTACGACCACTTCGAGCATGCATGTAGCGCTTGGTAACCCAGTAACGATTAGCATTTGGTAATCCTAGCAATGTTGCACTAGTTTAGGATGTGTACATCAAGTGGGAACAGATACTGGTGTTAGGAGCATTTAGAAACTAGTTAATGAATAGTTAATGTAAGTTAGCCACTTAGTTCTCTCTTACTCTCTTTATTAATAGAAGACATAAAAAAGGAAAAAGCTATAAAAATCATATACCTCATGCTTACTTAACCATACAACCGTGAAAATACAAGTAAGTTTGGGAAGATAATGATTGATTAATCCTGAGTGTTCCATTAAGGCACGTAAGCACTTAGTCCTTGAAGTTTCACTGGATCACACGTGAAACACTCGTATTCATATGGTTGAGTGTAGGGGTACCTCGCCACTCATCATTGGTGCCATTTTTGGGGACTTAGTTGTTTGTGTGCTGCATAGAACATAGGAAATCATCCATATTATTGGAACATTAGAATGAGCCCTTAGGATTAATTAGAGAAGGACAAGACAATGGTACATTGCACACCGAACAAGACAAGATGTCTTCTTCTTCGCATAAGAGCACTTCATCACCTAGGACTAACACAAGAGACAGTTAGTGACATAATACACGTAACCAAGATCTGCCAGTTCCTCAGTAGTTTCGTGTGGTGTATACTCATCACGATGAGTATGTACTCGATTTCACCTATATTATTCACCAAGACGAACAACTACGTTGGAGAGACTTGGAGGGTAACATAGTGTTGCCTCCAAAACAATTAGTCCCCAACATGCTCCTTCGTTCTCTCACACGAATAGGCATGCTACTCTTATATGAAAAATACATTGCATGTGATCATGACACAAGGGACTATCAAACCACAGAAGCACAACGTCAAAGGGACTTGTGACAGGAGAGATACCATACATCCTTGAAGGGTAAATGATCCCATAATGCTCCACATGTCTTGAGTGAAATTGAGGATGGTGAACCTGCTTCAACAGGTTCCCCAAAAAACAATGTTCCCCCTCCTAACGATGGTCAAGAGGTTGTGTATCAGAACCTCCACTCCAATGTTCACAACCCTAGTTCTGATACCCATAAACACGAAGTGTTTAATGAGGTAACACGAACACACAATAAGGGCGGATGTTCTAATCATGATCATGATCAAGGCCGAGACCACCAAAGAGAAGGTAGAAAACATCATCGTGACAATGGTTCTCCTTGTTCTTCACATTCATCATCACCTTCACCCTCTCCTTCAATGTCCGGATGTAGTCATAGGGAAACCAATCGGGAGGATAAAGGAAAACAGAGTGAAAAACATTGACGAGACAGTTTAGAATGAGGACAAGGGCACTCTAAGGAATCAAGGCATAGAAGAAGGGAGAGTAGGGAACCGTGTAGAGACCATAGGTGTTATGAACGAGATGATCACGAAGAACCCCTACTTGCAGCTAGATATAACGGAGGCTGTAAGAGTTCCAACAAGGCATCAAAAGGATAGTAGGATCAAGAGGCTAGACATGAACAACATCCCACGATTTGAAGGGGGATACAACGTTGATCCTTAAAATCATTTACAAGCATTCCACGATGCATGTGCCTTGCAAAACATAGAAAATGAATGGCAAAAATTGAAGTTGTTCCCAAGGACACTAGTCAAAGAAACTGAAAGCTAGTACCGGTCCTTAGAACTAGAATCCATCTAGAGGTGGAGTACAATGTTAGAACTGTTTAATGACAAGTACCAAACGTACTCCCGAGTGTCTAACCTGTGAAAGAAAATCCAAGGATGGAAGCAAAGAAATCATGAACCCTTGGATGCTGCCATGGGCTGCTACTACACACTATTACATCATTGCCCTAGCCATGGTTATTCACAGCGGGATCAACTACACCATCTCGTGGATGGACTTAGGCATGAAACAAGAAGAACCCTTGGAACGTATGCCCAAGGAAGATTATCAGAGCTTAGGTCTCATCAAATTCATAGATTGCTAGAGCAAGTAGCCAAGGAAGAAGTTGAGCTATGAAAGAGGGAAAGTGTGGAAGAATACAACCAAGATCCTTCCCTCCGAAAAAGGAGAGTGAGATTTTGTGAGGAGGAAGAAGAGTCACCACTTGAAGAGATGGTGAATAGGAAAACTTTTCCACTCCAAAAGTTAACAATAGAAGTATCGGCAAAGGTAAACCAAATGTGGAACTCCCTGGATAGTAGGTTTAAAACTATTCTCAAAATTGTAGAGGAGTCTAGGGAGCGAGGTAGTGACCGTGACAAAAAGAAAAAGAGAGAAGTGGGTAATGCATGTAACAAGGGTAAGGGAAAAATGGCCATCACAGAAGAGGTTGTGGATTCAAACACGGACAATGACGGTGGATGCAAGATATGCCAATACGACCATCCTAAGGGATGTTGCTAAGTGATCTCACATCTACAAAAGTTTGGGGTGTATGCACTTAACCCACGACTTAACAAATGGCAAGCACCCCGATGGTTACCTTATCCCCAAGGTAACCCAAGGCAGTTCCACCAACCTTCAACATATTATCCAAGTGGAACTCCACCACAATCCATTGAGCAACATCAATAGTGGCAATACCCACAGTCATGGGGGATTCCACCACCAAGGCAACAATACCCCTATCGGCAACCAAACCCATATGGCTACTACATGTAGCATCCGATCTTTCCACGTAACTCTGTTAGTCATGTTACACCATAACATCACTACCAAGCTCATGAGTATTATAGAACTCCTTCTCCTAGGGAAGATAGCCCATAAACATACCATCCTTCAAATCCATCCGCAACTCTCACACCAATAGCTCCATTACCACCTGCTCCAGCAATGCAAGGGGAACTCCCTACTCAACCACAGCAATGCAATGCCACAAGGGCTATGAATCCTCAACCTGCTATTGGTTCTAAAAGCCATATGAAGAAAAGACCCTTCTGTAGAACCAATAGTCCAACCAAGCCCTCACAACCCCAAGCAGTTGAACCTTTGAATGGCTCCCCATCAAATAAGGCTTCAGAGCTCCTTTCAAACCAAACACCAAGGTCAATGCATATGGTTATGTTAACACATGCCGTTACTGACTGGATTAAGGTTGGCCACATTCTTAGGAAATTCTCTAATTTTGGAAGCCCTCTAATCTATCTCCAAATCACTGGGAATGATCCATGCAAAGCTCTTCTAGATTCAAGTTCCAGAGTCAACCTAAAATCACAAGAGATGTAGAAAGCCTGGAACCTACCTCCATTAAGGAAGAGAAATATTCACCTAGAGTTGGCCAACCAGTCCATCACTGTTCCCTTGGGACTGGTGGAGAACATCATTACCATTGTGTGTGGGTGGTCGTACCCAGTTGATTTCCTAGTGATACAAGTGAATAATGATAAAGGGGACTTCCCAATAATAATGGGAAGGGCATGGCTAAGTACTATAGATGCACACTTAGGAATCCGCGATCTTTCCTTGGAAATATCTAAGGAGAACACTTTTGGAAAGATCAAGAAGAAGAAGGTTCCATGCATCACATACAGTGAGACAAGGTTTGATTGTGCACAGAAATCATAGGTTGTGTAAAGTTTAGCATTGCCTACATGCAATTGGTGTGCACAAGACCTTAGCCTACAAAAGTGCTTGTATGTAGAAGCCAAATGACAAGAAGACACACAATGGCTGATAGTTGATCAAGAGAGTAACTTACTAAAGTGCATGGAATTAATTGAGGCAATAACTTACACCTACATCGAAAGCATATATGCATTAGAGCAATTTGGTCACAAAATTCCAAACCTTAACTTGGAAAACATCAACTGAGGGAAGTTGGAAATTCCTAGAAAAGTTAGACAAGAGCCTTAATAAGAGATTGTTAGTCGTCAATGTGAAATAGACCAAACCTTTTCATGAATTTAGAACGGTCAGTGCACATAGTACCTCTAAGAAGGGATGAACCTGCTCACTATTTCAGATCTCCTCCTTCCAACTCAGTCATGGGGGAGATGGCCACCTCTGCTAACCAATTGAGGCCCTTGGTTCATTTTTAAGTTTTTGTTTCACATATTTTTGTTTTACAAATTTCTTTAACTTTTCTTATTTTTGTTTTGCAAAATTGTTTATACTTTTTCATTCCTTTCTGTGATTGTTTGTTGT
Organism: Gnetum montanum; assembly: GCA_015680685.1. Lineage (NCBI taxonomy): Eukaryota > Viridiplantae > Streptophyta > Gnetopsida > Gnetales > Gnetaceae > Gnetum > Gnetum montanum. The sequence continues at coordinate 47,574 of MNCI01012361.1, forward strand.
GTTTTGCTTGTTTTTGTTTTTCTTTTTTGTTTTGTTTGTTCTTGTTTTTGTCTTTATTTGTTTTGTTAGGTTTGTCACCTAATAAGTGCTCCTGATGGTGGTATGAACTGTATTCTATTGATTGTTAATGTTTGGTTTTTACCTTTGAGTTATAATTTTAATACTAAGGTATGGTTCTTTTGGTATAATAGGCAATGAGTCGACATCATCCATGCATTCATGAAAATTCTATGGTCTCTCTTGGCTTGGAATTGTACAGTCCCTTTCTTAATAATAAAACTATTAATGAATTGATGATTGGGCATTTCTCAAACTGAGGAAGGGCTCAAGGACTGAAAAGAGTGTGACTTCAAGGGGATTTGATGCATTTGTGTTGGCCATTCTCTTGGGTGCTTGGATGTTTTCTTCTTGAGTTTTCCTTACCATTATGACGCTACTCCGTGTTCAAGAAGCTGAGCTAATAAAAATAAGTCTTTGCATGGTGTGGTTCTCACAAAAAAAAAAAAAAAACAAACACAGTGAGAATTCAAAGCACACCCCTTAGACACAATAATCATCTAGGGTACAAGCACTGGTTATGGAACTAAACAAACATGTTCTATCTAACTAAGGCCCTTTCTTGCTTCCTACTTTTCCCTTCTCGTTTCCTTAGAATGGTGGTGACTCTTTGGCAGAAGCATTCTTGTATGCTTCAAGTGGATGGATTGGCCAAGTGTATTAATGCGAAATCACTGGATGTGGATTTTTTGAGGCTAGATTTGGAATGAGATCTACTTAGTCACATTAACCATAAATACACAAGGGACTGTACACCACCTTGTTCTTGGGACTTCATTCCATTCTCTTCTTCCCATCATTCTTTCTCCATTCTCCACCTCATTGTCAGTTGTATCAGTAGTATATATTTTGGTTGATACATTGTTTTCTCTTTGGTAAATTCATGGGGTTAAGTCTTTAACTCTTACTCCCAAACGACATTTCTAGAGCCTAAGGACTCTTTGAATGTGGGTTTGTCAGGGCATAAAAGGCATGAGCTTGCTTTGGGGAGGACCCACTGGCATTCCTATTTGGTGCATTAGTTAACTTCTTTTTCTTAAACATTTCTGTAATCAACATTTGTTTTGTTCATTTCCACCTCTAACATCCATCTTTTCGGTGTTGCCATTGTTTCTTTTTCTCCATATTTGTTATTTCTTATCTTTTTCCATTCCATCGCTACTAGAGGATCGCTCTTATTCATGGGGGCCCTGGTCCAATTTTTTCAATTTTTCCTAACCCCTACACCTTGGGTAGTTGCCAGTGTTATATCTCTAGAATCCGTATCGGCCATATTACAACTTAGCCAATGGACCTTATAATGAAGCAAGGTATCAACTGTATTGTGATTTACTTATCCTTGCTCATATGTGACTGTGTTGTGTGTATAGATGAAAATTGTACAGCAATGGACTGGACCTAGAGGAAACACTTAAGATGGACTGGTGTTGGAACAGTTGTGCAAGGAACAAGATTGATGTCACACTTATGGATAGACAACAGAAGGCACAATATTGGCATCGACAACAACATGTCTTCTCCTTTTCTCTCTCTCACTCTTCTCTCTTAGCTGCCAAATAAGGCTGGATGTCAAATGTGTATAGTGTTCACTCTTGTGGTCATGAACACTAATGTTGTCATGTATTGTAATGTTGATTTGTTCACATGTAACCGCATTCACCATTAGTTGTCATTCAAGTCAATAATCCCATACCTTCCCAATATTTTGTAAGAAACTTAAGGACGAGTTTTCATTCAGTCATGGGGGTATGATGATTGCGTATGTGATATCGCATCCTACATCATCTTCTATAAATAAGAGGCTATGCCCTTTGTTCCTAGGTAGTTAGACTTAGACCCTTAGCCAGATTCTTGCAATTTAGTCATTCCAGAGTTAGAATAATTTCTGTGTGCTCGCAATAGGAGTCATAGAGTGAACGAATCTTTATTTGAGCAATTTGTACTTGAGCACACATTTGTGTATAAAATAAAAGACAAGCTTTATGATAAACCTTGCAGCATACAGATTAATCTAATTAGTAATTAATTATTGTTGAATGTTTAATGCTTTCCTAGTTAATTAATATTTCCCTCAACCTTCGTTCCTCTTAATTAAATACACTTAGTACAACCACTTCAAGCATGCATGTAGCGCTTGGTAACCCAGTAACGATTAGCATTTGGTAATCCCAGTAGCGTTGCACTAGTTCAGGATGTGTACGACAAGTGGGAACGGATACTAGTGTTAGGAACATTTAGAAACTAGTTAATGTAAGTTAGCCACTTGGTTCTCTCTTCCTCTCTTTATTAATAGAAGACATAAAAAAGGAAAAATCTATAAAAATCATATACCTCAAGCTTACTTAACCATAAAACCGTGATAATACAAGTAAGTTTGGGAAGATAATGATTGATTAACCCTGAGTGTTCCATTAAGGTGCATAAGCACTTAGTCCTTGTAGTTTGACCAGATCACGCATGAAACTCTCGTATTCATATGGTTGAGTGTAGGGGTACATCACCACTCATTAGAAAGGGTGAAGAGTGTCTAAGCTAGTCTAAGTGTGATGAGCATCCATCCCTTAATCATCCGTACACATCTTGGACCTCATGTACTACTACTGGGATTACGAAGTGCATGTCCTATGTACGCTACTGGGATACCAAGTAGTCACACTTAAATGCTCATGATTAAGTCGTACTCATTCTGGGTTTAAGAACAAGGATAGGAGAGAAAGGTAAAAAGATATTAAGTAAGAAATTAATAAATAACAATTAAAAATAAGTGAATTATGCAATGATGAAGTAATCTCAATATTTATTGCCAATCATGTGTGTGTCCAAGTACGTCACACTCGAATAAAGGTTCCATACAATTACAATCATCACACTACGAGCATGCATTGGGGAAAGGGTTGAGATGTACTAAAAAATGAAAAAAAGAATCTACTCTATACTTACTCTAACACACTTCTTTTGTGTGCCCAAATGTGTATTTATAGGCTTACACAGGGATCATGATATCGTGTGTCCAATATTGTTAGCTAGGCTGCGATATCAGGTACCTGATATCAGGGGTTCGATATCAGGACTCATCAGACCTGATATCTTGTACCTGATATTAGGGGTCTGATAATAGGGGTCTGATATTAACACCTGGAAAACCATGATTCATCATGCATAATCAATACTAAAGTGAAAAAATGACTATCACATAGTCATAGATATAATCATTGTCAGACATAATTAATTAGACATCCATTAAATCATATTACATACTCCTTCGCTATCTCGACCATGCCATCATACCCACTTCTTACCATCAAACAACACATGGACCATAGAATTGTAGATCAATCATAAGATATGTTATCCACTTGATGAGCCATGATATCGCATACACGATATTGCATCCGCCACGTGATATCGCGTATGCTATATCCCGTATGCGATACCATGTCTTGCCTCATCTTCTATAAATAAGAGGTGACACCCTTTGTTCCTAGGTGGTAAGAATTAGACCCTTAGCCAAATTCTTGCAATTTAGTCATTCTAGAGTTAGAATAATTTCTATGTGCCCGCAGTAGGATTCATAGAGTGAATAGATCTTTATTCAAGAAATTTGTACTTGAGCACACATTTGTGTATAGTAATAAAGTCAAACTTTATGATAAACCTTGTAGCATATAGATTAAGATAATTAGTAATTAATTATTGTTGAATGTTTAATGCTTTCCTAGTTAATTAATTTCTCTTTCAACCTTTGACTCTCTTAGGTAAGTACACTCAGTACGACCGCTTCAATGTTTAATGCTTTCCTAGTTAACTAATTTCTCTCTCAACCTCTGACTCTCTTAGTTAAGTACACTCAATACGACCGCTTCAAGAATGCATGTAGCACTTGGTAACCTAGTAATGATTAACGTTTGGTAATCCTAGCAGCATTGCATTGGTTTAGGATGTGTACGGAAAGTGGGGAACAGATACTAGTGTTAGAAACATTTAGAAACTAGTTAATGAATAGTTAATGTAAGGTAACCACTTAGTTCTCTCTCCCTCTCTTTATTAGCAAAAGATATAAAAAAGACAAAAGCTATAAAAATCATATACCTCAAGCTTACTTCAACATACAACCGCGATAATACAAGTGAGTTTGGGAAGATAATGATTAATTAACCCTGAGTGTTCCTTAAGATGCATAAGCACTTAGTCCTTGGAGTTCAACCGGATTGTGTGTGAAACGCTTATATTCGTATGGTTGAGTGTAGGGGTACCTCGCCACTCATCATTGGCACTGTTGTCGAGGACTTAGTTGTTTGTGCACTGTGTAGGACATAGGAAATAATTCATATCATTGGAATGCTAGAACGAACCCTTAGGGTTAATCAAATAAGGATAAGACAACGGTACATTGCACACCAAACAAGACAAGATGTATTCTTCTTCGCGTAAGAGCACTTCACCGCCTAGGACTAACATAAGAGACAGTCAACAACATAATACACGTAACCAAGATCCGCCAATTCCTCAATAGTTTTGTGTGGTAATATACTCATTTCGATGAGTATGTATCCAATTTCACCTTTATTCTCTACTAAGATGAACAACTGTGTTGGAGAGACTTGGAGGGTAACATAGTATTACCTCCAGACCGATCAGTCCCCAACATGATCCTTTGTGCTCTCACATGAATAGGCATGCCACTTTTATATGTAGAATATGTTGCATGCAATCATGACACAAGAGACTATCATCCCACATGAGCGCAATGTCAAAGGGACTTGCGACAGGAGAGATACCATACATCCTTGAAGGGTAAATGGCCCCATAATGCTCCGCACGTCTTGAGCGAAATTGAGGGTGGTGAAGCTACTTCAATAGGTTTCCTACAAAATGATGTTCCCCCTCCTAACTATGGTCAGGAGGTTGTGTATCAGAACCTCCACTCCACTGTTCACAACCCTGGTTCTGATACCCATGAACAAGAGGTGTTCAATGAGGGAACAAAAAAACACGATAGAGCGGATGTTCTGATCGTGATCACGATCGGCGCCGAGACCACTAAAGAGAAGGTAGAAAAATCTTCATGGTGATGGTTATCCTTCTTCTTCACCTTCATCATCACCTTCACCCTCTCCTTCAGTGTCCAGATGTAGTCATAAGGAAACCAATCGTGAGGATAAAGGAAAATAGAGTGAAAAACATCGATGAGATAGTTGAGAACGAGGACGAGGGCACTCTAAGGAATTAAGGCATAGAATAAGGGAGAGTAGGGAACCATGTAGACACCATAGATGCTATGAATGAGATGATCATGAAGAACCCCTACTCACAACTAGAGGCATGCTAGATATAACGGAGGCTGTAAGAGTTCCAACAAGGAACCAAAAGGATAGTAGGATCAAGAGGTTAGACATGAACAACATCCCACGATTTGAAGGAGGGTACAACTCTGATCCTCAAAATCATTTATAATCATTCCACGATGCATGTTCCTTGCAAAACATAGAGAAGGAATGGCAAAAACTGAAGTTTTTTCCAAGAACACTAGTGAAAGAAGCTGAAAGCTAGTATCGATCCTTATAACCGGAATCCATCTGGAGGTGGAGTATAATGTTAGAACTATTTAATGATAAGTACCAAATGTACTCTCGAGTGTCTAACCTGCAAAAGAAAATCCAAGGATGGAAGCAAGGAAATCATGAACCCTTGGATGCTACCATGGGCCACTATTATGCACTGTTACATCGTTGCCCTAGCCATGGTTATTCGCAGTAGGATCAAGTATGCCATCTCGTGGATGGAATTAGGCATGAAACAAGAAGAAACCTTGGAACGTATGCCCAAGGAAGATTATTAGAGCTTAGATCTCATCAAATTCATAGATTGCTAGAGCAAGTAGCCAAGGAAGAAGGTGAGCTATGAAAGAGAGAAAGTGTGGAAGAATACAACTGAGATCCTTCCCTCCGAAAAAGGGGAGTGAGATTTTGTGAGGAGGAAGAAGAGTCACCACTCGAAGAGGTGGTGAATAGGAAAACTTTTCCACTCCAAAAGTTAACAACAGAAGTATTGGCAAAGCTAGACCAAATGTGTAACTCCCTGGATAGTAGGTTTGAAACTGTTCTCAAAATTGTAGAGGAGTCTAGGAAGCGAGGTAGTGATCATGACAAAAAAGAAAAAGAGAGAAGTGGACAATGCACATAAAAAGGGTAAGGGAAAAATGGCCATCACAGAAGAGGTTGTGGATTTAGACATGGACAATGACAATGGATCTGAGATATGCTAATATGACCATCCTAAGGGATGTTGCTCAATGATCTCACATCTATAAGAGTTTGGGGTGTATGCACTCAACCCACAACTTAACAAATGACAAGAACCCTGACGATTACCTTATCCCCAAGGTAACCCAAGGTAATTCCACCAACCTTCAACATATTATCCAAGTGGAACTCCACCACAACCTGTTGAGCAACATCAATAGTGGCAATACGCACAGTCATGGGGGATGCCACCACCAAGGCAACAATACCCCTAATGGCAACTAGACCCATATGGCTACTACATGTAGCATCCAATCTCTCCACATGACTTTGTTAGTCATGTTACATCACAACATCACTACCAAGATTGTGAGTATTATAGAACTCCTTCTTCTAGGGAAGATAACCCACAAACATACCATCCTTCAAATCCATCCACAACTCTCACACCAATAGCTCCATTACCACCTGCTCCAGCAATGCAAGGGAAACTACCTACTCAACCACAACAACACAATGCCACGAGGGTTGTGAATCCTCAACCCACTATTGGTTTTGACAACCATATGAAGAAAAGACCTTTCTTCAGAACCAACAGTCCAACCAAGCCCTCACAACCATAAGCGATTGAACCTCTAAACACCTCCCCATCAAATAAGGCCTCAGAGCTCCCTTCAAACCAAACACTGAGCTCAATGCATATGATTATGTTAACACATGTTGTTACTAACTGGATTAAGGTTGGCCACCTTCCCAGGAAATTCTCTGATCCTAGAAGCCCTCTAATCTATCTCTAAGTCGCTGGGAATGAGCCATGCAAAGCTCTTCTGGACTCAGGTTCCAGAGTCAACTTAATATCACAAGAGATGTAGAAATCCTGGAACCTGCCTCCATTAAGGAAGAGCAATATTCACCTAGAGCTGGCAGACCAGTCCATCATTGTTCCCTTGGGATTGGTGGAGGACATCGTTACCACTATGTGTGGGTGGTCATACCCAACTGATTTCCTAGTGATACAAATGAATAACGATAAAAGGGACTTCCCAATAATAATGGGAAGGGCATGGCTAAGTACTATAGATGCATGCCTAGGAATCTGCAATCTTTCCTTGGAAATATCTAAGGAGAACACTTTTGGGAAGATCAAGAAGAAGCAGGTTCCATGCATCACATACAGTGATACAGGGTGTGATTGCATGCAGAAATCATGAGTTGTGCAAAGCTTAGCATTGCCTACATGCAACCGGTGTGCATAAGACCTTAACCTACAAAAGTGCCTGCATGTAGTAGCCACATGACAAGAAGACACCCAGTGGCTAATAACTAATCAAGAGAGAAGCTCACTAACATGCATGGAATTAACTGAGGGAATAACTTGCGCCTAAATCGAAAGCATAGATGCACTAGAGCAAGTTCATCACCAACTTCCAAACCTTAACTTGGAAAACATCAACTGGGGGAAGTTGGAAATTCCTAAAGAAGTTAGACAAGAGCCTTGATAAGAGATTGTTAGTCAATGTGCAATAGACCAAACCTTTCAATGAATTTAGAATGGTTAGTGCACATGGTACCTTTGAGAAGGGATGACCCTGCTCACTATTTCAGATTTCCTCCTTCCAACTCAGTCATGGGGGAGATGGCCACCTCTGCTAACCAATTGAGGCCCTCTGTTCCTTTTTAAGTTTTTTTTCACACATTTTTTTTTTTACAAATTTCTTTAACTTTTCTTATTTTTTTTTTGCAACATCATTTATACTTTTTCATTCTTTGTGTGATTGCTTGTTTTGCTTGTTTTTATTTTTGCTTTGTTTGTTCTTATTTTTGTTTTTGTTCTTGTTGTTTTCTTTGTTTGTTTGTTAAGTTCATCACCTCATAAGTGCTCCTAATGGTGGTATGAAATGTATTCTATTGATTGCTAATGTTTGATTTTTACCTTTGAGTTATAATGTTGATACTAAGGTATGGTTCTTTTGATATAAAAAGCAATGAGTCCACATCATCCATGAATTCATGAAATTCTATGATCTCTCTTGGATTAGAATTGTATGATCCCTTTCTTAATAATAAAACTATTAATGAATTGGTGACTGGGCATTTTTCAAACTGAGGAAGGATTCAAGGACTAAAAATGGTGTGACTTCAAGGGGATTTGATGCAATTGTACTAGCCATTCTCTTGGGTGTTTGGATGTTTTCTTCTTGGGTTTTCCTTACCATTTTGACGCTGATTCATTTTTGAGAAGTTGAGCTTTTAAAAATAAGTCTTTGCATGGTGTGGTTCTCACACAAAAAAAAAACAAACATAGTGAGAATTCAAAGCACACCCCTTAGACACAATAATCATCTAGGCTACAAGCACTGGTTATGGAACTAAACAAACATGTTTCCTTTAACTAAGGCCCTTTCTCACTTCCTACTTTTCCCTTTCTCATTTCCTTGGAATGGTGGTGACTCTTTGGCGGAAGCATTCTTGTATGCTTCAAGTGGATGGATTGGCCAAGTGTATTAATGCGAAATCACTGGATGTGGATTGTTTGAGGCTAGATTTGGAATGAGATCTACTCAGTCACATTAACCATAAATACACAAGGGACTGTACACCACCTTGTTCTTAGGACTCCATTCCATTCTCTTCTCCCCTTCATTCTTTCTCCATCTTTCACCTCATTGCCAATTGTATCAGTAGTATATATTTTGGCTGATGCATTGTTTTCTCTTTGGTGAATTCTTGGGTTTAAGTCTTTAACTGTTGCTCCCAAACGACATTTCTAGATCCTACGGACTCTTTCAATGTGGGGTTTTCAGGGCATAAAAGGCATGAGCCTGCTTTGGGAAGGACCCACTAGCATTCCTATTTGGTGCATCAGTTAACTTTTTTCCCTTAAGCATTTTTGCAATTAACATTTGTTTTGTTCATTCCCACCTCTGACATCCATTTTATTGGCATTGCTATTGTTTCTTTTTCTCCATCTTTCTTATTCCTTATCTTTTTCCATTCTATCGCTATCGGAGGATTGCTCTTAGTCATGGGGGCCCTAGTCCAATTTTTTCAATTTTTCCTAACTCCTACACCTTGGGTAGTCACTAGTGTTATATCTCTAGAATCTGTATTGGCCATATCACAACTCAACCAGTGGACCTTACACCAAAGTAAGGTATCAACTATATTATGATTTACTTATCCTTGCTCATATGTGCCTGTGTTGTGTGTGCAGATGGCAATCATACAGCAATGGACTGGACCTAGAGGAAACACTCAGGAGGGACTGGTGGTAGAATAGTTGTGCAAGGAACAAGATTGATGGCGTGCTCATGGATAGACAATAGAAGGCGCAAGCTTGGCGTCGGCAGCAACACATCTTGTCCTTTTTTCTCTCTTCTCTCTCAACTGCCAAATAAGGCTAGATGTCAAATGTATATAGTGTTCACTCTTGTGTTCATGAACACTAATGTTGCCATGTATTGTAATGTTGATCCATTCACATGTCATCCCATTCATCATTAGTTTCATTCAAGTCAATAATCCCATACATTTTCAATATTTTGTAAGGAACTTGATGAGTTTTCATTCAATCATGGGGGTATGATGAGCTACGTTATCGTGTATGTGATATCGCATACGCAATATCACATCCACCACACGATATTGCATATGCGATATCACGTCTTGCCTCATCTTCTATAAATAAGAGATGGTTCCCTTTGTTATCGGGTGGTAAGACTTAGACCCTTAGCTAGATTCTTGCAGTTTAGTCATTCCAGAGTTAGAATAATTTCTGTGTGCCTGCAGTAGGAGTCATAGAGTGAATGGATCTTTATTCAAGCAATTTGTACCTGAGCACACATTTGTGTATGGCAATAAATACGAACTTTATGATAAACCTTGCAGCATATAGATTAAGCTAATTAGTAATTAATTATTGTTAAATGTTTAATGCTTTCCTAGTTAATTAATTTCTCTCTCAACCTTTGACCCTCTTAGTTAAGTACACTTAGTTCGATCGTTTCGAGCATGTGTGTAGCGCTTGGTAACCTAGTAACGATTAGCGTTTGGTAATCCCAGCAGTGTTGCACTGGTTTAGGATGTGTATGACAAGTGGGGAATGCATACTGGTGTTAGGAACATTTAGAAACTAGTTAATGAATAGTTAATGTTAGTTAGCCACTTAGTTCTCTCTCCCTCTCTTTATTAGTAAAAGATATAAAAAATAAAAAGGTTATAAAAATCATATACCTCAAGCTTACTTAACCATACAACTAGAAAAATACAAGTGAGTTTGGGAAGACAACGATTGATTAACCCTAATTGTTCCGTTAAGGCGCATAAGCACTTAGTCCTTGGAGTTCGACCAGATCATGTGTGAAACAGTCGTATTCGTATGGTTGAGTGTAGGGGTACCTCGCTACTCATCACCACTCCATATTAGCAAACACATGGACCACACAATTGTAGATCAACCATAAGATATATTATCCATGCTATGACTCACAAACTGATATCATCATACTCACAGCCCATGTGGTCACTAGCATATTTGCACTCAGTGTAGCATGTGAAACATTGTCATGAGTACTCATAATTAATTACTTACCTCCAGGTCTTTTATTAGTCTTTTATTTACCCAATAAGTGCTAGGGTCCATCAACCTATGACTTGTAACCACTAGCCTTTTAGAGGATTAGCTCTAGGAATGAACACACCTATGTCATGTACTAGTCATAGGGATGAACACCTCTATGCTCTCCCACTCTCAGATTGAGGCCCAAGATAGGAGCCTTACTTATGCATCACAGTGGGGTCAATCCATAACTACCTCCAAGGTGCTTCATCACTAATTGATCCACATCCTTATACTTGCACCACTTACCAATGAGCATTACAAGCATCGTTGTGAAGACATGTATAAATTTAGGCTAGCTTAAGCCAACATGTTGCAAGCATAACACATCCAAAATAAACATAGCATGACCACATATATATATACCTAAAAATCACATTCATTCCATGAAAAAAATACCAAAACTTTTGCAAAACAAAATTTTGGACCACAACCATACTTCTTGAACTATATATAATTATGCAAAAATAACCACTATTGTAACCTCCAAGGTGATATATGTTGAAATAAAAAACCAATTTCATGATTAGAAAGTACTTCATAAGATGATCTCAATGATACTAATTTAACCTAAATCAGACTCTTGAGAGCAAAGTTATGTGTGTTTAAAATTTAATTAATAAAAAATAAAAAATAATATTTAACTACGATCGGTGATAATCGAAACTGCCAAAAGCTCTTGTGCAACAATATACCCATAAAATATAATATTCTAATCATGATAGTCTCATCAATATCATACTTAGCATTTCACAAGTCGACATCATGTGATTACATATTTATTAATAAAGAATCCACAACCAAAATTGTAAAATTTTAGGAAATTTGAAAAACAAGATGTCCAAACTCAATCTTTTAACTATTTGCCCCACATATCCACATCGCATGATCATATACACTAATCCAACATAAAAACTTAGGAAAAAGGTAAAGATAACCCACCAATTAAAATAGTTGTAGCAAAAAGTTTGAAACAAGCATAAAATCCTCAAAAATTCGATAGAACTCTATTTTGCTCCAAACAAGTTCAACACTCATGTAAATACAACTGTAACAATTCCAAATCCAAGTTCAGAGCAAAAAGAAATCCATCTACGAAGCTTAAAATTCAAAAAAAAAAATGGAAAATGGAAGTAAACAAAAGAGCAGGGAAAAATAGGATTTAACGTTATTTCTATTCATAAATAGAAAAAAAAATCCCAAATTCCATGGTTAAAGATGTGGGAGATGATGTGATTTTTTTGTGGCAGTGGGTTAAGAAAAAAAATCAAACAAAATAAACTTTGTTTAAAGCATATGCTTTTTAAAAAGTATAGAAGTAAGTTTCCTTTTTTTTTATGTGCATCACATGTCACGTGTTAAATCTTTTTTTTTTTACTTTTTACTTTTATTTTTTAATTTAATTTTTTATAAGTTTATTTCTTTTATTCCTCCACAACTAATACTATGCACTTCAAAAGTGCATAACAAATACACTAGGACTTTAAATTAAAATTTGGTTGAACCTACAAGATCCATATCATACACTTTCACATGCTAAAATCATATCCCAACATCACATAACATAGTGCTACAGTTCAAATGCATAAACACCAAAATCATACATAAAGCATAAATACATACTGAATAGGTGCTCTAGTACTCCAATCCAACATCTTTGCCAATAACATTTCTTTTCTAACACATCACACAAAGATAGTGTGCATAATCATGTTAGTTAAGAATGTAAAGGCATCATAATCATAACATAAAGATGAAAGCCTCATAACATATGAAGTGCAATCACAATAGACTACCTCGTCCATGATAACCAACCAAGACTACACATGTAATGTATAAATCATAATCATATGGCCATACCCAATGTATTTGGAAGGGATGTAACACTCTCCCCTCCTTGAGAATCTTCATCTAGAAGATCTTAGGATGAGCTGCGCACATCTTAGTCTCCACCTCTCAAGTAGCCTTTGAAGCTCCATATCTGCTCTACAAAACCTTGACCATAGGCATAACTTTACTACGTAGCTATCATACCATGCAATCAATAATCTCTACTGGCTCCTCTACATAATTGACATCAGATTGTAGTTGTATCCCTAAATGATCAATCACATGATGTTCATTAGGCACATAACATTGCAACATAGATTCATAAAACACATCATGTACATGTGCTAACTAAGGAGGTAATGCCATTTGATAGGCAATCCTCCCAATCCTTTGTCATACCTCAAAAGGACTAATGTACCTAGGAGCAAATTTTCCTTTTTGAACAAATCTTGTAAGATCCTTCAAGGGAAAAACACAAAGAAATATGTGATCCCTGATTACAAACTTCAGTGGTCTTTAGCACTGATTGACATATGTTGCTTGCCTATCCTATGTAGATCTTAATCTATCTCAAATCTCATGAACATGCCCTATGGTTTGCCTTACTGAATCTATATTCATCTACTGGAAATATTCTATGGTATTCCAACATAAAGACATTCTACATGATCTACCATGTAAAATCTCATATGATGCTATCCACAAACTCTTTTGATAATTGTTATTATATGCAAATTCAGCTAGTGGTAGCATCTGATCCCAACCATCTCTATACTACAAAGCAAAGGCTCTCAATGTGTCCTTGAGAGTCTAGTTCACATGCTAAGTCTAACCATTAGTTTACAGATGATATGCTAAACTCATGTTCAGCTTTATACCCATCTCCTTCTGGAATGCTTGCCAAAAATGTGACATGAATCAAGCATCTCGATCACTAATAATTTGTCATGGCATACCATGAAATTTCATTGTCTCTACAAGAAAGAGATGTGCAATTTCTACTATACTCACCAATGCTCATGTGGCAAGAAAGTGGGTAGAATTTTTCAATAATTAACAACTACTAATATAACATCATGGCCACTGTAAGCCTGTGGAAGACCAATAATGAAATCCATGCCAATGGCATTCCATTTCCATTAAGAAATATCGTGAGAATGTAAATATCTCCTAGGTATCTAATTCTCTATTGTTACTTACTACCAAATCAAACATCAAGAGACATACTCTCCTACATTCCTTTTCATACTAGGCCACTGATACATTCATCCTAAACCTTGGTACATCTTCTGACTACCTAGATGCATTTAGTATCTACTCATATGGGCCTCATCCATCAACTGAAATTTTAGAGCTTCTAGAACACATACTCTACCATTCCTCCATAATACATCACATCTATCCATAGAGAATGATCCATTAGAGATGATTTGCTACCTTAATTCTTGACACCATGGATCATATTATTGTTGCTCTCAAATTTACTCTTACAAATCTAATTGGATTATTAAGCTATTAAGCTTACTAGCCACCCTACTCAATGCATCAACTACTTTATTAGTCTTGCCAAACTTGTATTTAATAGTAAAATCAAAGTTAGCAAGCAACTTCACCCATCTATGTTATCGTAGGTTTAGCTGCGGTTGATACATAAGAAATTAGAGGCTCTAGTCCAAATAGTAACTTGCTTTCCATATAAATAATGCTATAAAATATTCAATGTGAATATCATAGCACCCAACTTTAGATCATGCATAGGATATCTAGTTTCATGTGGCCTCAATTGACTAGATGCATAAGTCACAACCTATCCACCTTGCATCAACACACAAAAAAATCCATTCCACAAAGCATTAGTGCTAACATCATATGTATGTCCTAGTGTAAGAGATACTAACACTAGACTAGTTACCAATCTATGCTTCAACTTCTCAAATATAGCTTCACAAGCTAAGCTCTAAGCAAAGTTAGTCTCATTTCTTAACAATTGAGTCAACATAGATGTTATGTAAGAAAAATGTTTCACAAATCTATGGTAATAACTTGCTAATCCCAAGAAGCTCCACACCTCTCCTACCAACTGCTGTATAGGCTAATCATGAATAACTACCATCTTTGTGGGATCCACAGAGCTACTAGCTCCTAATACCACATGTCCCGAGAACTAAATCTTTGATTGCTAAAATGGACTCTTGTATGGATGAGCATACAATTGGTACTTCCTCATAGTTTGTAATACTATTTGCAAATGCTTTTCATGTAACCACTTATAAGGATAATATACTAAGATATCATCTATGAACACAAGCACAAATTGATTTAAGAATGATCACATCACACTATTCATGAGGTGCATGAAAACTGTTCTTGCATTCGTCAACCCAAATGGAAGCACCAAAACTTATAATGGTCATATTAAGTTCTAAATACTATCTTTGATGCATCTTGCTCTCAAACTCGTATCTAATGATATCCAAACTTAAGATTAATCTTTGAAAATACATGCTCTCCCCAAAGTTGATCAAACAAGTCATCAATGTGTGGTAGAGGATATTTATTTTTCATAGTCACATAGTTTAACTATTTTTAATCTATGCATAATCGTGAACTTCCATTGTTCTTTTTAACAAATAATACTAGTGCACCCCATAGTGATAACCTAGGCTGAATGAGACCTTTATCTTGTAATTCTTGTAGTGGATCTTTAACTTTGCTAATTCTATGGGAGACATCCTATGTGAAGCCTTTGAAATAGGCTCTATACCAAGTTAAAATTCGATTTCAAACTCAATCTCTCCTCTTAATGGATTTCATGTGGATTTCAAATTTTGATTGAAACACATTAGGAAATTCTTGAATTATGGGGATTTGATCTATCTCTATCATATCTATTTTATACACTGTGGCCACAAAGCATTCATGTCCCTTTCAAAGCATCCTATGGTGCCTTTAAAAGGAAATCAAATCTAGGTGCGTAGACCTCAGATGAGTTTGTACCTAAATCAAAGCACCATTAACTAACTATAGTCTTAGGATCTTTTGTCGACAATCCAAACTAGCATTGAACTACAACAACTAATCCATTCACAAGGTTACATCATATACCCCAATATCCATGACATGAAAATGACTAATCCATTGCACATTGATGAATGGTGGAGCAATCCAACACCCAACCATACTAGTTATGAGTGTTCATGCATAATCCAATTGTGATCCATGGATAGACAATGTTGATATGCTAGTAATTGAGTTAAGCTTGTGATTGCTATCTTCCCACTTCAAGCTAGTAAGTCTAAGTGTATGGTTTAGCTTGTAGTGAGTTATATGATTAGATGATGTTGTTTTGTCGCAAATAACACCTAAGCATAAACATAATGAAGATGAAAGTAATTGCTAAGTCTAATGCTAGCCTATAGTGATGGATAATCATTCCTAATTTACTGAACATGTCTTAGGATCATGTAATCATCATTGAGATTACCACCAAGTATCACACTATTGAGTGAACCAAGCAATAATACTACTTTGATTACCAAAAAATCATACTTAATGCTTGAAATCAGTCGTATCTAGTCTGCTTATTATTAACAAGTAAAAGTAAAGTACTAAAGAAAGCAAAGTGTTAACTAAGAAAGCATGGAAAATTATTCTAACTAAACAAAAAGTAAACTAAGTGATGTTGCAATGATTGGAAGTAGTCTCGATCTTTCTTTCCATTCACAACTTGTGCCTAAGTACAACTTGCTCAAATAAAGATTTTGTTCAACTACAACACATCACACTGTGGGAATTTATTGTTGTTAAGTCTAAGGCTAGGAAACAAAACTACCAGAGTTTTGTTACTATGGGAATCAAAAGTTATTATATCATGTGCCCAAGTGTCATATTTATAGGGGTGCATACATCCTGAGACATCGTATCAACGATGATGTAGCATGTGCTATGACATTGTATTAATGACATCATTGATATGATAGCATCGTTGTAATATCGCATGAACTAGAAATTGACTTTATCATACCTCCACGACTGATTGGAAACTCATCCTTGAGTTAAAACAAAATGAGGATGGAGTCCCTTACAAAATTGGAAGGTAGATTCAACTCTACATAACTAATAAACTATTTACATGACTCCGAATGTCATAGTGGTGTTTTACAAAATTTAACACAAGTGTAAGAGAAGACATACCAAAATTTTAGAATAGCTCAATGTATGTTAGGTTCTTGGTGATGGTGGTTCTTCCATTGGCTACTTCTCTTTATCATCAAGAATCTTAAAATGGTATCTATTTAGCAATGCCTAAAGTTTTTCCTCTTCTATCTTGGGATCATGTACTATCCTTGCTTGTTGGGTAATGTGTGCTGGAGCAAGTACATCCCATGGACATGGCAACTGTGGGAACCTTTGATTAGCTTTCACATACCACGCCGTGAACTATTGTCTTTCTTCTTTAAATGCCCTAGCCATCTTTCTTAACTCTTGATAATTGGACATTCTAAATGCCAGGTTAGCTACAACATATTTTTGGCCCTACTAGCTAGCCTTGACAATCTCTAATTTTGAGTTTGCTATGTGTAACTTTTGTAGTACATCCTTTCTATTACCAAACTCTTTTGCGTCCTCTCTAATTCGCATACAAAGCATACCCAATTACTACTTATTTTTCTAGTTCGTTTTTGGGTTTGCCTACTGTTAACATAACTAGGTTGGCATAACAAAGATTTGCTAACCTAATGTACTCTATAGGATCTTCAATTTGCAAGTCTTTATTTTTAACTTCGACTTGGTGGACATGAGTTAGGCTATCCAAGATTGGCTGCTAGTTTGGATTCTACACTAAAATAGAATTAATCTTCTCTTTAGTCATCTAGATTTATTTTTCATTGATTTGATTATACATGCCCACTTGATCTTTGAAATGTTTCTTGAGATACTCATGTTTCTTGGCCTCATTTTTTCCACACACTAATTTTGATGGTAGACATTTGTTGGATTGTGCATAGTTCTTCCATTGATAGGTTTTTATTTTCCTTGGCCAAGCAACTCATATTTTGTTTGATCCTCATAAGTAATTCTTTTAATTGGTGGATGCTTTCTTTGAGAAAATTTGTATACTTTTCTACACTGGTTAACCTTGTATTATCTACAACTAATTACTTATTCTCTTCTTATAAGGTAGGAAGTGCTTTGGAATGCACATATGTTTATGATTCTACTATTGATGCATCCCAAAATGCCTTCTTCTTTTCCTTCTCCATTTTCATATTGTGATTAATTAGGTGCCTCATGTGATTTGCTCTAAATTGATCAAATTTTTCTGGTGCAACATACTATGTTGGGTCTCTCTTTTCAGCTCATAGGGTAGTTAGCTCTTCTTGTAGTTTTTGGACTTCATTTTCTGCATGCTCTACCCTAGTCTCTACCATAACCAACTTTCCCTTGGTGGAAATCAATTGAAATTGCATTGTAGTCAGTGCTTGGAATATCAAAAAAATTCTACATGACATGTCATGTTTGCAATAGTTTGTTAAGTATGTCTTCATGTTCAATAGGATTCATTGAGGAATCAACAAGCATTTGAGCATCTCTTGCTCTTGAAAGATCTACTAGTGACACAACAAGTACATTGAATGATTTTTTAATGTGATTTGTGATCACCTCAGCTACTCTTACTACATCTTGATGTTGCATTATCACAATTGTGGATCCTTCTTCCATTTTTAGCATTACTTGGAATGATGCAACATTTCTTGATATTTTTTGTGACCATTCATCCCCTCATGACTGCAATGAAATCTACCCATTAGTAGGATCTGTTGAAATTGTGGGCCTGATTTCATTATCTATGACCTTGTGGAGATTGGTGCCTTCACTTCTCCCCAGCTAATAGTTTTAGCACTCTATTGTAGATGACTCATCAATGGCTTGTAATCCTATGATGGTAGTGAAACTTACTAGTGCTATTGTTGTTGCTGTTGCTTAGTCTATTGTTAATTGCTAGGCCCAACCTATTATTGTTAACTAGTAGTTGGAGTGTTATCGGTAAGTGTGGTACCTATAGTTCCCTCAGTGCCTGCTAGTTTTTCTACTTGATCTTTCTTTAGTGGCACTGGTTTGAGCATCTCTACATATGAAGCATTTTGAGCATTTTTAGGAATGTCATTAGTGTACCCTAGGATAATTTCAAGGAAGTAGAGATGGATGATGTTTATATTGAATTTTACCATCAAGATGGCACTTCCTCTAGCCACGTATTTTGATATTCGATTGAGCCTTTTGGTAGGGCATAGGTGGTAAGTATCAATTTTGAAATAATTTTTTCTTCTAAGGTTAGCTCAATGTAATCTTTGTCATTATCAGATCTGGTGGAGATTTGTGCCACATTTTCCCTTTCATGGGGCACATTAAGGACCTTAGTGATTACTTTCATTGAATAGGATATCAAGACTCCTTCAATCTTGACCATTGCATTGACATGCTTATTGTGCTAGAACTAGTATGTCTCTCCTAAGTACCATTTTGCACTACTTGTAAGTATGGGACATAGTGGTGACACTTGGATTTGCATCTTTACTATTTTTGGAGAAAATTCCATGAATGGACCAAAATTTAACTCCTTGATAATCATGGACATGATTGATTTCTTCTAGATGGCTTGGAGGTAATCTAGTGATAGCATGAGGTGCTATCCTAGTTTTGGTACTTGTGGATCTTCTACCTTCACTTGTGCAAAGTTCTCTATCATAGGGATTTGCTAATGGATATTGAAAGATTGAGCCTCTTACTCTACATGCTTTGCTTGTAAGGTTTGTTTCCCTGTTTGGCCTCTTCCACAACCTCTTGTTCTTTTGCTTCTTAGTTGTGAAGGTCCTTCTTCTAGTATTCTTTTTGGGGCCATTTGTAATTAATCAAGATTTTGAGATTATTTGAGTATTCACATGGATTCTTAACATTTCTTCACCTTACTCATACCCTTGGTTAGATCACTATTATGATTGTAGATTTTGAAAAATATTCAAAATGGAATCCCTTAAAGGAACCCCTTTTAGGTGTTGTATCCTTATAATTTGCTTGAAACCCTTCACTGTTATCATTTTTTTGTGCTTACCTTATTACTTAAAGTAATTGGCATGGTACATTAGGGAAAATATTTAAGTCTTTTTTGCCTTTGTTTGCTTCATTAATTATTATAAAATTCTTATTATCCTTTGAACTTACCCTTTATGATACCTTCTAGGTGTTAGAAATTTTTGGCTTAAATGTTAATAATATCATGCTAAGTACCCCCACAGAACTAAGTTGAGAGCTTCGAGATCAATGAGGATCAAGAATTTTAGAAATCAGAGCTATGAGGATGAAGTTATGGCCTTTGAAAGTTAGCATGTCAAATCTCTAAAAGAAAATTTTCAAAAACTCATTTTTGTGCAAAATGAGTAATGAAAAAATTGTTCTAAATCCCATGTGTATATATATTATGTTTGTGAGGATGATATTATATATCATATATCATAGATGCAACATCGTACGACCTACGATATCATTATTAAAAGTTTCAAATTTTTCTTTGATATTGTAGGGAAAAATGATTCAAATGAAATGTCTAGAAGATATGAAGCATGTATAAAGGGTCCTAGGCTAGTAATGATGCATAATTTTCAAGCATTGGGCATTTAAAGTTCATGGAAAAGGAAGCTTGGGCAAAAAAAGCTTATTGGATGGATCAGAAATAGGTAATGAATTTCTAGTGTATGAACAAATTATTAGATGTTATGGGAAGTCTTGATTGTTTTGGAAGGCACAAGATGATGTGGAAGTGCTTTCCAAGTATGAGATACAATAGTTATACAAGTGGGTCCATCCTAAAGTAGGCTCCAGCCCTTAGTGCCCTTGTATAACCACATCTAAAGGTGTCCTTAGGCACTCAAGGAGTTGAATGTAAAGCATACTTGTTGAGAAAAACACATATATTAGTATCGTTGGAGTCAGAAAATAATGCTATATTACATAAAACCACAAGCTATGATTAATTCATACAATGAAATGAGATGGACTATAGAAAGGATTGCTAAAATTGGGATGTGAGCTGGCTTACCATAAGCATAATGAGTTCTTGTGTGTGATTAGTGATTAAAGTAATCATTAGCCCTTAATTCCAAGATTCAAATCAATTCCAAACCACTTCCAATGACATCACATTGTCTCATCTATTAGGTTCACACCATAAGACTACCATTGTTGTAAAGAGTATTATCACTTGGAATATTGTCCAAGGGAGGAGTTTAGCAATTTCACTCTTTATTTTTTAGATTTTTGAGAATCTACCTACCTTTAAGCATGAGTAACATGGCTTTCTAGTGGGACCCTATAAATTTATTTTGCACATGCATTTTATTGTTGACTATGTTGACTTTATCAAAGAGCTACCTTTATGCATGGTTAACATGTCTTTTTAGTGACATGGTAACTCAACACTTATTGTACTCTTACTTTCATTTTTTGTTAGATCTACAAGGATATAATAAATCTTTAGCAATAGGATAGACTCATAGTAGTAATCCAAGAAAATCCACAAACCCCCTTGATGTTACATCCTTTGCATTCCCACTAGGTTCTTCACTTTTCAGTCTAGGCATAATGATCACAAGTTTTCTTGTAGTTTTATTATGCAAAGAATACCATTATGACCATGGTACAAACCTCTTATTATTGGAATGGATGGATGGATGTTGTGGTATCACTGTATAGATAACTCGTCTATTATGATAGATAATATAGAGAAATCTTCATCTTATTGGAACTACATATTCCCTTATTTGATGTGTTTTATTGGAAAATTGACTGTAATATGTACAAGTAAAATAATAAAAAGAATGAAATCATGGAAAATTAGAAAACATGTCAAAAATTATAAAAAATAAAAAGAATGAAAAATTGTGAAAGAATTGCAAAATATCAAAGAATTGAGAAATTATTAAGAAATTGAAAAATATAAAAGAGTAAGAAAATAGATCAAAGAATGTGAAAAAGTATTAAGAAAAGAAAAATATGTAACAAAAATTATAAACCACAAAAATAAGAAAACAAAAAAGTTGAAAAGGCACTTATTAATTCCTAAGTTAGGATAAGGCATCTCCCCCATGATTGAACTCATGGGTGAGGGTTTGGAAAATGGACCCAAGATCCCTTGGATCATATACTCTAGGTTTCTCAGCTACCATCCTTAGTGATTTAATAATCTTGGTAATAAAATTGTGATTATCTAAGGATATATATTTTTGTTGGACCAAATGGTATTTCCATCTCAGAGGATCATGGACCATAATTATTCTTTCCATTAATAGAGTCATATTTTCATGGCCCAGTTATATGATATTAAGGTTAACTTTGGTGAACTACTCTTGAAGCTAATGAATTCTCTCTTCCAATATGTTCTTTTACTTCTCGATGTCTGTTAGCCTTAATTCTCTACAACAAGTCGTTTGTTCTCTTCTTCTAGTGTAGCAATGACCTTAGCATATGCATACATTTGAGCTTTTACTACTGATGCATTCCATAATTCCTTCTCCTTTTCCATCTTCATTTGTTTTTTTAGTCATTAATTAGCCAATCTATTTATTTTTAAATGATGTGATCTAGTCTAGTGCAATATGTTTTGTAGGATGTTATCTCTCTATTTTTAATGCAATTAACTCTTCTTGTAATATTTGTACTTCATTTTTTGCATGTTGCATTATTGTTTCTACCATGACTAGCTTTCTTTTTGTTGATATTAGCTTTGACTATAATGTAGTGATATCATTGGAGATATCAAAAATATTTTACATGACTTGTCTTGTTTGCAGTAGTCTCTTTAGGACATCCTCATGTTCTATAGTGGTCATTGATGTTCTATCTATGGTTTGCATCTCTTTAGCTATAGTAATGTTTGCCAGTGATATAATGAGAACATTTAAGGATTCTTTAATGTTATCAATTATGACTTCTTCTACTTTTGCCACATCTCGATGTTGCATTACCATTACAATGGCTCCTTCTCCAATCTCGAACATCACCTAGAAGGATGCAATGTTCCTTGAAATCTGTTGTGTCGAGTCATCATCCTCTCTTGCTTGTAAAGAAAATTGACCACTTCTAGGTCCTCCAGATATAATAGATCTGTTAAGATTATCTCTAACTCTATTCATACTAAATACTTCCCTACTATCCTAGTTTATTGTCTTTGATATCTATTGTAGATGGCTCATTAAGGTTTTGTAATCTTGTTACACCAATGGAGCAGCTATCCTACTCTTTTTATAGCTAAATTTGATCCACTACTTATTCTATTCTTGCAACTAGAATGTTTGCTATTGGTGTGGATCCTACTGCAGCCTTAATGCTTACTAGTTTCTCTACTTAATGTTTCTTAGATGACACTAGCTTAGAAATTTTAGTGTATGATGCATTTTGGGCATTGCAAAGAACATCATTAGTGTAGCCCAAAATTCTAACTTGTTGGCACAACTTCCTAATAAGACAAGATAATGGTAGAGTGGGTTTCCCTATCTTTTTCTCCTTAAACCTTCTTTGTATTTCTAGGAATACTAGATGAGCAATGTTGGCTTGGAATTTTTTCATCAAAATAGTGCTTCCTCTTGTAGCGTAGGTGGAAATTCAATTAAGCCTCTTTGTTGGAAATATGTGGTATGTCCCAATCTTATAGTAGATCTTCTCAAAAATGGATAATCCACTATATTCTTTTTCGATGGTTCTATATGTCCTCTACAACCATAAATTCCTTGCAGTGTTGGATCTTGTGGATATATGAGCTATGTTGGATTTAACATTTGGTATATTCAATGTATTTGTAATTGCTTTTATAAAGTATGGCACTATCACACCCTCAATTTTTACCATATCATCATCCTATTTGTTTTACCAAAACTGGTAGATTGCTCCTAGGTACCATTCATCATTACTTAAGATGGTTGATCATAGAGGAGAGGCTTGAAGTTTTTCATGAATATCTATAGTTGAGAACTCCATGAATGGACTAAAAATTTAGTTTCACCATGATAGTGGACATAACAAATTTCTCTTTAATAGCCTAGAGACACTCATTAGAGAGTGTGAGGTAGTGTCCTTATTTTGGAGTTAGCGGTGCATCAACTTCTACCTACATAGATTATCCTATCATAGGTGTGGACTGATGAATGATATATGAATATGCCTCTTGCTTCATAGGAATAGGTCCTTCCATGTCTCATCTTCTGCCTCTTCCTTTGGGTCCTTTCTTTCTTGGTTGAAATGGTCCTCCAGCATTTGGTCTCTTTGGTGGCATATGTAATCATAAAGAATTTTAAGGTTATCTAAATATTTCAAAAAAAAATTCTAATGGTTCATAACCTTTTATTGAATTTTTTATTTTAATCAACATCATTCTTCATTATCAATTTTATGTTTAATTCAAATTGTAGAGTTTAGAAAAATTTATTACTCAGATAAAACTTTTTATAAGAAAAAATATTAATTAAATAATTTCTAGCAATTAGAAACAAATTTATCTTAAACAACCCATTAATATTTTTGATTTATTATTCAAAAAATTTTCAAATGGTCATTTGGAAAGAAACATTAAGTGTATTGGATTATGTTAGATTATAATGTTAGTATCTCTTCTTATTCTTACCCTTACATTGTTCTTTTAGGTGTTTGAAAAATTTAGTGTAATTCACAAAAACTACACCCAATGCTCTCCCCCATGACTAAGTTGGTCAGTCCATGAGCACAAGGATTCAAGAATGGCTCAAATCAAACATGTGGTAGGGAAGATATGGAGCTTTGTAGTTGGAAGTTAGAAAAATAGCATGAACTCCCTATGTGTGAAATGAGAAAATGAAAAATGTTCTTAATAGTTCAGACATATATACAGATTTTTATAAGCCTAATATCATAGATGCAACATCATGGATGTGATATTGCAAGGGCTCATATACCATACCTATGATATCATCGTTGAAAATTTCAAACCTTTTATGAAATCTAATGGAAACGATGAATGAAATGGATAGTCTAGAAGGTTTAGAGATGATCTAAAGAGCTTTTGATCATAGATGATTCTTAAAATATAAGAATAGGTCATCAAAAGTATGTCAAAGAAGGATTTCAAGCAAGGTAAGTCAATTAAGCTTTTAGGAGATGGGTTGATCAAAATTGTTAAACTTATGAGTGAATATGAATATGTAGGAAAATGACAAAGATTATTCAAGTATTTAGGAGGTACAAGATGATGTAGAATTTTTCATCAAATATGAAACAAAAGATTTATACAAGTGGATCCTCCCCAAAGTAGGCTTCTGCCCTTAATGCCCTTGTATAACCACATCTATAAGTGTCTGTAGACACTCAAGGAGTTAAATGTAAATCATACCTACCTTCCAAAATACATGTGTTAGTATTGCTCCAATAGAAAAATAATACTATCTTATACAAAATCATTAAATTATAATTATATACAATAATGATGTGGAATGGTAGTAGTCAAGATTGTAGAAAATGGAACATGAGGTGCCTTACCATAAGCATAATGAATTCTATGCATGCTACATGGTTAAAATGATCATTAGCCCTTCCATCTATAGGACCCAATCCAAGTTCATAACACTTACTAGTGACACTGCATTGTATCATCCAAAAACCAATAACCATAAGACTATCATAGCTACAAGAAATATTATTACTTAGCAATGAGTTATAAGAAAGCAATTTATTAATCACATAGTTTATTGAAAAGGAGACTTAGCCATTGGACAGAGGATTGTCTTTAGGCATGGGTAACATGTCTTTCTAGCTCCATAACCAATGGAATCTAAGAACCTTGAAATTCTTAAGAAGTCACCTACCTTCAGCATGGGTAACATGTCTATCCACTAAAACCCCCAGAAATTTTTATTATGTTATTACTATGTCAATTTTACCAAAGGACTACCTTCAAGCATGGGTAATGTGTCTTTCCAGTGACATGGCAAGGTAAGAATTATTTTAGCACACACTTCCATTTTTGGTTAGAACTAAAATAAATAATACAACTTAACATCATGATAAGATCCATAGTAGTAGCTTTAGAGAATCCACAAATCCCTTTGATGTCACATCCTTTTCATTCCCACTTGGTTCTTTGCTTTTCCATCCAAGCATAATGATCATTTGTTTGTTTTAGTTTTATTATGGAAAAAATGTCATGATGTCCATGGTAAAATCCTCTTACTATTGGAAATAAGTGAATGAATGATGTGGCCTCACTGTGTATACAATTAGTCCTTTAATGATTTGATAACATAAGGTGAAATTATTATTGTCTCAACTACATCCTACTTATTTCTTTATGCTTTATTAGAATATCAACAAAAATATGTACATGAGAAATAAGTAAAACTATAAAAATAATGAAAAATAGGTAAGAATAGGAAAACTTCTAAAGAATTTGAAAGGTATTAAAGGATGAAAAATGATAAGAAACATGAAAAAATATTAAAAAATAGAAAATATATTAAAGAATATAGAAAATGGAAAAAAATTTGAAATCTATAAGAAAATGTAAAAAATGTGTTTGGTGCCTAGGTACAAAAAATGACAACCCCACAACTATTATCTAAAGTGAAAATTTTAAAAAAATGAATGAGAAGTGAATGATCTAGTGTTTAAGGTAGTTCCAAAGTCATGAAATGGTTTAACTTCATCTTTTGTAGGACATGGTTTGGATTATAGTAGAGAAGTTTATCTTAAGGCTTCATAGAAACTAGTCTAATCTTGGCATCATGTTGTTGTTTGAAATACTTTTTTATGAATCTCATTACTCATTTAGGCTACTAATCAATTTTCATCCAGTCAATTAAGATTCATTAATCATTTCTTCTAGGCTAAGTATAAATCTAGGTCAAGTGTATAGGCAGTTGTGAGGGTATTTATTTATACTAAGTCAACAAAGTAGGCAATTTTCCATAGACTAACTCATATGGTGAATACCCTATAGGAAGTTCCCAAGTTAATCGATATCCCCATAGAGCATTATTAAGTTTAGTACTCTAGTCCTTCCTATATCTACTAACACTTCTAGTTAATATTCATGTAATCTCTTTGTTAGTTACTTTAGCTTGACCATTTTCTTAGAGTGATAGGATGTAGTTAATTTATGATTAACCCCAAGATGTTTTAGTAGCTTTTTAAATGAGGCTCTAGTGAAATGAGTCCTATTCTTTGGTATTAACATTCATGGTACTCCAAATTTGTTCACCACATGTTAAAAGAATTTTATAGTTTTTGTGGCTATGCAATCTTTAATTACAACTACTTTGACCCACTTAATAATATAGTTAATAATTATGATAATATATAAATTTCCATTTGACATTAGTGTGATGGATCCCATAAAGTGAATTCTCCAAATATCAACAATTCCAATGGTTGTATATTATTGTCCTTTATTTTTTGTTGTCAGTCCTTTATCCCTTGAGCATCTTTCACAAGATTGTGTACATTGATGTGCTTCCCTAAATATGGTAGGTCAAAATTAACTTGTCATCATTAATTTCAATGCTCTTTGCCATCCTACGTAATGACCACCACATGGTCCTTCAAGTGCATCTTGAAGAACTCTTTGTTGATTTTCTTATGAAATATACCATCATAGTAAACCATATATATATATCCTATAAATACTCCATTTAATTTCCATGTATCATTTTACCCTTTGGAGAAAATATTCTTATTT
The DNA here is from genome assembly GCA_015680685.1 of Gnetum montanum. Lineage (NCBI taxonomy): Eukaryota > Viridiplantae > Streptophyta > Gnetopsida > Gnetales > Gnetaceae > Gnetum > Gnetum montanum. Next base: position 75,076 of record MNCI01012361.1, read on the forward strand.
CTTTTTATTTGATTTAGCAAGAAGTTCTTCTGTAGTTAGGTATGTCATGTAATTACTAATCCATGACTTTGCCACTGACTTTACAACCATTGCTATCTTTGTGAATAAGTTTTCATCAGGAAACTAATCTTATAATGGTTCTTCATTTTCTTGAGAATCCCATCTTAATCTTGACAAGTGATTAGCTAGAACATTTTTAGTCCTTTTTTTTATCAATTGTTATTATGTCAAACTCTTGTGAGATGACAAGTCATCTTGTCACTCTTGGATTTACTACTAGTTTGTTCATTAAAAATGTGATTGCATTGTGATTTTTATGAACATAGATAGACTACACAAACACATAGTATTTGAACTTTTCAAGTACATATATCATAGCCATAACCATCTTTTCTCTAGTGGTAAAGTTAATTTGTGCTTCAGTAATGCTTCTACTAGTGTAGTATATATAATATGGTCATTTCTAATCATCAGGTTGAGTCAAAATTTCTCCTAATTCATAGTTTGAATCATTAGTCATGATGTGGAAAGGCTTGGACCAATTAGGAGCTTAGAGGATTGGTGTTTTGATTAGTTTCTATTTTAGGCTCTTGAATGCTTTCTCACATTGTTCGAACCACTCAAATGGCACATCTTTGTTTGTTAGTTCAACAAGCAACCTTATAATATTTGAGAAATTTTCAATAAGTCTTCTGTAGTACCCTATATGGTCAAATAATGATCAAACATCCTTGATTATCTATGGCCTTTGAGTGATGTTTTATATCTCTAATAATATCTAGATCTACCTTGATTCCTTTGTAGGATACATTATGTCCTAGAACTATGCCATCTTGGACCATTAAATTACTTTTTTCCAATTATGCTTTAAATTTATTTTGAAAAATCTTTTCTAAACCTACTCTAACTGGTCCAAATATTATTTGAAGTCAAGCCCACATGTAGAAAAATCATCCATAAATGCTTCAACTTCGTTACCAATATGTTTCTAGAAGATACTAAGAAGAAGTCTCTAGAATGTGGTGGGAGTATTACATAGCCCAAATGACATTTTCCTATATGCAAACATCCCCCATGAACTAGTGAATATCATTTTCTGTTAATCTTATGGTGTGATGCACATATGATTATATCCACTATAGCCATCTAGAAAACTATAGTACCAATGCCCCGCAATGGTATCCATAACTTGAATAACAAACGGTAAAGGAAAATGGTCTTTAAATGTTTCCATGTTCAACAATTGAAAGTCTGTATAGATCCTTCACTTGTAATCCTTCCTTGGAACAATGAACAATGGGCTAATCCATTCACTATTTGCTATAGGATAGATGAACCTTACTTTTAACAACTCCTCTAATTTCTATTTGATAACTTCCTTTAACTTCAAGTTCAATCTTTGCTGAGTTTGATAGCATGGTTTAATAGTTGGATTGATGTAGATTTAATGTTGGTAGATGTGTGGATCAATGTTAGTGATCTCATCATAAGACCATGTGAATACAATTGGCCATTTGTTTATCACTTCTAGTAATTATCTCTTCTATTCTTTATCAAGATTGACATTTATGATTATTAGTTGTTTGTTATTAAGAAAAGCATATTCAAGTGCAACTAGTAGGACCTTTATTTCTTGGGGTTATCATTCATATCTTTCTGGTATCTCTAATTTACCCATTCAATGTCTTCCTCTTGTTGTGGCTTTGTGTAGGGAGGTTATCTTTGTATTTTTTTTAGTTTATCAAATGGTTCCATGCATATGTTGGACTTTGATTCATCTTCATTAATTAGCCACTAGATGTCTTCTTGTTTAGTGGCTATTGCATATAGACACTATTATATACACATGTCTTTAATACATTTATTGCATGCTATGATAGCATCTTGTCTTGTTGCCCATAGTTTCTACACCCAATTGCATCCATTATTGTTGTATGTAATACATGAAACACTTCACCTTTGAATGATTCTAGCTTTATCTTCCTTGGAGATTTCCAAGGATAAGTCTTTAATTCCTAGCTTAGCATCTATAGTACTAAGCCATGATCTTTCCATGATAATATAAAATTCACCTTTATTATTCCCCACATGGATAACCAGAAAATCAATAGGATAAGACCAACCACTTATGATAGTTACTATGTCTTCCACTTATCCAAGTGGAACAACAATAGAGTAGTCTACTAGCTCTAGTTAGATGTTGATTTTCTATAATGTAAGAAGATTCTGGGACTTGTACATATCTTGAGAGATAAGACTACCTTCTAATCCAAAATATAGTAGAGCCTTGCATGTTTTGTATTATGCTATTTAGAGATAAAATAAATGACTTCTTGAATATATTCTCTTCTTAAGAAGCATGCCTACTTTTCTCCAATGTTTTATTATCTATGTTAGCATGATAGTGATTAAGGTATTTTTTGTTGAAGTTGGAAGCATAGTGTTCTTTTGAGGATTTTGTGTAGGAGTAATAGTAGAAGAATTTCTTGTGTTTGGAATCTTTTCTAGACTTTTTCTAAAGAAGGAATGTTTCCTAGATCTTGGCTCATTTATACTAGAGGTATTGATGAGCGGTGAGGTACCCCTACACTCAACCATACAAATACGAGCATTCATGCACGATCTGGTCGAACTCCATGGACAGGCTAGTTGTGGTATCTAATTAGTTACACATTGATCGCAGTTCGCTGTCTTCCCACCTAGACTAGTATTTGCTTTATCATGTATGGTTTAGTCCAGAGTGAGGCATATGATGTGATCCTAAACTAGTGCTACTCCTAGAGATAATGAAATATAATCTTGATTAAACTAATGAGTAATAGGAAATGAAGTCTAAGCTAACCTAAGTGCAATGGGCACCTGTTCCTTAATCATCCGTACACATCTTGGACCTTGTGCATGACTACTACTAGGATTACCAAGCACAAATCCTAGGTACGCTACTAGGTTACCAACTAGTCACACTTAAATGCTCGTGATTAAGTCATACTCATTCCGCATTTAACAACAGGAATAGTAAATGATGATAAAGAAATATTAACTAAGAGAAAAATAAATAATAATAACAATTAACAATAATAATTAAACTATTAAAACTAAGTGAATGCTTCAATGATGAAGTAATCTCAATCTTTCTTTCTGGTCATGTGTGTGTCCAAGTACGTCACACTCGAATAAAGGTGCCATACAATTACAAGCATCACACTGTGGGCATGCACTCGGGAAAATAATCTAACTCCTATGGAAAAATATGCAAGAGCTTCTCTACAACTACTTGAAGCCTCCAAATGAGGTGGAACGCCCTCTTATTTATAGGTCAGGATAGGTGGTTGCATAAACAGGGCCACGTCGACACAGGAAGGTTGCGTCGACGGGGCCACATCGACGCGGCCGCGTATATGGGGCCCTGTATATGCGGCCTAGTCAACGCATCGACTATATAGCTCTTCATCATACCCCCACGACTAAGTAAAAACTCATCCTCAAGTCAAAGAAAGTGAGGAACAAGCTCAATTGAATACACAGTCGATAGGTATGGGATTATTGACTGACTAGAAATTTATTCATGCCACAGTGGATATGAAAAAATTGGGACACAAACACAAAATGAAAAAATTTGTGGAACTCATGGGGTTCCCGGTAGTGTTGGCTCCTCCATGGGTGCCTTTCCTTTGTCCTGTGTGCCAGGCTTCTAAGATTGATACCATTGAAGAAGAAACTGACATTTCTTTTTCTTCCATTTGCGGATTATGAGCCGTCCATACTGATGTTCCAATGTTTGATGGAGTTGGCACTTTCCATGGACACGACAACTGCGAGAACACTTGATTGGCCTTAACATGCCATGCCGCAAATAGTCATCATTCCTCTTCATAGGCTCGGGTCTTGACCTCTCCTCCCTTTGCTTGGATAGATTATGCAGTAACAGGAGTTTTATGATGGATGCTGAATGATTTTCTTCTACTCTGCATGAGGTCCTTGGCCACTGCCTCCCCCCAAGGTCGTTCGATTGCACCTTAAGAAGGTCCTCCTTGTTGTCTCATTTTAGGGCCATCTATAATCACACAAAGATCAATTGTTAGTAAGGTTATTTAAAAAGAGTTCAATGATTTCATACCTTACTCATTGCCTTTAATAAATGTTGAATTCCTTACTTAGTGTGATTTTA